>CM040744.1:9315717-9915717 GCA_022829145.1 Albula goreensis
ACCAAGGGCCAACCCCCCCCCCCACCACCCTTTTCCTTGTTCACACCATAGATGCACAAAAATACATGGAAACAATGAAATGACATGAGAAATAATCAACTGACTTCATAATTTAAATTACAATCATATAGAGAGCAAAAAGAATAATGATTGTAGTCGACGTCATCACCTTGCACTGAATGTGAATTCTGTTTCCTTCTTTCCACATCTCAGTCTGTAGGGACTGTCCTGGTAGCACCGGCTTCACAAAGCGCACCTGAAGGAGTGAATGCATCATTCAGTTTGGGGAAATACAGTGCTGCCATGTAGAAGCATTACCTCCTTACCCTTTAAGTGCATTACTGAAGGAGGAGGGGGCATTTATCTCATGCTAGAACCCAGCGCAAGTCTGATTCAAATTTCTAAACGTATCGAGTATGCCTTTGGCCGTTCGTTTGCGTGCGCTTTTTTCACCTTGATGGCCTTGAATTTGGAGACGTCATTGTTGGCGTACTGCTTCAGAGCGTGTCGGGCGGCGAACCCAAAGGAGCACAGCCCATGAAGGATAGGGGATTTGAATCCTAAAAACAGGGTTGAGTTTTTATGATTTGAAGTATACGTAATGAACCATAAAAAATACACAACATATCCATCTGCTATTAATATATAATACTTAACAGAATATTGAGTAATTTTGAAGGGGGAAATGATATAATTATAAAATCACACAACTGCATCATTTGTAAATAAAAGATTACAATATAACCATAAGGTGAAAGATTTATTCAGAACTTGCCAAATTAATTTATTATGAAGGTTTTTTGGTCATCATAAAATAAAAATCTTCAAGAGTACACCCTGCAGTGAGATGCTCCATGCACTGAGATATCTGGGCTTTGTCCCAGTGGTACTACTGAAGACTCAGATATGATGTTCATTACCAGTGCTCACCTCCCATAGCAGCAAAGCTGGGGTCTATGTGCAGCGGATTCCAGTCTCCACTCAGTCGATACAGTGCAGCCTACAAACCAGACCACAACATGGCTTAATCTCACTCTAATGGATTCTCAATTTTCCAATTATTGCAATATAATTGATCGTATTTATCCTTTTCCATCTTGATGAAGGCGCATTACGACAAGCTTTTTTTTTTTGAGAGAGAGAGAAATGAGAGATGACAGCACATGGGAAGCAGTTATGGTATAATTACAATACAAGTGTGACGATGAATGCCAATTAAAGAAGGAATTAAATATGCATGAAGTATGCCTAGTTTATATGTACTCAAGAAAAGGAAGACAGTTTAATGAGTTTAAACAATCAAACCATTAAAAAAACATGCACAAAGTGCAGAAAATTATAGTTTCGTAAAATATTCCCAAGGAGGTGAAGGTCTGAAAAGGGATGCCAAGAATATTTCAATCATCTGCCCCTTCTTACCTTTCTTCTTTTCAGTCTGAGCTCTTAATGCAAGGTCCCTTTCTAAAATGCTCTCCTTTAATGGACTTCGGTACCAAATATGACTTAAAGATCTAAATATGGCAACACTGTTGAATCTTTCAGAGTACCTGATCCCTGGTGGTTTCATCTGTCATGACAGCATCTGGAGCTCTGTTTGGGGGTGCCACCGTGCTCTGTGGGAAGGCAAAGCAACATCACTGACACGAGGGGAAACAAGGGGGTCGGCTGGGGATGTACGGATCTCGCTCCACAGAAACTACTTTTTTTGGGGCACTTGCCATTCAGCGGATACATGGAACATCACAGACTACTAACTACTATGACAGTAGCTTGCTTTGGGAATGGAATGCGTTACCTTTGCTTTATCTGAGGTTCTCTTTCCTCCAAAGCCACCAGCTCCCACGATGAATAGGGAGAACTGATTGTAGCAAATCAGCTCATTGCCATTGTACGTGTGCACTGGGGGATAGACAATCACCATTAAACTTGAAAGATTAATGATATTCCATCAGAATAAATTATAAATGTTAAAAAAAGATTTTCTCCTGAAACAGAAGGGGGGTGCTGAATTAATAAAACTACGTTTCTGTAAGAAAATGATAAAACGCTTGGTTGTTGAATATTATCCATTTGCTGTAGGTCAAATTCCTCCTACTCAGATAACATAAAGACCCTGCTGTAATGTCGTCTAATGGATACCCACCGAATGAGATTGCACATTTCCAAATGATCAAACTCCACAATGCTTGCGACTAGGTCTGCTGATAGCAATATTGGCTGCGTTAGCAAAAAAAGAGACTTTCAGCAAATGAGGGGGAAAAAAATTACCATCCAAAAGAATGATCGCTCCGGATCCTTTGTCCAAGACGTCTGCAATCGTTGCCTGTGAAGTCAGTTTCCCTACAAGGACAATGAAAAGCCATTTAAAATAAAACAGCACACTTCTATTTTAGGTACACTTTAGGTAATAAAGTTAAATAAATGAATTTTTAATGCATACCTGAGGTTGGTATTGGTTTGAATAGCTCCAGATACTGCTCTCCGTGCAAGAGCTAAGAGAAAGAGAAACAAAATAAAGCTCTGCAAAAATGGGCAAATAAAATACTGCAATCATAAAGACACTGGTACAACCGCTTAAGCATGCCTGCACTGCCATACTGCGGTTTTGACGTTTGTCCATACTGACACCTGCGTGACAGCTCATAGAGACAGCTGTGTTTGTTTTTGTGTGCTGCGTCTGCAGTGACCATATTCAAACCGACAGACGGCAGGACTGTACATTGTTTTCCGACTGTCGCACTGTCAACTGCAGAGGCGGCCTGCCCAAGACTTGAACCCGTACCCACCCGGGAGAAGTCGAAGTTGAGTCCCGGGACGGAGCCCAGTCCGCCATCCATCATGGAGGCCTGGGCGGGGATTACGCCAAAGGTGGGCAAGCAGGCGAACTCCTGGTGGCCCTCGTACAGGAACTTGAGGTGGTCAGGGTCGCGGGTGGACATGCCCACGCCCAACGCGTACAGGATGCACTGGGTTTGGGAGTAGGTGAAGACCATCTCCGGAAGCTTCTGCCCCACTGCCTCCAGCTGCCAGGAAAACACAGCAACAGCAGGGACAACAGCACATCAAATGTGGGCGGAACGCCAACCTGGTTTTTTTTCCCTCCTTTTTTTCTTTTCCCATTCAGCTCTTTTGTGAAAAAGATGCGTGCAGCCCACAAGAAGCATTTTCTGGGCAGTCCTCATGTGTGCCGCGCTGTCTACATGGGTGCTTCAGAGACTGAGAGACAGATGTAATTTAAAATAAAATATATTCTCCACAGACCAGGGAAAAACACATTTCCTAACTCACCCAGATTTTACAATGTGCAGCGGGCTGCGGTGAGCATAGCCAGCACAAAATTGGATGTTGGGAGTGACCTAATTCTTGTGGTGAAAATATATGTGCATGCGTGTCTTGAGGCTACAAACAAATAAAGAATCTGTGCGCTGAATGTCGGCTTGGAGTTCGGCAAGCGTCAAAACAATGGTATCTCAACTACGCCGGTTTCTTCAGCTTCACTTGAGATCCAGAAGGGGAGGAAAGGTGCTGTGAGCCTTCAGTGGTGCTGGTCTGACTAGCAGGGGAGTCAGGTCTCTGCTGAGACTGTCGTCCTTCTCTGCAAAAATCATGTCACCAAAAATTTGCGTTTATGCTTCATGAAGGGCTTGCCCCTTGTCTGAAGCAGGCTTGTCTTAGCCCCGCTGTGACTTTTTTTTTTCCCAATGTTACATAAAACTGCATCCGCGGAGTCGGTTTGTTTGCTCCCCTGTGTCTCATGGCTTTTGGGCACAACGTCAGGCTTTTAATGACCCCCGACCCCAGACCCTTACTCACGGGATTGATTCCGTCAGATGTGGCAGAGGCCATAGCGCTGGTCGGATTGGCAGTTACTCCTTCATTGGTTTCCACTTGCGACAGCACATCCACCAAAGTGCTTATTGACTCTAACAATCGGGAAAGGGAAAAAAGGAAAACATTACCTCAAAAAATGTACACCTGTAATACAAACCAACTACAAATGACAAATGTATAAAGCCTCCACCTTCACATTAAGACATGCGCTGCAAGTTGTTCAGCATACACTGTCATGTCCAGTATGTGCAAGGCTGGTTATTTTAGAGAGGGTGATGTTGTATGAATTATTTTATGGATATTGATTTGCGAGCGTGGGCAGGGGTTTACCCCCGATGGCAGCTGGCTTCGTGGCGTTGGTGAAATCGCAGATCTGGTCCCATTTCTCCCGCACTGCCTCAGGGGTCATGGCCTTGTTTTTCTGCCTGGCGATGCTGCCCTGGGATCGCTCCCAGCGTACTGAACACAGAGAGGAGACCATGTGACCATGTGACCATGAACACACACTCGCACACTCATATGCACATACACACCCTGCCACACAGTTCACACACATTTCCACAGAATCTCATATGTAGACAGGTTTCTCTAGCTCTTCCTTTGAGTCAGTGTCAGCATAATGAACCCAGAGCACATATGGGCACCCACACAAAAAAACCCACAAGAAAATGTACATTATTTCAAAGCAGGCTCCTATCTTTAAATATGTGCCCCTTCAATACTTAACGGCAACAGTGTGAATAAATGAATAAATCTGATGAAAAAATTGCTTGGCTGAAACTAAACTGATGACGTTCACACTGTATATTTTTGGCTTCTGCTGGAACAGAAGGCTCTTTTTGCCTGCTGTTTTCACAAAGAGATTTTGGAAAAAGCTATATAATTACTTAGATTTTTACATTGTTTAGACTGTAACCCTCTATCCGTAACCTGCAAAGAAAAGATTTACAATTTTTACTATTTTTTTTTCATTGCACTTACATTTCCCAATCCAGCCTGCTCCAACCTGGACAGTAATGAAGAAGAAAAAAAATTAGAGAGAGGTGCACTATGCCGGTAAATATCCATTTGGGATTAACCGACAGATTCTTTACAAGATGTGTTGCTTTTACTCTGCTCTGTAAGTGCAGTTATAAGTGAATGAAAAAAATAACCAAGCTTAATGTTGCTAAAAATCAATGATACAAATTTATTTTACAAATAATTCACATAAAGTGTAATGCCAAAATGTCTTTTAATAGCCTGTAACTGTACAAACATTTTATCAAATCTTGTTCAAGAGAGACAAGGCAGACAAATGGCCAGTCCCCTGCTGTATTGTTGTGTTTTGGACACAGTGCACACAATCGTATAATCATAATATATTTCACTTTATACATATCAATATCCATGTTAATTTCGCTGCCAATACCGAAAAGCATTTCATCAAATGTGATTTTAGGTAGTTCAGTTTGAACTCAAATTTATACCACTGTTACCAGCCCGAAATGTTACCCGTCTCTGAAACTAATTAATTCAGGATGTGTCATAACTCTCTCAGATTCCCCCGCTTACCTCAAACAGACTGCCGGTTTCCTGGCACTGATCATGACACAACCACAGAACTAAGGGAGCGACGTACTCTGCTTTCAAAGACTCCAAAAGATCTGGGGGAAAGAATTTTTGTAATACTTTCGCTGATGAGAAAAAAGGCGGCAGGGCATGTCACCTCGTTGTGTTTCATAAATGAGGTGTCTTTCCTCCATCACGCACGGTCTGCTATTTAAGCTGCTCTGCAAGAAACTATGCATGACACATGGGAGTGCGTCACGTACGGCTCGACTCCAGACGAACGAACATCTCATGACAGCTGCCACAGGAGAGAATCCCTCACACCACTGTCCCAGGTTCATTCTCAGCCAAGAAAATACATACGGAAATACAACTCTGTATATACTATAAAATATACATCAAATAGAATTTTTCAACATGCATCTCATCTGTAAAGCATTTGTGTAGGGGGGGGGAATACAATGGGTTGAATAAGCACATGCTAATACATTTGTTTATATATGTCTTTGAATAATGCAGACATTTTAAGTGTTGTCCAAAATACGCCCTATTCTGCAAGAAACAGTATGTCATTAAATAATGTGTCTGCAGTTGGTTTTCGAGGAGGGAAAAAGGAGCCAGGCACTTTTCACGCTATGTAAAAATAGGCTGTTGCAAAATCATGGAATAAATATGATCCTTTCAAGTATTGGCCTTTAAAGGGCATTATTATGCATATGTACTCCTACACTGTATGCGGCAAGGAGTTACGCAATAACTCCATATTTCTTAAATGACTTTTCTGAAATGAAAAATCAATCCTTCCCTGGATAACGGGGGAGAGCGAGAGGAAAGTGGGGTAAGAGCAGGGCGCCGCTGGTCGTCTGAGGGCCCACCTGGGGGCATGACGGTCTGCGTGAGGCGGGACCCCGCTGTGGGGGCGATGGTGTTGCTGTGGATGTTGTACTTGCGGCCCTCGACGGCCAGCGTGTTGGACAGTCCCACCAGCCCCAGCTTGGCGGCGCTGTAGTTCGCCTGGCCGAAGTTCCCGTAAATGCCCGCGGCTGATGAGGTCATGATAATCCTGGGCACAGACGTGGCAAAAGGGAAGTCACCGATCATCCTTTCTCTCAGGACATGCTGGCACAGAGTCCCCCATGTCAAAACATCTCAAATATCCACTGCAAAGCACATGGCACAGAAGCAAAATCATGTTCATCTCGGACAAAGTGTATGGAGAGACCCCACGTTTATACATGGTTTCTCTTTCTTTCACTTTGTCCAGTCTTTCATATTATTTAGAATTCAATAGTTTGCAGTACTCCCAAATAAGCTGCACCCGTCCATTTTCCTTTTTTATTTTAGAGATTTTAAAGTAACCATGGTAAAGGCTTGGTAAATGTTTGATTACTGACTCAATTTAACTTTCCTGAGCTCATTTCATGAGCAGATAACATTTGTTTTAGACTAGATTCTCCATGTTCTGCTGAGAATCATGCCGAATGTAGAATGTTAAATAAAAAACAAAGCTACACCTACACTTGCTGACACAAGGTTAAAACTGCATAAATAATCGCAGACACTGGGCAAAGGGCACAGCTATCCTGTGGATGAATCCTTTGGTCACGGTACAGAAAGTGAAAGGCTACTGTCATGGCTTTTCAATCAGAGCTACATTTCCCCCAGTTATCTGAAACCTTTGTGATCTTCCATTTGCAAAGACAATTCATTGGTATTTTACACAGTCTACATTAACCCTTAGGTATTGCCATAACTCAAATGTCTTTGCAGAAACCCAGAGTCTTTCATTCAGAACAAAAAGATCTTTTTATCTTTGAGTTGCCCCGTTTTTTTCTGTGGGATGCTTTTTGTAAGGGTAACATAACAGAAAACACCAACAAATACAAAAGCATGTTTAGTTTAAACTTCTCATCTTGTTACTTATTAAAAAGGCTTTGTTCTATGGCTGCCTCAGCATGTAAAAATGTTCTGAGATTAACAGCCATTTTCAGTGTATTTTTACTTACTGAATAATAAATGTTGGATCTTTGTTTTTAAACGTCCTGATTTAATATAGCAAAAAAGCTGCACCCTACATTTAAATATGCAGATCATTAGCTACTTAAATGTAGGCCTTTTCATGTTTTTCATACAACTGGGCTATGCTCAGATTGAGAAAGTAGCAAAATGTTTCTGTGCTGTTTTGATCATCCACTTAGCATCACTGATAGAGTGACTTTATGGTTTCTCAAATACATGATTCACTGCTCCTGGTTACAGTCCCAAAATTCTCATCAAAACTGGAGCAAAAATATCCCAGTACTTATGAAACAGTGCAAGACATTTTACTAAGGCAAACCAAATTCAAAAATTGTTTGCATCTCCAGCATCCCACTGGTCTCCTCCAATGGGGTTGGAAGAGGATAACTCATTTGTTGGACTACCTAGTCTAGAGGAATGATAGGATAAAAAAAGCTTAATAAAATAATTGGGAGGCAGTTCAAAATGTAATCAAACCACCTGCTTGCAGTTGGCAAACATTTCAGGTTGCCTCAAAAATTTTGCATGGACAAGCAAAAAGACATTGCCCTCTACATCTGCTGTAAATATTTGCCAGTAGGGATGACTGACAAACACTTTCATATACATAATTCTATTCCCATAAATACTGGCATTCTACTAATACATTTTTGATGGCTATTGACACTGGGTTAAACTACCCAATGAGTTCATATGATAATCTGCAGCATTAAGGAATAGAAGAAAGCAAGTTGAAAGCCGTCTCCATCTGTAATCTCGCAATTTGCTCAGAACTGCATGATGTCCAATTTACCACGATTGTAATTATGTCCATTAAACTCGATTCGTTTCACAACTCCTCAAATGCACATAATTATGGCCTGGGAACATGGTCAGGGGGGCATCTGCCTATGAACATTGCCAGACAGAGGAAATCCCTCAGTGAGCTCTGACAACTGAACAACAACAGAGTTAATCTTAGCACTCATATGGACGGAGTCACAGATCCCAAACCTGACCCCAAGGTCTAAGGCAACTGAGAAGACCTCCCTTTCTGAGTCTGAATTTTGGCAGCCATGTTGGCTCGTGGGTGATTTCCTTGTACGATTTCCACTGGACTGAACTTAAATGCAACAGTACCTCCCAAACTTCTGGTTCCTCATGTGGTTCCAGGCAGCCCGGGTGACCAGGAAAGAACCCCTCAGATGCACTCTATGGATTAGGTCTGGGGGGATAATCCGACAGTCAAAACCATCACTTGAAATCGTATTCTGCCTCATTTTGTAAGTACCCCTTCTTGTGGATTGATAAGGCAGGATTAGTCATGTCTGCATGCAAAATCCATTGTTATCAGAGGCAAGTGATTTTTTTTGGCCTGCGACACACTTTCAGTACAGATGGAACTCAGTTTTAATTAATAGGTTAATCCCTTAAAGGAGGTCGGCGATACGTACCCCAGTCTAAGTCACTGGTCCTTGCAAAGCTGCGATCACGCAGAATCCTACAAATAATGTAAAAGTTTACTACATTCTGGAAACATTTAAGATATTCTTAAACTCTATCAAAATAATCATTGACTGTGGAGCAGAATCACTGGGATATTCATTTATAAAAGTCTCTGTTTCTTTAAATTCATACCATTTTATTTAACAGTTGAGGAGTTGGAGTACAGATTCAAATCAACCATTAAACTCACAACTATAACTGTGGTATATGTCATTACAGCCTGCACTGTCACATAGAAATGACAATCTCCCTCAATCTTAATTCAGACAAAGAATGCATGATGTTCAACAAACACAATTAGCTTTTCTTTAATTTACATTTGACGGTCAACACAGAACAAGCCATCTATGCGATACCTACCCAGCATTATTTATAACGATATCTGAAAAAGAACAAGTACAGTGTTACTTATTTTAAATTAACATGAATGGTCCAAAATCTACCTCTTACTTAAATATATGTAAAGTAATGACTATGTGAAAGCGGACAGTAAGGGCTGAATTCAGACCCACACTTAAGTGCATTTTCTGTGTAACTTATCATTGCGAGAATGGGAGACTTAACGCGGAAAATGCTGTTAAGTGCGGGTCTGAATTCGGCCCCAAGTGCACAATTAACACATTTGTACACACATACACATTTAATCCCCACAAATTAGCCAATTACAGTACAAAAAGTATGTCAAATAACAGTTTTAATATAATATTTAAATGAAATATTTCTCTTTGTAAAAGTAACTAAAGGAATATGCCAGGAAAGCAGTACAGGTGAGATGACTGAGAGGTCAACTGTAAGTTTTAACCACTTCAACATGGAGTAATTTAAAATGCAATACATCAGTGCTATGATTAGAGTCTGCACCCAGAGGGAGCAGGTTTAAGCCTTTAGTCTGGACACTCATTAGAATACCTATTCTTCCGAAAGCATCCAGGGCTGTCTGCACCAGCTTATCTCCGTTTTCCACAGAATCTGCAACGTAAACAAAAAGTTCAGACAACAGTCGTGAGGCAGAGCTGTGCAGGTCAAGATTTTTTGACATTTTAATCCAACGCCCCCAGGCTACCACACTAATGGTTTCCTAGCCCCAATCGCCAGCTTTCGACAATAGCTCAGAGTCATGAGCAAAGGATTATGGATCCAAAGGACATGGCTCTGAGTCCCTGGGAGCCATCTCCATTGTACTCTTATTTCCTGACTTTGATTGGTCTACTGAAAATCCATGTCAACAGACAAGACACTGAAAACAAAAGCTTCCCAAGATGTTATTGATATGGAGCGTGTCTGCTCATGAAAGCAATCATATAATGCAACATCCTTGACAATCGCATGGATGACCTCGACAAATAATCTCATCAGACTTAACCTTCAATAGGGAGGATCTTCCATTGCACGAACCTGTCTGTGCTACTTTCCTAAAGAAATAAAAGCAGTATCTAGTATTTTCCATTATCCTTATTTCTACGATTTACAAGTCTGAGCAGATATTCTAATGTCAGTAACAGATCAGCGTGAAATAGATGTTAAAAACAAGATTGTGAAAGAAAAAACAAAAATTTGAGGATAAAAGATTAAGCGCTTGGATAACTTTTTAAACACAATCCAAAATGATGTGGCTGTAGGTGCCAGAAAGACAGACAGCTATCCACCAACTGCCTTATTAACAACACTACCACACTGAACTTTCTACTGATATAACTGCTTTATTAACAACACTATACCACTGAACTTTCTACTGATATAACTGCTTTATTAACAACACTACAACACTGAACTTTCTACTGATACAACTGCTTTATTAACAACACTACACCACTGAACTTTCTACTGATATAACTGCTTTATTAACAACACTACAACACTGAACTTTCTACTGATATAACTGCTTTATTAACAACACTACAACACTGAACTTTCTACTGATATAACTGCTTTATTAACAACACTACACCACTGAACTTTCTACTGATATAACTGCTTTATTAACAACACTACACCACTGAACTTTCTACTGATATAACTGCTTTATTAACAACACTACACCACTGAACTTTCTACTGACATAACTGCTTTATTAACAACACTACACCACTGAACTTTCTACTGATATACTATATTATTACAATTAGCTAGCTAGACAGCTAAAATGAATCATTTCACTCTCAACCAATGAAGGTTAGATTGCTAGTAACTGTTTTTTTTTGTATTTAAGAAAATTTAGTTAAAAACAACAATGCGGTTATCCTTCAGTAAAGATGACCTTTTTGAGTTATCTTTACGACAGCATCAAATCACCTGTACCAATTTAATGTCATGCTGTATAAGAGCGATTTAAAACTGTTCCTGAAGGACTGCTTTGCATAAGCTCAAAATCTCCAGACATTAGTAAACACAGAACCAATTACTATATTGCTGTTCTGAAAGCCATGTGTCAATCCCTGTATGTTACATTACAGTCATTTAGCTGACACTTTTATCCAAAGCAAGTTAACAGTTGCGTGGGCCGAGGCCTACTGAGGCCTTGGACCAGGCCCAAAGTGATAGCAATGTGATGTGCAGAAGCTGGTCCATTATGTGTTATGTCTCCATGTCAGGCCTGTTCATTTGGCATTTGACCTAGTTAAGGTTCACTTCATCTCTCTGCACACACTGTATGTGCATGTTCAATAATCGCCCAATTATTTAGACGTCTTTGTGTAACCGCAGACACCCCATTTCTCTCCAGGGATTGTCCCTGGTTGTGGTTTACAACTTTGCGTGCTGTGGTTCTCCATGCTGCCTTCCTGTGGCAAGAACCACCAACCTTGGGGTTCTCAGTCATGTGCCTTAGCCACTAGACTACAGGCTGCCCCCCATGATACCAAATGTTACCCCTTTTGAAAGTCATAACACATTCTCACCCCTCATACGTGCTGCATGACAAAAATATATATACCAAAACATTCTCAAAGTACAAAAAGCCAAGCCACTTGCACTTAAAAAGCATGATATACTTTCTACAGACCTGTACAAAAAACAAACACACAAAATTATTGGTATCAAAATAACGCCAAGGTAAATCTGAGTCAACATCATAAAGAGGCTTTAGAAATACTTTGTGTGCCATTTCAAACATAATTTCAGTGTTACAGAAATAATGCTATATATGCTTAGACATTTAGGGATTTCTCCCTTTGATTTAAAACAATGAAGAAGGCACAATGAAACATGAGATGGCAGGATGATGAAACACAAGGTCAAGTAGCATTAATCTGCAGCAATGCTTTGTTAGTTCCTATTACACATAATGGTGAAATTCTAAATATAACTTGAAATCATTCTGATATCAGTAATTCAGGAAAAGGAATACAGGTATTGTGTTACACATGTGTTGATAGTATAGCCGTTATATGTTGTATATGTGAGTAAACTTGTTTTGCACTGAACACAGTTTTGTTGAAATTATGCGTTTCTCAATGCAGGAAAGTGGCAGAACACAGTTCTTGTGCTGGGTTTGTCACATTTTCTTTGTCTTCAACAGTGAAAAAAGTGGAACAGACCCATCCAGTCTCGATATACTGGGGTACTTCCAGCTGACATCAAAAAGAAATTTCAGGATGCTAACGCTATGATACGCAAAGCTTTGTTGCTGTGGGAATCTAACAAACATTGGATCGGTAAGGAGTAGGCTATCTAATTTGCATTTTCCCGTGGAGTTCCCCTTCAAACAAAACAGCACAACACAATGCTGTTCACATCAACTGGCAAAAAGTTGTAACTGGAATAGGAGCATGTTATTCACCCAATTGACATGTTGTTTTCCCAATTCCAGTTAACATACATTAAGCCATTGCCAATGTTTCCTACAGATATGCCCAGAACACTTTGTAATAATGCTCTAATTCTATTCTAATACTTCTTGTTGCCATAAGCAACAAGTCTGAACCATTATTATTATATTGACTACATTATCTTCAGATGGTATATAGAAAACATACAGGCCTAAGCTACATGGAAGATTGGTTAGTGTACAACTGTAATCGTGGCTCTGCACTTTGCATGAGGCGATGTGGCCTAAGTTTTCATGCTAGTCATAAAAAATATTTTCATGATAATATTGTCAATGACAGACTCAAAAGCCTGTGTAGACAGTAATTGACTAAGAATGTATGCTTTGTACAAGCAACAATTTTTTTTTTTTTTTTTTTTACATTGGAGTCAAATTATATTCTATATAGTCTATTTATAGTCTATTTGTCTGACACAATTTGTGCTGTCAATGTTTTTGAACCCAAAAATGACGTCAATTAAAACCGCTTTCACTGTAAACTTATATGAAATGCATAATAAACGGGAATAAACTCCATACCATAGTTTGCCACTGCTTTCCCTCCTTTGGCCTTAATTTCTTCCACCACTTTATCCGCAGCTGAGGAGCTCTTCCCATCTCCTTTCATGTCACCTCCGAGGTCATTCACTGGAAAGGGAACAGATTTGGCATGTGTGACGTCTTTTTCTCAAGCGGGCACCGTCTTCAGATACAAACCATATGGGAGGCATTGGTCATTAAACATTTAAACAACCCATGGGTGGTAGTGTCTTCTCACAGAAAACCCTGTGCTTACAGACTACACGCAACATCACAAAACTTAAATACAAACAGAAGTAAAAATTAGGCCTATATATCTCCAAAGCCTCCCAGAGCATGTAAAACAGTCTAACTGAACCTTGTGTTCACATTTTATTACTATTAGAAAGAAGCAATGGATAGCAGTAAAATCTGTTGTGGGGCATAAGGACTAGAATGACAATTGCTATCAGCACAGCTGTTCCATAAATCATTCATCATAGCCTGTTACATGCAAAGTCCAACACAGTAAAGGGCTTTCAGAAGGCCTTGAAAATTAATTGAGTTGTGAAAAAACTTGGCCATCAAGTGAGTAAAAACCTTCAGAAAGCATTCTTGTTAATATGCAAGATACAGTGGGTTATGCATATTTTTCTTGTTTCATATTTTTATTCAGTATCAAACACTGGGTCTGAGCTTCACAAGCAAATGCCCTGTGCAGTAAACTCATGATTTTATTCATCTTTGTCTCTTTGAGATAGTATCCCTTTTACCAGGCACTGGCTACAAAAATGCAGTGTAATATTACCATGAATGTTATTTAGGATGGAACATAACTTGACATTGTAACAGTATGGTCATGCCCACCCACCTATCCCACAGTCCTGGATACCGCATCTTCACATTGAACCCTTCTACCTCCAATACAGATATTGTACTTTGTGTCAACCTTCCTGAACAGCGATTTTGAAACCACTGAATTAAACCCTCCCTACATTATTTTACAAATGTCTGCATTACAGCCCTAACTGACTGAAACACAATTTAGGGATGAAATATTTTATCATTTCTGTCGACCAGCCATCAGCTGTGGATTTTACATCTGATCGGCCCTTCCACAGCGCAGTTCACACTTACCTACAACAGCGGCTCCCCTCTCCCCAAAGGCCAAAGCATACTCTCTCCCAAGTCCTGTGAATAAGCATAACTTGCTGTAAATTTTGTCAATACATGGGTTACTGTTGAACTGACTAGTGGTATTCACTGTGTTAACAGTGTTAGTTACTTCAACTGTTCAGTTTTGCTTGGGTACTTTTAATTAGCAAAGTGTGACAGAATCAGGTTTTTTATAAGAAGAAAAAAGATATTTTTTTATATATAGCTTTTTTTTTTTTTTAGCAATTTTGAGTTTTTGATGTAATGATTACAAAGTAATGCCTAATGCCCACCACAAGGCAGTAGTTCTGCCTGAGACCAATGTAGGATGTTGGCCTACTTTTGGGGATATATTAGATATATTAGTCTGTTACAATGACCTTGTTTATAATGATTACAGTAATGGTACTGAGTTAGTTTGCTACTTATCCTGTATAATAACACATTTAAGTAAGCTTAAATCTTTACCCTTAATATGCTTTGGTCATATTTTGTGTTACAGATTTCAAGAATTTGACTTTTTACTGAGTTTGGGCCTGGGTTTGTATAATCAGCCAGTTCACTTCACCTTTCACACAGTTGGACTTAACAGAGCGCACTTTGTGTTGCAGTGTCAGTGTTGCAACTTCAACTCCCACCAAGAGCAATGACATTGACAGTGCAGGCTAGACATTTAGGATTGGCTAATGTAACCAGTGTATTATAAATACTTTCTTGGAAAATTAGCTCCTTGCACTTATAATTTACAAAGTATTGCATAAGTCAAAAACGCAGTGCTGACTGGCTACATGCACAGCAAAGTTAGCTTGCTTGCTAGCTCGCCTGCTTACCTATTTATAATTAGCCAGTTTGCTTATTTGTTCATTTTGGTAACACTAACATACTTATCCAGCGTATAAACTACCTGGCTAGCGACTACCTACATGTACAGAGTCGTTAGTAGAGATTTTAGCAAGGTATGTCGCTAATTTAGATAGCTGTCAAGCTTATTTTTACTGTTGTATGTCTGATTGAGATGGCGATAATGTTGATGTTGCCTTGACAATACGAAGATCAGATGGAGTTTACAGGCCATAGATAAATCATAGCTCCAACGATCTAAAGTCAGTTAACTGTTAAAGTTAACAAGAGCTGACTAACACTGAATGCTGTTGATGACAGCTAGTCTGCTAGCAGAACCGTGGCAAGAAAATGTTACACACCTCCACCAGCTCCAGTAACCAGGACAACTTTTCCATCGAACCTCAACGGAGTGGACATGGTGATGAAAACGACCACAGGTCTCTTCAATCTAAGGACAAGAGGGCTAACGTTCGCAGCGGCGAGAGGCGATTAGGACGTGAAAGATAAACTCTCCCTTTTATGGATGATAATAAAAGCTAGCAAGCTGCGTTAACGTTGGCTAACTAGCTAGCTTGCTACATAGCGCACTACTCACTTCCGTCTTCACGCCTCAGCTATGAAGCTTCCAAGACTGCAAAAATCTCTGCAACGTCGAGCTGTCCCTAAAGAGATTGAAAGGAGAGTGACAGTCTCTGTTAAAAAAAACCTAAATGGCTTTACGTCTGACAACGTTGGTTGTGAACTTTGCATGGGGAACAAATAAAAGTGCAAAGTACTTTTGATACGCATGCGCACACGTGTTTATCAATGGTTAGCATATTGTAGCTACCAAGCCAGTTGGATAAAGTGCGCATGTGCGCAATGCTGCCACGTGAAATTTGACTTTTCACAACAAAAGGACCTCTTTGGCAATCTAGTTCGCTTGAGCAGTACGTATTCTTACACTGCAATGCAATTTGATCGCATTAGATGCTCCTTATGTTATTTTCTCAAATGATTTTATGTGTGATTTCATCAAATAGTCATCTTACCACAAAGGTTAAAAAAAAAGAGTAAACAAACATTAGTGCAGGGTTACATCATTACGTCAACATACAAACATTCCATCACCTGTAGACTTCATTACACATCTGCCCAATCCTTCCTTAAAATAACATTCACCAGTTTACCAATCAACATATGTTGATTGCACAGCCACTGTAGGCAACATCAGCCAGACTTTAATTGTATGCCATCTCTTGATCTGGTCCTTCACAACCAAGTTAATTTGAAAAACCTTCAACAGAGCCTGCAATCTACAGGCATCTCTCCTATTCAGATTCACCAGCTTTACTGACATTTAACTGCATTCATAATTACAGTATCCTTTTGACCTTTTCTGTTTGCAAGATTCTCTCAAGCCACATCATATCCAAATGATGAAAAGTCATCAAATCTGTTCTACACCGCCTAAATTAAATTTCTCCAAACAAAAAAGCCGAAGGTCAAATGTCTGTCAGCCAGTTCTGCTCTCTCTGATACTCTCTTACTTTGTGAGGGGTAGCCTGTTACAGCATCCAAGACAAAATCGCAATGGATTTGAAAGTTGGTCATGTATCACAGCTTTTACAGGGACACAACTGGGCTCAATTTGACATCATCCAACATTTTATGAGCTGTATGTCATGCTTGTTACTCAGTGGATCAAAATTTGGGTGCATGATTTCCATGAATTTTAGGCTATGATGCAGTAACAAAGCCATTCTAAGATTACATTTGTGTGTATAACCCTTAAGACTGATGTGTACTCCCAAGGTCTAAATGAACAACCAGCAAATGCCAAATACTCCGGGCTGTAACTTTAAGACCAACGTCTTTGACCGAGGAACCGACCACACTCCCACTTAGGCTCTAGGGGGTGACATCGCCTTTTGCAGAGGATGTTCACTGAGCTCCGCTACACTGTGGATGGATCATCATGTCCACCCTGATGTCCTTGGCCTCCATGTCCGTCATCATAGTTTTGACATAGATCATGTTGCTCAGAGTGTGGCCTGTGAATATGATGATGCCTTTGGTAGATATAATATTCAGACTCTCTTAACTGAATGCTGTGAAGATTCTTTGTGATTTACCCACGCATACAAGACTAAACATAATTGATTTATTTAATTGCAAAATCAAGCCTGTTCAGAGTTGCAGAGTAGATCTTTTTGAAAAGCATTTTGAGAGGCATGCCTGGAAGGACCAACATAATGTGTCATGTTGTGTAAACATGCTGAAAATATGCCTGTGTGACGATGTCTCCGCATACTTGATTGTACTGATACAGACCTTAGGATGACTGTAGGGTGACCCCAGAACCACACTGGATTCCTAGTTAGAGACTAATTTAAAGCCCCTATAAGACCAAGGTGGGTAATATCTTAAGGGTTCTATTAACAAGCACATTTCTAGTACTCAGTGAGTAGGAAGGAGAAAGGGGCAGGAGGTGACAGCCAAAACAAACATTTACTGCATATTTATGTAAGCAATGCAGATTAAGCACCTTGCTAAAATGTAGAGCAGCACAGCAGAACCTCATCCAGGAATTTAAATGGAAACTCTTTGGTTCTAATTCAATTTCTCTAACATTTGGCATCCTAAGATAGGCATTTTGCTGAGGCGTTCTCATATTCTGCAGATTATTCAACCACGCCTGGTTTATCCTTCTTTTTTATCCTGGTTTTAACCCACTTCTATCCAGATGTATCTGACTTTAATGCAATTAAGAGGCAACACAAACTGTAAAAATGAATGGAAATGTATTAATTTTAGGAGTACCAAAGATCTTGGTCATCAACCTTGAATTCAATACATATACCATATTAGCATACTCAGTACACTTAATGGAACATTTTAAAACCTTACTGAACTGCAAGACAACTGTAGATTGCATTTATTATTTATTTTGTTAAAAAGTATAATTATATCATTCATTTATTCATACACTCAAAGGCATCAATAAATATCAATACAAATAAAATGTACAACAAAGTCTCAGCTTACTCAAAGCCAGAAGCTGTTGTTGCCTTTTGTATGTCAGTTTTAGTTTATTGAATTTCATCACACATGGCTAATGCCACCTCTGGGTTGGCAATGCTACACCAAGGCCAGAAGCCAAGGTTGGCTTCAATAGGTTATTTGATTCCATTTCATCATGCTTTGGAATCCTAGCACATTCCCACTGACATCATCTGAAACCGTAGAGGAAGGCTTTTATTGACCATTGTGCTTATCATTTTCCATAGGGTAGACAGAGTAAGATTTTTGCCAGCATCAAACAGACAGTTTATAGTTATTCCTCCTTTTCTTATTGATTTGGCTGCAGGTCTTGTTTTGACCGATTTCTAAACTTGAATGCTCAGTTCTCTTCAGTTGTCAGCCACTGAAACCTAAATTCATTCTGCCCATCACTTAATCATTGCGTATATTTGATCTTGAACTAAAGCATTGCATTTCAAGCCTCATCTGGCATCTTAGAGATTTAATTTTCCTCTCAACCAGAGCAAGGTCCTTCCCCTTTCTAAAATTCTACTCTATGAAAAAGGAATTGAAGAAATAATCACATCCCGCATTTGTGTATTTTCATGAGCAATCTGAAGGACTCAACACAATTATGGTCTGAGGATTTAACATTTGACTACTCATTTATTCCATATCATATTATCTGTAAACACACCTAAATATGTAAAACTGAGCTTAGCACTGAGGTGTTTAGTGTGATGTGATTGATTTAAAACCCCTTCCCAGAAATCATTTCATATTTTGTGCTTGTATCTTCTGATGCTGAAAGTCCTCCCAGATACTGGTATCCAATACAAAGATGAGTAAATAAACATATACATGGATAAATATGTTTAAAAATTACATATATTTTTAAATCAACTTCCATGTTATTGTTTCCCTCTTTCCCCCATCTCTCTTTTTCTTTGGTGGTTATCTCCTGGCAGTGCTACCACTGTAATTTATCCTGCCAATCTTGGCGGTTGTATTACATTTTTTGTTCTTCCTGGGTACTTTGAACAGTATCTGTGTTTATGAGCGAACATTTGCTGTGTGCTCATGCATCAGTATACTCTTAGCTATAAATTTGCTTTGATTTTCACATTACAGACAGTTCTCATACCCTGAGTGACTGTTTTAGAAGTGCTATGCAGTATCGCTATTCTGTCATGAGCATTAAGCTGTATTTGTCTCCAAAACGTTCATGGTTCAACAACCGTTGGATTTGACCAATCAATGCTGCTCTACCATGGTGGTGAAATGAACACTGAACTCTGCTATCAGAACAGCTGCTCGTGTATTCCCTGAGCCTTCTTAAGACTCAGCTGTCGATGAGAAACTGGTTATTTATGATTTTAGGGTGCAGACCATTCTCTAAGAAGCAATATAACACCGTATATTCTATAACTTTATTTTACATAATTTTATGATTTCAGTACACTGTATTGTGATACAACTACTCTTGCGCTGCAATGCGTTGTTTTTATATTGTTGTGGATTAACCATCTGCTACAATCAGAATTGTACTTTGTCTATATAGTATATTTTGTACGTGGTACTATTTCAATTACAACTTGTAACCACAGAGCTGTTTTCGGCAATCGGGAATACAGTAGGGTATAACTGCAGTACCGGCTTGACTCTGATGTTAACTATCTCTGATCGAACTGTACAGTAGTCTCCGAGTCATGCCACATGGATTCTTTTTCACTCCTCCCAATCCCCGCCTCCTTGGTGTGTATTTAATTTTCTCAAGTAGCAATTAGAGCACAAACTAATGTTGGATTGAATATGATCTTTTATGATCCCGCTGGCCCGTTATACGTGTGACTGTCGGTAAAGTACACCACTGCAGGCCTACCCATCACTTTTGAATTCATACACCGGAACGGAATAGTGATGCAGCCCATTTTCATTAGATATCAGCCCTGCAGTTGTTACGAATGCCATCAGATGAAGGATATGCCATTACCGCAGCCGGGGTCCCCGTTGAACTGGTTCATGAATACACGATGATACTCATTAATTTTCTGGGGATGATGCTAACCAATTACGCATTTGGAAGGAACACTTCAACATTTTCGTTGGTTTGATTATTTGGGAAGGTTGTCGAGTAAAGAAGCGGATAGCATCTTCGTATGAAACGGGCAAATCAACACACTATGTCGGGCATCGATGTTTACGGATATTTAAAACTGCTAAAATTCATATATATTTTGAAAGGAATGAAATAGCGAACACCACTGCACTCCGTTTATTTCTAATTTACATTTGTTTTTATTTCAGTATTTTCTGAAACTGTTGAGGGAAAGAATATCATAAATGGAGAAGCATGCGGGGCTTCAGCTTGGGAAACGACACGTTGGATACATTCCCAGACAAGAACGTGAGAGAAAACAGTGGAAAGAGCTACTGTGGTGTAACACAACTTCTCCGACATATTTTGATTTCAATCTTTTAAAATAATCTAAATTTCGATATGCTCTCTTGCGCAGGCGTGCTGACCGGGGCTCTGCCGATGTGCTTCGTTACATTCTTAAGCAATGTGTAAATGAAAGTGGGAAACCCTCAAAATGCGTGGACGTACCGTTCTTATCACGGCGAGAGGATTTATTTGTGATCCTTGAATATTTATTGTGCTTTACCGAAGAATGTCAGGGAAAACAAATGCGGAGTCAGAGGGAGTAGTCTCCAAAGTTAAAGTAAAACGACAGATCAAGACAATCGTGAAGGATCTTGAGAACATCCTGGGAGACTTAAAGGATGTAGCAAAAGAACTCAAAGAGGTTAGTGTTATGTATGTTGGTTTACGTTTGACTTGTGTTTGTTTTGTTCTGTGAAATAATTATGAAATGGTATTATGGACAGTTTTTTCCAGACTTGGGCAGATCATCAAGCGTTTTTATCAAGAGACAGACCTGAATCTTGGACCACCCCCTGGAAATTATACCTTCCAGGCAATATAAGAATGAATTGATTGATCAAAGGCCTACGTGTATACCATTCTTACACCCACGACACTCGGACCTATACGTTCATGTCGTCTTATTTATTTATTTACTCACGTAGATTCTAGTTTTATCTTTTCTGAGATAAGGTCTGGGACAGCGCACAACTGTTTCATTCACTTGCTTTGTTAATGTGTGATTAATATTTAATCTTGTGGGTTTTTTAATCCCATTGTGTATTCTATTAAATTATGTTAAATTAGGACATGCCAAATGGCAAGCTTTGAATGAGCTGTTCGTCATCAGTCACATGCTTTCTGTCCGGTCATCTTGGTAGCTCTATATAGTCGGTGCATGTGTTTCCTACATTTAGGGCGATACAAAAGACGCTTCTCATGTTGTTTATTCTGTGTAATTACTCTATGTTCTATGGCCATTCAGATTTTCCTGATTGTATCAATATGTAGTGTAATGGTGGGAAAACCTCCTCTAAAATAAATCACCTGAGTAATAAGTATAGAAGTTATTTATTAAGACCTTTTTGCATAATGATTCTACTAGTCATCTTGTTCAATTAAGTCAAACCTCTAATTATTTTTTTCATGTTATTTATAAACTGTGACCACAACCCCATACACATGTTCTGTTTTTTGTAAAATAACTTTTTGGAAAAAGAAAAGAAAACAAAAAAAAAAAAACAGTGAAGCAATATATTGAAATGCACTTTCAAAAAAATAATATGCAGTAGAACTGAGATGGGAATTACCCGTGAAAGCCACATATTATGCTGTTGTTGAATTTGTGTCTCTAGGGAGTGAATCCAGGCTCTTGGGGAAAGGGATTAGTGTGTTGAGAGACCTGTCTGGCCCCTCAGTAAAAATGGTACTCAAATCATAACATATTTCAGTTTTCATGATTAGTAGTTGATCTCAATTATTGACATTATCTTGCACTTCTATGTAAATGAGACATTATTATGAATGACATACGTTCATGTTGCTGTGTAATGCCAGCCTAACGTGTGAACCATAATTTGGGTTGCTGAAGACTAAACAATCAAGTCTTTATTGTGCCACCTACATATTGTTACTAATTCTAAGCACAATAATGTTGTCATTATGGAATTGGAATTACTAATATGTTGGCTTGGTACCAATCACATTAACTTAGTCACACTAGGTACATATCAAAATTGACTTCAGTCTTTTTTTGGGTTGCTTTTTGATATGTTTAATTTTAGAATAAAAAGAACATGTTACAAATGACATGTGTAACTGTCTCCGATTACATAGAACATTGTCAATATGAATTATGTTGTAATGTAAAGTCTGTTTGATTTAATTTCATATGCCCTTAAAAAGATTTAAGTGCCTGGGAAATTGGTACCAGCTGTATTTTCTGCTATTTTTTTCCTAAATCATCTTGTGTTAGAGGAGCAACCTTCTAGTAACCACAAAGTCAAATGTGATCTTCAGACATTCTTGAATTAAATCACATAGTTGTACTATAAGTAAAGGGTTTTACTTAGTTGCAAAAAAAATCTAATCACTCACAAGAGCTTTAGTGGATATTAACAAATGAAATATGTTGAAATATATGTATCACAGAGAAAGAATTAACTGAAATCCTGGGCTTATCTCTTTTTTTTTTAGAATATAATACCTTATCATAACAGAACATTACATGGTTCATACAGACTCATTAAGGAAAAACAACAACTCATCTTCTGTTATTTCCAGTACAAGTGTAACTCCTGCTGGCTCACAGCCTCCTCTTTTTATGTGATTCAGTCATAAGGCGTCAGTGGGTATGTTATGTCAGTGAACGGTACAAAGCTGAAGCTCTCTGGATTCCAATAGCCCATTTTACTGAGCTGCTGTGCTGTAAGCTTGCTGTTCTAAAATGAAGCAGTATGATGAATGTGAGTACATCGGTGTATATTTCAGGTGATGGAATCTTGTCATCTGACATACAGTTAAGATGATGTAAACCAAACAATGAAGATGATAACAAGGTCATTCCAAACAAAACAATAAACTGTGAGCTGCATGGAAAAATGACAAACTCTATCCTGATAGCACATAAATAGTGAAAAAGCTGTTGTTGAAGACTGACAGTAAAATGTCAGCAGTAAATGCACAGGACAAATAGCAGTGACTCCTTAGCAAAGAAAATATTGAAGAAGCATAGGGAGAAAAGTAGTGGGCCTAAAACTGAGCTATGGGGAACTCCAAAAGAGAGGGCAAACATACAAACTGCCTGCCATGGACTTGGCTTTTGTGATCATGTAAATGGGAGGGTTTGGGGAATGATGAATGAACAGAATTCCTGCTCAGTCTGGGAATCCAGAACAGTAAGAATATGAACTGAATGATCTACTGTACAATATTAAAGGCTACTGTAAAAAGATAATTGAGGCTCAAGGTAGAGTTGTGTAGGCAGCAAGAGCAGAGATTCTATTTCTGTGGAGTGCAGACTGTAAGGAAGAGATTAGAAATCCCCTGAGGATGGAGTTAAATTATTTTTTAATTGTGAGCAACTTGCCAAAACAGAGGGGAAGAACTTAGTTCACCCAAGATTGTTCACCCAAGTTAAATCTCCTTTTCCCAATTTTGAATGCTTGTAGTATTTGCTGGCCTTTCCCATCACCACAACCTCTTCCATCAATTTGTGAGAGTGCAAATGCTTGTACACATCATCCGAAATGCATGCAACCGTCCAACTGACCAGAGTAATCGCTAATGTGCTAATTGTGCTTTGCTCCATGTATGCCAAACCACAATCAGTGCAGGCTTAGATTCTGGGCTGTTTGGTGCATCACCACACCAAGGACTAGCGTTTAGCTGATGTGTTAGGCAGTGCAGTAGACCTGCTTCATAGGCAGTAATTTCACTGGCCCTACTTTGTTCAATCACACATTCATGAGAATAATACGCTGCATGAAAAAAGGTCCCTCTATCGCCTTTTAATTTTATGTTCTCCTTTCATCTATATAAATTGTTGTGAAAAAGGGAAGCCAGTATAATACCATTTTTTAAAACAGACAGAACACTTGTCAGCACTTCTTCCAGGAATTTGACAAAAAAGTGAATTGGATGTCTACCCCATGGAAAATAGATATTGAGATGTAGAAATAAGGCTGAAAGGGAGCGCTCTTCCTTTATGAATATATATTGATATAAAACACCCTCAAAGTAGAGCACTGTCCTGAGCTCTCATGCTTATATCCAAGTGACCATTTTTAAGTAGTCACCATAGAAATAGAAGTAGTCTTAAAAAATATATGTAATTTTTTCACATTACAGTTTTACAGTAATATCAAACACCCTTTCGAGTTGGTGATAAAAAATGTATAGCCGGGCTCCATAAAAATGCCTTGAGGGTGGCCGCTGTACTCTGTCTGTAAGTCTCTTTGAAAGGATTTTTGAGTCTTCTGCAACCCGTTCACCCTGGAACATTGTTTCTGCAGTGAGCAAACGTACAGTAAATACATCTTATAAGTGTATAGTGTTGTGCCATTGTCATGTTAACATGAAATGGGTCACAAGAGCATGCAATGTGGAATGCCTTAAGGTTCACTTTCAGTTTCAGCTTTTACATGCTCTTAGTACTATATGCAAATAATTTATCCCTCCAAAACTGCCCTTCATCAGCATGTTATCACTCCCAGCAAACATTTTCCATTTGTAGTTCCAGAAGATCAAAACATTTTCAATTACTTGTCCTCAAACAAAGACCCACTTGGATAATTAAGTCACAGCAGGGGTGGTGGGGGGGGGGGTCGAGCATCAGAAATTAGTGACAGTGAAACTCCTTTGTGTAATGTCTCCAAAATCATTTTAACAATAAATAATGAAAAAGCTCAAGGCTGTTAACATTGTGAGCTAGATCACTGAAATATACCGTGACCAAACCGTTTCCCTAAAGTAAATTCACCTACAAATGTTAGGAGTGCTACTACTGATATTTTTATGGATGCACAATTAAATATTAAAAGTAAAAAATGCCAATGTATAAATGAAAATGATTTGAAAGGTTTATTGTGAGGAATATTAAAGCTGTCTGTAATGTTGAATGCACATGCTGTAAGCCATGTGTGAGTTACGTCTCTGTACTTGAGGTAACTAATGGACAAATCTATTGATTGAACATCAGGGTATGTCACTGCATGTTTGTCTTTGAATAGCAGTACACTTAAATGTGTGAATGTCAGGAAACAGGCCTTGATAGATTAGTGAATAGCAGTGTACTAAAGACAGTAGAGAACATTTCGATGTTCAATGCACAATTATGTCATAAGTGTAAAAAAGCCACCCATTGCTTAAAATTGCAGGAAGTAGGAGTGATGTGTGCAATTTTTATGTTAACATAAATTGTTGAGATGGAAATGAAATAATCTGAAAAATGGTTTTGATGGTCATGATGTTGTAACAGATTTATTTTACATCAAGCGTGTATTTGAAGCAACAGACTGCTTTGTGTTTATGTTTTGTAAATCACATTATATCATGAAATAAGACTAATGGGTGCGTACAGCTTTTTAGAGTGCATTTACATGTCTGTTCGTTAGTTTGCTTCCTATGTTTCTGCTGTTTCATATCAGGCAGAAGTATGTATGAATTATGCAAAGTTTCTTATACATCAAGAATATACTTAAAGTGAAGCAAAGTGCCATCTTCTCTCTGAGTTTAACGCACGCAAACTATATTTCAGTGAGAAAGAGAAAAATTATCCAGCAAGTTGGTTGCGCTTAACTGCGTACCTACAAATTTTCATCCCTTATTGAAAAAAACTACTAAATAAATACTTGTAGAGCCTTCAAAAATGTAGTGGTGCTTTGAGTAAAGGGTTGTAGGTTTTCTTTCTTTGTAAAAAGGATGAACAAGGCTTGAACTAAAGAAAAGTGTTATAAGTGAGCCAAGGGAAAGTAAAAATTAATTAAATAATATGGTCACATTCTCAGGTAGAAAAGACACCTGGACAGTAGTAATATAAGAATGCCTACTGGTAGCCCTGGTAAACATGTTCAAATGAAATTTTCCGTGACCTGCTCGATAGAAACATACAAAGATAAAATAGTGTCAGTAGAATATATGTGAGACAAGATTTGAATAAGAGGGCAGTTCAGAGGGGACAAGCTGGGAGTCTCTCATCAAGAAATCGCGAGAGGCGCCCCAGAAGTATAAGCGGGACTTGATGAACTGCTGTTAAAAAAAATGAAAGGTCCTAGAACTGACCGCTGGGGAATAGCTGTTCAGTGCTGTTCAGCGAACCACAGAAAACAAGCCGTGCTAGAGAAGCCAGGCCCTGGAAATGGTTGATCACTGAGGAAGATCAGACCATTAAGGGAATTCACACAGAAAAAATATGAAAGTTGAAGCAAGTTGCTTCACTTGAGTGAGCATGAGTGGATACTAGGGAAGTATTTATTTCAAAAACAGGGATCCGTTGCGGAATACCCTGCTACCCTTCTCGGGGAGACGGACATAAGCTGGTGGCAGTCAGAAGGTCGATACTTTGATCTCTGAATCAGCCTGGAAGTGGAAGTGGCACTTAGCAACAAATGAATAGTAAAAGGACCAAGAGGAATCCTGATTTAATTTACAATGACAAAGCCTGATTGTACCTCAGAGTTAAAGGAGCGATATTGATGAGGCCTTGTGTCTGATGACTAAAAAGAGGGGGGAAAGATGTTAGATAGAAATCAGAAATTATGAATGTTGGTTTGAGATTAGTTGTGGCTGTGAACTGAATTTAATATGTGGGTTTATGCGGTGAAATGCTTTCCTTTTCATCGCAACCATCACTAAAGCTTTTTCCAACTGTATGTCCTTGAAAATATGCCAGTTTGCCGCAGCATGTCGATTTCGAAGACCTCGTTCCTTTAGAAAACATGGGGCAGAAATTCTGTATTTCTTTTTATTTGTCTTTCTGTCTTTTAGGGGACATTGTAGGTATTACATTTACTCAGGCTATCTTGTTTACATTCATGTTTACCGGATGACAAAACAGTGTTTGCCTGTAGCAAATCTATTATTGTGTATATTAAACTGGTGTGCTCGGAAGCAAATGCTACGGGGTTTTGTTTTGAGCCTTTTACTCGAAGCTAAAATGCAATTGTTGTCGATCTTCAAGGATCCTGAGAATCAGTTACCCAGGAAAGTAAGGAACAGCATCATTCATCAAGTGTTAACTCAATAAACTTGATGACTTGCGGAGGGTGATGCTAAAAAAGCAGCCTATACCACCAGTGGAAAAAGATAAAACAGTGTGCGACAGGCAAACTATAAGACAATATGTATATAATAAACTACATACAGATTACATTTTTCTGAAGCATTAGATAGTCTAAGATCCATAACACGATTAATAGCAGCTTTAGAAAAATTGTGTTTTGCAACCTTGATGCAACCTACTGTATCATATAACCTTTTCAACAGTTTTCCCCAACTTTTTATATAAAGGTGGGTAAATAAGCTCTACCACATTAAATAACCATATTTTAATATATTATTGATGCAAACAGCCAGGAGCATATTTTTATGGTTACTGGCTTAAAGTGTCAACTGTCCTTTTATGTTGCTACTGTTGCTCTCGTAAGCCTATTAAATGCACTAATATACTCGTTTTACAAGTCGCTCTGGATAAGAGCATCTGCTGAATGGATGTCTGGTCATGTGAGGACACGACTGTGATCCTCTCTCCCTTGTACCTCGCAGGTAGTCCATGAGATAGATTCACTGACGTCTGACCTTCAGCTGGACGAGGAAATGACGGACAGCTCGAAGACAGACACGTTAAACAGCAGCTCCAGCAGCACCACCACCACCACCACGGCCTCCAGCATAGAGAAGATGAAACACCACCCAGAGGAGACCATGCTGCGGCCGGCCTCGGTCAGCCCCGCCATCCTGACCGTGATGAAGAAGCCGCACCCTCCCCTGCCCCCTCCTCGCCTCACCCCAATCAGGACTGAGGACCGCAGTCTGAACGCACTGTCAGCGAACCCTGTGAACGGGACCCTGCTCCGGAACGGGATCTTTCCTACGAAACCGATAAACGTGCCAAGCAGGGACCTATGTTGCATTCCTAAAAGTATTCCGGAGAGGGGGCCCACGCCCCCTCCCTTACTAAGGCACGAGAAGAGCAGGTGTCCCCAAGCCACACGAGAACGGGTCCGGTTTAGCGAAAAGGTCCAGTATCACGGATACTGCCCTGACTGTGATTTACAGTACGATGTCAGTCACACGGATATCCACCTGCACTCAGAACTGATTGACACAAAACTGAGCCCCACCCACTACTGTTCCTCGCCGCCTTTGGGCACGCCCGTGGTGGAAAACGGCGGTATCAGTGTCAGTCACAGTTTCCCCCCTGCAAACCCACCTTGTGTGCCTCATTCCCTAGCCCCCAAACCACAGAAAACTATTCTCCGGAAATCCACCACTACAACCGTTTGATGTAAATCACCCATTAACTGAAACTTTTTGAGATGATTAATTTTTCTTTTTATTTTTATGAGCACTTTCTACTCCAGAAAAATGATTTAATGAATTATCTAAAAGATGAAGAGAAATGCCGGCAGGAAAACTGATGCAAACAAGGAAAAAGGAAATGGTAAGTCCTCTCCCCTCAAGTGACAGATGTCCCTAGTATATGCTTTCGTGGGTGGGGTAGGGGGCTTGTGACATTTACCACTGAAGAAATACTGTCATTTCCTCTAGAAAGTTTATCAATTTTTATATGTTTTCAAACAAGGAGACTGGAACTGTCATGAGAATAGTATAGTTGTGTTTGAATGTTGTACCCATGATTCAGAATAGTTCATTTAAACCACATGCATATTCAGTTGTTCTTTTTTCACACACATATATATTATGTATATATATATATATATAGATATATATATATATATATATATATATATATATATATATAATATAGTATATGATTTGTCAAATATATATTGTACACTTTACAAAATGATGCACCTGTTACAGTATGGCTGAGCAGTATATCATTCTTGTGAGTGAAACTTCCTTCAGAATTTATCTACACCGACTCTAGAAATGAAAACATTATTCATTAAAAATCAAGGCGTACACAACGTCACAAAACAAGGGTCCTCCCTTAGGCCTCTGTGGTTGTTAATTTTTGCGAGGTGAGATGTAATCTGAAAAATTTGATTATGTGCACCGATATCTTGTGGCTGTAGTGTAGATTCAGTTTTTTTTCAAGGCCACGTTACATCGAATGCTAAGGAATTTTTCACAACATGATAATTTTGCAAGTACATCTATGCTTACTTTATAAAAATACATTTTGTATATGTGCCATGTAAAAGTGAGCAAGCGCGGTTGAGGTTGAATGTTCTTGACCAAGACGAGATTTAACACTTAGGTCAGATACACAAAGCGGAGCGCGCCACCCACAGCATGAGTAACATGGTAACCTTGGCTCTGGAGTGAGTCACTGCCCATGACCAGCTTGCTTCATCAACAGCTACAGCTGGGATTAAATCCTGCTGGACACAGGGTTCTTGGCTGTGTCCCCACCCCGGCTGCCAGAAGCGTTGGATTTGCAGTCCGCAGTGGCTGCTTTATCTCTCCAAAATCCAAAATGGGAATGAGGAAATGGCACTGGATGATCATTTGTGAAGGTGCATGTCAAAAATTCTGAGAGAACGATTGGCCACATTGCTAGCAAAAAGACAAAACTGTGTGTTTGCTGTAATGAATTTATTTAAGAATTTCGAGGAGCAATAGAAGACATTTTGTTGGCATTTCACAATGACATTGTAAACCGCTGATCAGTAAACTGCTGTTCAAAATTGTGTACTTAATTCGATTAGATGTTAACTTTTTCTTAGTCAAGAACAAAGCAATAGATATGGGCAGACTAAATGACAGTATACTTCTTAGAACCACATTTAAAATTAGACCATATAAAGATGATGAAGAGCAGTATGAACACCACTGTCTAGATGGTATCAAAAACCATAGTAATATTAATAAAGCTGGATCAGATCCAGTAAGGCATGGATAATGTATTTGCTCTCTTCTTCTCAGCAGTAGTATATCTTTTTATTGGCACTTGAGGATTTTCAAACCTGAGGGAATAGCTTATTAGTATAATATATTGGAATTTAATTTTAAAGTCTCTGCCAAGGGTGAATGGTAGCCTTAATTGAGTGGGGGTGTCTTTGGCATTCAGGTGTACAAAAGAATATTAAGCCACTGTATGAGAGAGAGTGTGTGTGTATGTGTGTGTATGTGTGTGTGGAGTTTAGGAGAAATGCATTTATATTTGTTCTTGTCATGTAAACTGCAGTCTGATTATTGTTGAGGCCTTTTAAGAGAAAAAAATCTGCTTGTCTTGGAGAGGCAAAAAAAGGTGTTCCTAGAGGAAACCTGGTTGTTGTAGCCATGGTGACAAAATTGTCCATGTATTCTGGACAATTATTCTGGACAGTCTACATTTAGAGGGCCGAAATACATAAGGGCACAAATGCAACTGTGCATTTCTGTTTATTCCTTTGGATGTTGGAGTATCCAGAAGTGCTGATGAATAACTGCAGTACTTATTGTATTATCAAGCAGAACATATAGCTTGTAGGTTACCTTCTAGTTTATGTTAATAAAGTAAGACAAAGTCTTGGCGATTTTAACTTTAAAGACAGTTAGACAGTAAGAACTCAATGAATACTTGGCAAAAAATAAGTCAGAATCAAAAACAAAACATACCACTCCAAAAAAAGAGCAAGTAGATGACAGATCATGTCCTGAATTTATATATTTTCCTGTAACTTCTCATGTGGTTATCGTATACCTTAGGGTTGCTGTGATCTCTCTTTTGACACATTCAAACTGTTTTCAAAGAGGCATTTTTCCTCCTGAGAAACAAAACCCTGTTCTAATGTGGCTATCAAAAGGATAGGCATTAAAGAGGCTTAGCTGTTAGAATCTGTCAGATTAGCTTGCAGCAAAGTGAGAGTAGGTCTGTAGTCTTACTAAGCACAAGATTTCATAGCATGTAGGTGCAGAATTGTGGCAAGACCACAACAATGGTCTAACTAAACAATAGTCACAGATATGCATTATAAACATATAAAACACAGGTGGTACTAAACGGAACAATATTACAAAAATTTTGCTGACACTCTTATCCAGAGTGACTTACAATACAAAAAAATTGCTAAGATTGAGGTTGAAGAGCAATGGCACCATAGAGAATGGAATTATAATCTAAACAACACTAAAAATGTGAAAACATAAGATTCTTCTGGGGTTTTGGTTGACCTAATAAGGAAAGTGCAGTGTGCAGTATTTGCAGTATGCAAAGCTACAGCCTTAGTAACACATTTACGTAACAAACAAATACTTTATCAAGTGGCACATACTTCAACTGACCTAGTAGCTGCATGGTAAGTTATGTGCTATAAATGGTTGGGGGTGGAGGTGCTAAGGTGAAGAGGTGGGTCTTAAGTCCAATGGCAGAAGATGGCATTTCTGCTGTACCATTTTTTGGCTGGTCATCCTACTACTTGCAGGCCAGAACAGACAGCAGACATGACTGGGAAATGTAGGTGCATAGGCCAGGCATTCTTGGGTTGTAGAACAGAGAGGTCTGTCTAGCGTGTAGGGTCTGATGATCTTTTGAGGGTATCCTGGGGCAGTCCCCCTGCAAGACAGCAGCCTGTAAGACAACCAACCACTAAGGCTTAAAATGTAATGCAGAGGAGCAGCTGCATACTGGATGAGCTGCAGAGGTCTGAGGTTGGACGCTGGGAGACCAGTGAGGAGGGAATTGCAGCAGTCCTGGTTGTTAGAGTAGCAAAGCTTGAACTATGGGCTGGGGTAATTAGGTGGGGAGGTAGGGGAAGGTCATTCTGATGTCGTAAAGGAAGAAAGTGCACGCCCGGCTCGTGCACGCCTGGCTCGTGCACGCCCGGCTCACCGCTTTGGTATTCTCAGAAAGGGTCAGTCTGTGGTCCAGTGCTTCCCAAAGGATCTTTGCTCTGGAAGAAGTGGGCAAAGTGGTGTTTCCCAGGCAATGATCCAGAAGTCAAACGGAGGAGAGTATGTGGCAGCTGTGTTGAGAATATCAATCTTCGCTGGTTTGAGCTTCACATGATAATTCTCCATCCAGCTCAGGATGTCCCTCAGGCGGGATGAGATGCGTGCAGAGACCTGCATGCCAGTTGGGGGGAGGGAAAGAAAGAGTTGAGTGTCATCAGTATAACAATGATAAGACAGGGCATGGGTGGAGATAACAGGCCTGATAGATGTAGTGTAGAAGATGAAAAGGAGGGGATCAAGGGCTGTGCCCTGGGGGATGCCTGTGGAGAGACTCTAAGGTTTTGATGCTGCACTACCCCAGGCAACCTGGAGGAAGCAACCGCTGAGATAGGATGCAAATCAGTTGAGTGCCATAGATCCCCATTGCTGCCAGAGAGGACAGGAGAGTGAGATAGTCAGAAATGCAAGAGCTTTGGAGAGGACTAAGAGGATCAGGACAGAAGAGAGGGAAGCTGCTGGTGCAGGATAAATGGCCTCACCGACAGAGCGGAGTGGCCGAAATGAGACAAAGCTTTGAAACTGTGGCGATTCACTTGAAGAACCTGGGTTTCATCACACTGTTTCTGCAGAGTAAAGTGAATAGTAGATCAGTTTCAGTGCCCTGGTTTCATTCACCCATCTGTACATAGGCTATTTATACCATCAATAGAGGTTTCCTCAAGAGCTGCACATTTTCCGATGCATGAGCTGTGACAATTGTTTAAAAACAGACATAACCGTTCCAAAGCATCAGCTGTGTCTATCATTTTCAGGCCTTTTGCTAACAATGGAACTGGCTTGAATTTTTTTCCTGCTCCCTGTAAACTCTGTCAGATAAAGTATTTGTGATCTGGACTCACCAAATAGTTTTGATGCGTTGAAAGGGCATAAATCAAAACAAATCTGATTTGTTCCTCAACTTCATTAATATGGTGTATGACTAGTTATAGCAGCTGCAAAATCGTCATAATGGTCAGAAAAAAAATGTTAACTATGGTCTCATGTATGTAAATGCATGGCCCACATTAATTGGGGTAACATTAGATACTTTTCACTGTTACTTTATATGCAGGAAATCAAGACTTCAGATATCATGTGCTGTTTAACCAATATATGTACTATAAATTAATCTGTGGCCTACAATGTTAGAACATGACCTATATCCAGCACCGTGTGAAATAAAGGCAGAGAAAACAGAGGCAATGCTGGTTTAATAAACCAAAAGAGAATGAAATGTTCAAAGATTTAACTCTAATCAGAATGAGTATATTCACTGTGACATTGGTGTAGGCTACCGGCAGATGCCCTTATCTCAAGTGCTGTGAAACAGTTCCAAGTGTTCTGAAACATCAGTTGTGTCATGGATTCAGAACCACCTTGCAAAGCTGTCAGTGAGAAATGATTTCTCCACCTTATGTGACAGATGAAGTGTTGTCATTCTGATGTTCTGCCATCCCAGGCAAATAGACACTACATGAATCAAATCAGAGTTGATACTGCTGTTATTGCCGACCATTTTTAAACATTAGCTGATTCACATTCAGTTGATTCACAGGTGGTGCTTTAACTGAAGGAGTGAAGGAGGGCAGTATGCTACAGCTGTGCTGATTATCAATCACCCACAGCAGTGCATGCCTGTAGGTGAGTCGTCTGCGGTCTGTGGTCCTGAAGATATCACAGGCTATTGGGCGTAACAGGGACCCCAGGCAGTAGACCGTTGTTAAATTATGGACATTGAACCGTGTCTAAACTGCTGGATTATCAACATCCAAGTGACTTTGTTTAATTTTGTATGTGGTAGGTTTTTGTAGAAGTGCTCTTCACATGGCAGGATAGCTAACCATATGCGTTAATTTTAACATGGATGACCTTTAGGGCTCTTAAGTACCCCAGAGGCCTGTGGCCATGAATCTAGACGATGACGGTTTGGCACAGTGTCACTATCCAACAGAGTTTAGAAGTTCAAATGGTAGGCCACCATTGGTTTTATCCTGCTGAAGGTAGGGTTAGTTTATGAGTCAGATTACCTTGGGCTAATTAGCCCCAACCAACTGTAAATCAGGCAGCCATTGATTACCAATTACTGATAACCAAAGAGATTTGTCTGTCCTCTGATTTTCACTGAATTTCATAAAGTGCAGTATGGCTGGTAAAGTAAGACTGCTATGATATTCCCTCAGATTGCTTTATTAATTTTTTTTTGGTTTTCATACTATGCATGAAAATGCACATGAAAAGAGTTTTTTGGTCAAAGGGTTCAATTACTAGTTCCCACCTCTGGCTTGGAGCTTTAATCTTCCCCCTTATTTTATTGGAGGTGCTGGCCACCACTGGTCCCTTTCTCTCATCTCCCTTGGTGTTTATTTCAAGGCTTAATGACTGCTGAAGTCCAGCAGCCTTTTGATCATCTCTCAACACCTACAATCTTCCTGTTTTCATCCATTTTATTGGAGTTGAAAAAGATCTTTAATCATCCTAATGACAGAACATTTATGTTATTATTTTGCTTAAATATGTTATTGATATTGCCTTTTTCACTCTGGGCCCACTGTTCTCTTTATTTTTTAATATTAATTGCAGAACTAATTTGTGAAGATTCACACAACTGCAGTTCAGTTGTAATTACCTTTCATGTGATTTTACTGGATGCATGTCAGGGGACTGGCCTGTCTCTGTGCACTTTGAGAATGGGAGAGATAAGAGCTGGAAAATATTATTCCAACATGGCAGGGAAAGTATTGCGTAAAACATGAAATTAAACTTTCATTAAGCCAGATGAATATGCAAAAATTTCAATTCTAAGCAATGAGTGAACACTTGTTAATGTCAATTTAATGGCTTTAACATGAAGAATGTAAATGTTTGTCAAATAATAAACAATATGTAATTACTTTTTGGCTTTGCTTGAAACCGTTTATTTTTGTTAAAATAAAGGTAGTATCCAAGGAAGTTAACTATGTATGTATAAAATACTGGCACAAACTTGTTATAGATTTAGCTTGAAACGGCGTCAAAAGTATTGCTAATGTATTATAGGTCATTTCTTTTCATACTAAGAAGTTAAAACAGGTACTATGTAAGTCTATGTGTGTACAGAAAAATCAAACTGTTTGCAGTACAGTTTTGGATTAAAATAATAGTATATAGAACAGCGTTTAAATAAAAAAAATGATTAATAATGAAAAGGGTTTCTGGAAACTTGCTAATATACCTATTGTACTAACATGAAAAATAAGATCACCAAACTTGAATAGGTTTGCAGGTATAATAGTAAGCAGCCATACTGTGACATAAATATGAGTATGTCTGGCCAATAAAGGTTCAGATAGATGTTTCATTGTGGTAGATAACTGTGCCTGGGCAATCTCACTTTCAGCTGCTGTATCTGCCAAGGTGTATCTGAAGTAAATAGAATTGCCTGTACGTGACACTGCAGCTTAGCGAGAGTACGCCTAATAGAAACAAGGTATCAGCATCTGCAGCTGTAAAAGCAGCAAGCCGTATGCCACCTCTAACAGTGTAACAGAAGAACAACCACTTAATTAACCACTAACCTTTCTTCAGTTAAGCTTTCTTCAGCCGCCCTCAATTTGGGCCAGATTTACTGCAGCATTTAGCACAAGCAGAACTGTTTTGCTGGTCAAAAAATACACAGAGAGGCTGCGATTGGTTGAGGTAGTTCATTTGCTCCAATCACAAATCGTGTCATGGAAATTGCATGTGCAAAAATTTTAACAAGGCTAATAAATGTAGCCCATAGTCCTTGTATCTTTATATCTTTATATCAAAGCATTTTTTGAGGTGCACATCATATTAATCTCCAACCTGGTGAAGAGCATCGGTCACATCTGAAAAATATTCCAAAACCTTCATTAATTACTTACATAAATACCCTTTAAATTTCCTAGTACTTAATGACATGATCATGATTGCATTAATTATGTGCGGTGACACAATTCAGTTCTGTGTCGTAATTGTAAATAAGCATATCTATCTCTTTCCGTCTGTACTGTTGAAATGATAGATTATGCCTGTTGAAAGGGTTACACTTTTGTTTGGGTGTAAGAAAAAGGTTGCATAATTGTGTGGTGATGATTAATTGAGAATGTACTGCATATCCGGTGATATTCAACTAAAAATCATTAGTCTCTAAGGTGAAATGTCGCTCAGAGATGAAATACTATGTGTTCGTGATGGGGACTTGCTTGAATTCAATCACTGAAAGGTACTTTTTCACCATGACTGAAATTTTGTGAATGGATGGTAATATATTCTTCGGCATGATATATTATCCTTCTTTAGACTTTCCAGAGCAGACATGATTTACTTTGTCAGCATTCACAATGCTGGATATAGGCATATTGTCTGTGGTAGTCCATTCAGCACAAATTTCATGCATCAAACCCAACATGTAGCCTTCAATTATGAAATGGTATGCATGGCTGAACGAATGCCTTTTAGCATTCATTCTTCAAGAAACCACTGATTATTAGATCTTTTGTCCACTCTATAAGATGGCAAGAGTGAAATATGATATAAGAATGCCACATCAACATATTTAATCTGTAAGAGTACTCCAAGCTATTTCAGTTACACTACAATACACTGCTTTTATTTATCTTTTTTTTTTTTAAACTAATCTAGTGTTTAATGGCAGTGGCTGTTATGCAAGTTTGCCCTGATTCTCTTCTGTCAGAATGTGCACATTAATGCGTTTTTCTTGCTTCCCCTGCAGGTCTTTCTGGATAACAGTGGAAACAGCATTCACAGACAGTAAACTCTGATCAACTTTATGTTCCATCACGCAGCGACGTAAACCCAAGGCCCTCTCCATTCAATAGAAATCCCTCCAAGCTACCGCCACAAAATAATTTACGACAGCAGAAAGAGGCTCCGCACCAGAAGGCAGAAGGCAGGGGTTTTGTCTACGGTAAATGTACGACAGAGGAGAAAATATCAAGCTAAAGTAAATGAAACCCACATAGTAAAATGGGACAAACTCAGTGAGAGTCCAAATCTGAATTTTTTTCTTTTTGTTCGTATGCAGTTTTTTTATTATTATTTTAAGCAGGGAAAGTTGAGCTGTTCTCAGCATACATGAAGATCTCCCACTGCTAGCCCTCGTCTTTGATCAGAACGGGCATCAAAAAAGAAACAAAGTGAATATTGACTGAAACAAATGGACCACATTCTGTTGTTTCAAATCTAAAATAATTTGCACAGGCACTGACTTGTAGTGTTTTCTTTTCTGTTGCTTTTGTTCAATGGCTTCTGATTCAGTCTAACCAAAATGAGTTTGTCCTTAACTTCATCAGCAAAGCTTGCATCACGGTGCACTTTAGATAAATTTGACTTTTCTTCATCGTTAATGAAATGTGATGGAATCAGCAGTCTTTTATATCAACAAAAATATAAGAAAAAAATTTAAATTGCTTCAATTCACTACTCAGATTTAAGAACACGGAGAGCTTAGATGAAATCTCTGCCTTGGGCCTTCATATTTTCTCAGTGCATCAAGAAAACCGAACAAACCAAAATAACGACTTGCGTTTCTAGTTGCAATCAGCATATCTGTGTTTCTAAATAATTTCCTTTGTGTCTGCTGTGAAGCGCGGTGTTTGGTGTAGTCACTTAGGCATAGCGCCCAGAGCAAGACAAGCAGAGTTAAACAGGACTGCGCTTCCTGTTTGCCACACAGAGCCCGACAAGAGGGTTCACCTCTGGCAACAAGAAGATGTAAAAAATGTTTTTGCTCTAAGGGCAAGACAACAAAATCATGAAGCTAGAGCACATCTGCTGTTTACTATTGACCCAGGACAGCTCACTTATTTATATGAGGACACAGTTTAGATATAAAATGTTAACAAAACAGGAAAACCAAATTAAGCAAAACTGCCAACTGAAACAAATAATTTAATTAACAAAGTAACAGACAACTGGTTATTTATATATCTTATCAAAGGCAGGACTTAATCCCTTCCTCTTTGGATTGAACCCTTAAACTACAGCAAACTGCCAAATGAGTCACTGTGGAGCTTTACCCTTAGTTTGATTAAAGAACTTAATCAGTTACAAACAAGTAAACGCTCATATTATTTAAATAAAATTCTTCATAAATTTTCTTTGACCGCCAAACTTTAACCATGCTCAGTATACATAATATTTACGGGAATTAAGCAGGAAGTTAAGGCCAAATCCTCACAGCGGTTAGATTGAATCCCCTCAAATGTTTAATATCTATGTACGATTACTGTGATGCAATATGTGTTAAATAATATCATGCATATATATGGCATATGGCTTTAAACACCTCCTAAACTGCAATGATTTGCATCAAATTTTATTTCTATATCTATATATTTAGAGCCTTTTTCTAAAGAGATTTTTAGAAAGTAATTTAAAAATAGGATATTTTTGATATTCCTTAGAGAGATGGGTATTTTAAAGATGGCTCTCAACCTTTTGCAGTGTGTTCATTTCTGTAGGGCACGTCAGGCTAATTTATTTCTATAATGTTCAGAGAAAGAGGAAGTGACTATTTATATAAACGTGGTACATATTATTATGAATCAGAAGGACAAGCTGAGAAGAAGCAGTAATGTGAAAAAGAAAAAAAAAATCAAACCAAATACATCACTAAGTGTTCTGGGCAGCGATGGCAAAACAGAGAGAAAACCATGCATTAATCCATCAGTATCTCCAAATCGTTTCATCATGACTGTTACCCACAGTGCAACGGTTTGGAAAAACTGTTGTGCCTTTACCTGGTACACAAGTGTCTGCATTGAAGGCTGTACCCGGTGAGCACCTGCCCGCGTGGATTTTTGGGGATATGTCTTACCTGTCTCTGGTCCACAAGGGCTGTATGTTTATGTCTGTTTCCAGTAAGTACCTTACCGGAGAAGGACAATCCACTCCTCACAGGATAGAACAGTTAAAGATGATTATATGTAGAACTTTAGAATTGAAATTGTATGCACTGTTTATGCTACCCTTCATAAATTGTGTACAATCCCCTTTCATATGTGAATCAAATACATATTAATTCTCAGCCTAAGTGAGTATGTGTTGATTCTGAATCATTTAAATGCTGTTGTTGTTTTGCTGCACGTAGAAGGGGCACTTTGTACGTGTCACAATGTGTGAAGAAATTCAGGATTAACTCAATGAGTTCATGGCCTGCTTCAATCAGCTTTTGTATGAAGTCACAACTATCTGCAGGACAGTTCTCAAATTCCCACTCATATAAAGAGTTGCAAGTGTTTCAAATGCATAATTTGACCCTGGTCTAACCCCAACAAAACAGATTTCAGTTCAAGAAAAGTTCTTTGCTTACAACTTGTGCATTCAAACCATGTTGTGCAATTTTTGATTCGAACACATTTTTCTTCCATTCCAGTGACCGCAGTACTCACAGAGCTGTGTACAGAATGCGTATTAGTGTGAATATGGAAAAGTATAGGAAAGAGAACACTCAATTAAATTTGTGGCTTAAAGTTAATGACAAAGTGCACTGGAGTGAGATTGAATGTGGACCCAAGCACAGATTATCTTTCAGAGAACAGCCTCAGGGGTCCGCAAATATGATCAGCAGTAGTGCGATAATTTTATTTCATAAGAATGGTTTATGGTTATGTATTCCATTGTCATTTTTGCCTTTTTCTGATGGGACAACATCAAAGGGAAAAAGTGAGTTTTAATCAGACCAAGATACATTCTGCTCTTTAACCATGATTTTCAGATAACTTCTGAATACAGGCATATGTTGTGCTAAATTATATTTAAGGTGTATTTTCTGACTATGCAAACCATTATTAAGTACACCAATATGGATGCAGTGTAATTCTGTCTTAGTTTTCTTTCATTAGATTTGTTGCAGTCTGATTGGTCACCATGTTTAAGGTTTTGAAGTAATGAAGGATTCACATCCCTTTAACAGTTAAAATGTGTAATAGACTAGTTTTAGCATTTCCCAAAAGTCAATAGAAATCATATGAACGTGAATCTTGTAAAGATGGGGTCATTTGGTCTTATTTTGGTTAAGGATATTGTCCAAATCTGGGATGTTTTTCATGTAGAGGAGTATTAGTGAAAAATGTTAACTTTAGGTAGGATTAGGCCTCTTCTTTTATCCATTGATTGAAACACATTATAAGGCGCATTGTTGAATGTATTCGGAATATTTTGGAAATCAACATTTTATGGGTAATCAAGAGCCCACTCTTCCCTCATCACTACAGATATCAGTGTTAATGTTCAATGCTTACACAAATATTTGAGATTTTACAGAGCTGAGACTTGCTTTCTGAACTCCCAAAGTCTTGGTAGACTAAGACAATCTTCCGGACCCTTCTTAGCAAGCTTCGCTGTATGGTAAAGATCAATATTTACTCTGCATTCAGGAAGTATGTTCATGTGACATTTCGAGTGGGGGAATGACAGGCAGCAGAAGGGGGAATTGAAGCAATGAGATGCACTCATGTGGTAAATTAAAGCTTTTCATTTGCTTCAGCTTAGCAGAATGCAGTGTTTCATTCATAGGGAGGAGTAGCTGGAGGTGAGAGATGGGGTGCTACGCTGGGTCATGCAGTGGAATCACCACAGATTATACTTAGCTGTCTGTGTGCTGCTTGTACTGAATACGCAATGCTAAAAGAAAAAAAAGGATGACAAGTCAGTAAAGAGGCTAGACGCATTTTGTGTACTAGAATTTCCACATGTAGTTTAAGGAATCTGTCTGTAAGAAACAGAAGGCCCCTGGCACGTTTACTTTACACTTATCAATCAGTATGTATATCTGACTGGAGCTTGATGCAGGCCTTCAGAGTAAAGATTTAAAAATTAACCGTGAGGAAAGACTTCAGCTTGAAATACAAAAACCCAATGGCTGGTAAAAAAAAGAAATTAACGTTGTGTCCAGAGTACATTGACCAAAATACTTTTATCAGTTTAAACTTCTTTTATGATAAAACTACTGAAAGAGCATCTAAGATGTTATGAGATGTAGAATGAGAACAAACGCATCGAGAAGGTGTAATAAAAGTGTGATTTTCTGGCGTCTGCTGGCAATAGTGTGTTGAGTTTGGCTTGATACGTTTGGGGATGGTTATTTATCCTGTGCATGACCTTTAAAGGTGACCTAATCTTTGTTATGAGTTTTTAGCTGTTAAACGTTTCATGGTTCAAAGGTGCTAACCCAGAATCTGACCATCCAATAAAAAAAGAAGTGTGAGCATGCATATGGAATAAGTGTTTTGAATGCACCAGCGTTCAGGTTGTTAGTTTTAGAGGTGAAGGAGCAGCATCTTACTGCATTAAAAGAACTAAAGGCAATGGCCAAAATCAAAGCTGAATTTCAGCAGAATGTCCATTGTCTGCATATCGTATGCATGAAGGTTTTAGCCTGGATGGCTTTGCAAATGGTTAAACGTGGTTGCTAACCTTTTTAAAATATTTAAATTCAAACACCAGCAAAGCCAAGATGTATTATTCAGGCTACGTTTACCTCAGGGATAATAGGACAATAGCCAACATTCTATTGTGTGTATGAAATTTAGAGGTGTGTTTATTCTCAGTGAAGGTGGTCCTTACCTATGAATTTGAAAGACATTTTTTTCCTGTTCTTTGACAGCACTTTGAGATGTCTGTCAAAAAGTATGAAGTAAAAAGGAGAAAACTCTTGACTCAAAGTTGAAGAAGAGAGCAAAAACTTAATGTAAATGAAATACAGTTTTTCCTTAACATTGATTCACATAATTCAGCAAGTGTTACTTTTGCGTTGCCGGAAACCGGGTGATCAAACATGTATTCCAGGGTCAAGGGTGTATTGCCTTGAGGTTGGGTTCTGAATGAGGCCCTACTTGAGCGGAATGAAAATGAGTTATCTTTAAACAAGCTCCCACTGTTCATTCTGATTAAAAATGTGCCATGCCCTTTGGCCTGTGCTGCCCTGTGTTTGTTTCTGTTCTGAACGTGAGTGCATTGAGGAAACTGCAGCTTCATCCATCTCAATGCTACATTCTGCACGGAAGATAATGAGATGGTATTATAAATTTATACCTTGTCTGCATCCCATTGAGGGAGGAATGGTGCAACGTTGGTGCAACGTTTGGCAGTGCCCCATGGAGCACCTCTGCGCTGGATGTTTCACGGATGTGACAGACACTCTGCGTGACTTCAGGGCTCAGGCAGGTAAGGGCTGTCTCCAGTGTCTGACCAGCCTCTGGGTCTACATTTGGGTTCATACCTAACACTCTTTGGGAGGGAATACGATGCATTATTAATGTTGTTTAGATGTGAGCTTTGATGCAATCATTCAACAAAAACAAAATAATAAACAAGATAAGAAGAATTACAATCCAGTATGAAAATAGTAATAATAATAATCATCATCATCATCAACAACAACAATCATAATAATATAATAAAATGATATATCCTAAAGAGAAGGAAAAGTCTTCCTAATGGATAATGAAAACGTGTGTCTAATTCCTGCTCAAAGGCAAAGTTGAAGAATGTATCACTTCCATTAACATTTAGACAAATTCTTTTGAATGCTGCAGAGCTACTTTGACGCATCATGGTGATATATTTGTAAGACGATCATTTAATGGACAAATAAGGTAACATTCATAGTGAAGTATTTACTTACTATTGACTGCTTGGCGTTGTGTACTTTTTGGCATGGTTACGCTTCCTACTTGTTGCCAAAAATGCTCCTTCTGCCGCCTCATTTGTCCAAGACTGAATTGTTTAGTCTGGCTTTAGATAGAGCTGTATGGCCGAGAGCGCCATACAATACATACCATACACTTTATATCACTGTATACTAGGCAGCTATCAGTTCATATTTTTGGGATAACATCATATCTTGTCTTACATTGAGGATGGGAGGCTCAAGTCATATTTTGGACCATTAGTTAGTACTAATGGAATACTAAATAAATATGCAATGAAAATATTGTCATGGCTCAGCACAGTTTTCCTTTGTCTCCTTTAATATTCTAGTCAGATATGAGTAAATACAATGGAGCTGTGTTGTAGATATGGAAAATATTTACTGCCATTTGTAGTCCAGTGAAAAAAGATCAGATATTATGATATATCTAGCAGAGAACTTTTACTCAAAATGGTTCACATAGTGAGAGGCTGCATTCAATGTCACTTAATAGAAGAGCTATGCTATCAGTCACATCTTGGATTTTAAAGGCTGATGTCATAGGCTGGAAAATTGAAAGATAATAAAGGTTTAATATGATATTTAAAAAGTTTCATACTGACAAGATTAACACTGAAAACTCTGGATATTTAAATATTTATGAAGATTATATAAACTGCTGTATTTTGGAAGAATCCCCCAGTCACACTTCTGAATAAGGCTGCAGATGTTCTATTTTAAACATGATACATTTTTAAATGTTACAATGTAGGCAGCTCATAATAAGAGTGTTACATTTATGGTGACCAGGATTTGGGTTAGTTTTTTTGTTTGCTGTCCTCCCTCCCTGTGTATATGAACAATAATATGAGCAATGGTCAATGCAGCTGGGTACAGAGGAGGCCTTGCCTCTTTGCCACAACTGTTGCATCATGGGGAATATGGAATACGGTTTAAGAGGCCCCATCTGCCTAGTGACCAGCAGTTCACAGGCCGTGTCATTGCGACCACGGGAAAGGGAATTTCATCTCTTGTCTTAAAAATTAGGAGGTGTATGATTTGTATCTCTGGGCCTCAGCTGTCTAATTTTTTACCACAAATTTAAATTGATTCGCCCATCAAGGGTATGATACAACCCTTACAGCCAGCTGCTTAAACGAAGGAAAAAGGAATCAATTTATCTCTCAATTAGGTTTGGAATCATTTTTGTCTAGTGCTCATAATCACAGCCATTTTGGTTTTAATTAAAATAACACTCGTGATTAGTCGATACAGAGGTACGTTAAGTAGATGTGACGTCCCTCACCCCCTGAGCTGTCGTTTCCGATTCAATGGAAGACAATCTCATCGTTGCCACTTGAAAATAAGCTCAGCATTTCCCCGAAATTTGTTCTGTGTAAAAGTTGTGGGAGGACGGCACACTGCAATGCCGTGATCTGCAGATGAAACGTATCTGGGTTTGTTGTGGGAGTGGAACATTTCAGAGAAGAAATGTCAGCACAAAAGAGGGTGCGGTGTGAATCTCCCACCACCGAGAGGAGGGGCTGTTTAGAAACTTGCATAATATTTAACCTCCAGTGTCTAATGTGAGTCATCTGTATGCTTTGTATTCCCACCATGGCCTTGCTAACTTACATATTCAGCTAGTCTGACTATTGACAAAACACATTTTGGAAAATTTGAGCCCTACGTATGATAAATAAAAATGAACATGCTATTGCTGTTATCTAATCATCTTCCCAATAGTAAAATTATGTTGGTCTCATGTATAATAGCCCCAAAGGTATATATGAAACATTCAAACATCTTTTGGACTCTCCATTTCTATCAAAGCAGATGAAATGGAATTCCAAGCTTAATGAAATCATAGTGGAAATCAACATTTGCTTTGAGAGCATTGATGGGGGCTTTGGGACTGGCTGTGTAGGATTCACCCATCTGTGCAAAGAAAACTTTAATAATGTGGAAATGTGGAAATATAAGCATCATTTTTACATGCTTTACAAGTCTCTCAATATCAATAATAATGATAAATCAGATCAAATGAAATATCTCATGTGAGAAAAATCCTGGTTACCCCATATGAAAAGAAAAAAGAAAGTTGACCTAGTTTCCTATTGAATTGGATTTTGAAATGTATTCCAACAAACACACTTCCATATGTTTGCTTATTGTATTGGAACTAAAATATTAAAAACTCTATAGAGGAGATTTAACAATGGTATTCTATGTGATTTTACATGATAATCTGATCCCACGTTTTTATAGGTACATTTTTATCATTTTGTTCCAACCTGTGTTGAAAATTTATATTAAATATGAAAATATGAATTATGTAAAACAGACAGTAGTGTAGGTTAATATGGTGATGGGTTAGATTCCCAGGTAGGGCACGGTTGTTGTACCCTTGAGGAAGGTACTTAATCCACATTGCCTCAGTAAATATCATGCTGCTTAGATGGGTAGTGTGCAGAAATGTTCCCTGTTTAAGTTGTTCTAGAGAAGAGTACCCACTAAATGTCTAAAATGAATTACTGCAGGTAGGTATTCACATAACAATCTGTAATATACAGATAAAACCATTTTTGCTGTATTTGAATGTTGCATGTATTAAACTGTGACATAAAATCTAGCAAGCAGACTTCAGAATAATTTAAAAGAGATTTCACTGGTTTTGTCCCCCCTGCTTTTCCTGCTGAACTTTAAAACAGTTATCGTGTCTCTTGAGGTATTACCGTGTATCTCCAGTCTGCATGGAAAGCTCCACAGCAGAGGGATTAGCACTCACTGCTAGCAGACTACTATTTAGCATGCTAAAGACCACACTGTATTGCAGGAGAGCTTGCATCGATTGCAGAAAAGGTTTTGCTCATAGTGACAACAACTGATGAGAGGGCCTGTGGGGACCTTCCATGTTTCAGGGGGGAGATTATGCAGTGGCAATCCATTGAATCCCGGCCATCTTGGCAAGAGTGAGTCCATTGTATACTGCCACAATGGACTCCGGTTGTTGTCCGCTAATTAGTTGAAATGAATCAGATTTTGCAGCTATATGTTGCACACCACTCCTTCAGGTGTAACTTGTTTCCCCTCTGAATCTGAAGATGGTGCAGCTAAAATTAGGAAATTATATTCACTGTTCACAAAAAATGGCTTCAATTTGAATCAATTTGAGACCCTGAGTTCAGGTGCCATCTACTTTAGACCTCCATCTTTGCTGTAACAATATCAGTGTTAGTCTGGACTTTCACAGAGATAAACAGCTCATTAGCTCCATATGAAAATGTGGAACAGACATCTCCACTGTCAGAACCCTACAAAGTACTATTGTGTCCTTATAAAGTCCCTCATAAAAACACCTCTTATGTATGTTAAGTGAAGAGCTCAGACCAATCCCGACCATAAGCATAGGTATGTTTTTCTACTATAAACCAAAAAAAAATATAAACAAAATTAGGGCTCATTTATTTAACATGATTATGGCTAGCAAAACTCACACACATCTAGAATGAGACGGAAGCCACTGCACATGGAGTACGATACGTAAGGTGTTATAGTAAAGCAACAGGGGGCAGTATAAACTCAATGAAGCCATAAGAGTTAAATTAGCAGTGAAGAGAAGTTTTTATCAGCATAGAACTCTGTTTAACCTGCACAAAAACAACAGTATTAAGAGTGTTTCCACATTACATTACCATATATCATATATTACATATTATATATATACATATATTACCATTCTAGTATATGTGTTCATAATTTGTGTTTGTTTTGATTTCGTTGGTTGCCTAAAATATCTCATTTGTTTTTGTTTATTTTTACTAATATGTGTCTGTCACAACTATATACAAAGACAAGCTGCAAATGGAGAAAAGCAGATGTTCAGATAACTAGTAACAACTGGATGTAACTCTTCTGCCAGTGCAGGTGGAGATGCATTTTTACCAGCTCTCCATGCTATTAGCAATGTCATTATCTATCTCTGGACCCAAGCCACTTTTAATACTACCTCAGAGGAAATGTATTTCCATAAGTGAGTCAGTGATTGTCCATTCTAAATTTATCTGTGTGAGTAGACCTGGTGTCAGAATCAAGATCATCACAAATACCAGATGGCCTTGTCAAGTAGGGTGCCCAAAAATTTATTCTCACTCCTTTTGCTGTTAGTATTTCTCATCTGTATGAAGTCTTAGCAAACACAGTGCAGATATTCAATTTAACTGCTACTTAATGGTCTTCAGCAGCTGCCTCCTACTCCTCCAGGTAATGTCACCATTTCCTGCACGTGTACTGTTCGCTGACACTGGTCTAATACACCAAGTTCCTAATAATATTAAAGTGGTTTTCATTTTATTTGCAATATCACAAAATTACATCAAAAATGAAACAGCCAGCTAAATCACGGCTTTTCTTCCCCTGGGTCAAAACTATGTACCAGTGCACATTTTCATTCTACCGTTGTGTAGCACAGTTAATTAAGTTCATTATTGTGTCAGTTTTGTTCCATTCCATCCAACGTTGCTCAAATCTACCGTTGAAGGGCGCCGTTGGGAGAATTCTTGTCAGGAGATTTCTTGAGTCTTTAGAAGCAATAAGAAAATCAAACGGTTCTTCTAATACATAAATGTTCCCGCTCGGAATAAGAATGAAATGTGAATAGAATAATGGTAAAATGTTGCTTTGTCTAGTACAAAGGGTCAAGTGCCACATTAAGGAATACCACATTTGTGCTATTTAATCTGCATCATTCGTGGGTCTCTGTAGAGGGCAAATCCACTTTTTGTGAGGTGGCAAGCCATGCAAGCCACTGGCACATCATGTAATCTCTGTTGTGGAAGGGAGTTGTCTCCACTTCCTTTGTAATTATAATACAATGTGAGGTGAAATATAGTTCAAGATGCATATGTTCTGAATATTTGCATTGAAAATATGAAAAATGGTGAAGCATGAATATGTTCAAGGTCAGGTCCCTCACACAAATATATTTATTTGAGATCCGTAGAATGTCACAGCTTGTTTTACTCCCTGTAGCAGCAAAAATAAATTGTACGTGCCTGGCTGAAAAAACAGGTTTATTGAGCAAAGGCATTCATCTGCAGAAAAGTGGCTAATTATGGTTACTTTTATTCTTTCAGCACATGATTTAGCTATGACATTCTTTAAATGCTTTTAACAGCAAATTTTGAATGAAAAAAAACACCTTTGAATGTAAAAACTTTTTTAACAAAATTGTACCATTTATCTCAGTTTCCTTATTTTTCAGGGGTTTAAATAATTCATAAAAACTGTTAAAAAAGTGTTTTTCCATCAAGGGTATCTATTCTGCTATTCATACACACAATGCCTGTAAAAATCTTAAAAATGATACCACAAAGTGTTATTCTTGTGTTGAGTTTCTAAAAAAACACCTTGAGATGTATAAAACACTGGCTTTATCCTTTTATTTCAGTATTTTGCTGGAAAGTCAAGTTATGGTTTTGCCAGATTTTGCCAGTTGTAATTCTGGATGGCGTGTTACAAAATAATGTCCTCCATGTGAAGGAACTCTGCATGGCCTCTTATACGAGCTAAATCAGGCCTCTTTGTAGAAAATTACCACCTCCCTGCTCCACAGAGGGTGAGCTATTCTTTTCTATATTGGCCTCAATAGACGTTCTTCAAACAAAACAACTATTAGCATGTCTGGCTTGATTTATGTTTCATCGTGCCAGAACCTTTCAGTCTCTTCCAGCATTCCACTGTACTTATGCAAACTTTCGTTTTTCTCCCCCCCCACCCCAACCCCCACCCCCCAATTGTCCAAAGTAAAGCGAGCGACAACTGTTTCATAAGAGAAGCTTCTCAGCTTGGCCTTTAGCCACTGACATCCTTGCTGTGCCACGGTCAACCTATAATTGACATGGAAACCTCAGTCCCTCTTGCGGTCAGTTTGCTTTTAAGATGTTGGAAACCTAGAACTTTTTTTTCCTTTTTTTCAGAGGACCTCACTAGTTATTTAACTTTTTTCCAGGCTGGAGGAAATTTTATGTATTATCCAGATGGAGGAGGAAGGGTGACAAATATATTGTTGTCTATGTGTATATTTTATTCCGGAATTATGTGTTTAGTGTTTTATTGTAGCATTTTCCTGCTACAGCATTTTTCCTGCTATTGTCTTGATCTGTTATACTGGTTCCACATCACTGTGATATCCAAAACTAAAATGTAACTTATAATGCATCAATAAGTATCAACAGAATGATTTAAAACCATGTTTCTAATGTTTAATTAGACTTCGACTCTGTACAGGAATTGGTCTTTTTTAATGATTGGGAACAAAGCATAAAATTCTAACAAAAAGCTTGTTGTCTAGTCTCTAAGGGCCAAATTCAAATATGTACTTAAGCCCATTTTCTATGTGAAACCCTCTCTATTTCAGTGGTGAGATGTCCATAGAAAATGCACCCAAGCGCAGGTCTGAACTTAGCCTTAAGTGACAGTACTTAAGTGTTGTATCAGCTAAGTACTTCATCAAGTGTATATGCCAGGACAGGCAATTTTCGCTAGTTAGCTACCTAAAAGTGTTATTGCAAAAAAAACCAAACCTTTGTGGTATTAAATTAGAATTAGAGGTGATGAAGTAGATGAATTCAGATGGAACAGCAGCGAAACTCGTTTGAGTTGATCCCAAGGTAATGTATGAAAAAAAATCAGCTAAATGAAATTCCTCTTTGGCTAAAACAGAGGTCATGACTAAATGCACTCAGTTTGAATAGTTTTAAGAACCAAAATGAACCTTTTGTTCAGAGACATTCACATGTAGACATTCTCCACCTGATAACCTCTACATACCTTTTTAGCTTCCAGAGTGCAAATGGCCTTGTTCGGTTGGCAGCACTTTTCAGCAAAATGGAGTAGCAAATAAGACATCTCATCCTTTGAAGTGAAAACGAATGGATTGCATTCAGGTGTCACACACTCACTCACACTCACACACACACACACACACTCACACTCACACACACACACACACACACACACACACACACACACACACACACACACACACTCACGCACACTCACACTCACACACACACACACACACACACACACTCACACACACACACACACACTCTCACACACACACACACACACACACACACACACACACACACACACACACACACACACACACACACTCACTCATACTCACACACACACACACACACACACACACACACACACACACACACACACACACACACACACACACACACACACACACACACACACACACACACACACACACACACACACACACACTCACTCACACTCACACACAGGTTGGCAGAGGACTCTGGGCTTTATGTGCTACATACTGCATTATAAAGCCTACACACACACACACACACACACACACACACACACACACACACACACACACACACACACACACACAAGGTTGGCAGAGGACTCTGGGCTTTATGTGCTATACTGCATTATAAAGCCTACTTCGCATGACTCATACAGTTTCCCTGCAACACCCGGCATTGTTAATTCTGTACATAGGTCGCACAAGGCTTCAGTTTGCTCAGTGACACATGGAGGTATGGTGTCATGAAAGCTGACATGAAAGCATATGTGTAGTAAAGATTACTGGTGACTCAAAATCTTTAGATTTTACCTAAAACCAATGACAAGGCTTCCTTGGCTCTTCGGAAAGGGCCCCATCAGGGGTCAAATGAGGGACGACGTGCAAGCCCACAGCAGGAATGGGAGCTTAAATAAAAGTAGCACCTCATGCTAGTTCCCACCTGGCCTGGCCTATGGTACCCCTTCAGGGCCCTTTCCCATCCCAGGATTGGTGCCTCGCGCTGTGCTTTTACTTTGCTTTTACAGTTCTCTTTCCTCTCTACCGCAGGTCAGCAGGTCACCACACTGCAGAGAGCCATAGTTAACATTTCATGTTTTTCTTTTCCTCCTCTTCATTTCTAAGATTTTTTCCTCAGGGAAAGGTAGCAACATGTACAGTATGTGCATCTTACTGGAAAGATTTTTTTTTTAGAAAACAAATAGCATTGATATGCATCTATCACAAGTCACCTTGTAGATGTAAACATTTTTAAACATTTCAGTCTTTCCTCTCCTTAAAACAAGATTAAAATGCCCCACATGAGTACAACCATTTTTGAGTATGTTTGTGGTTGAATACGTTAATGGCTGGTCGATGATGTTGTCGAATCTGAGCCCACCATTACAACTTCAGCGTCACAGTTAAACATACTTACCAGCCAGATGTATGCTTATTTATTACAAGCTCACACCAGATGAGTTTTGATTTAGCATCGAGGCAACATGAAAGGGTCATAATGGTTACATATGTATTTCCAAACGTGTTTACAATCTGACTTTAAATGCAGTGAATTTTTGTTCCAAAGCTGAGTCATATATTGCCAAGTCTGACGCATGATTCCCGAAATATGTCACGAGTGTGCATAAGTAACAGTACTGAAATAAATCAAGTGATCATAACAATTTCAGAATATTAATTATTAATACATTTCCCAAAGCTTTGATTTTACCACTCAACTGGCAAGAAAAGAAGGCTCAGTAGAGACATAATTGTTTGTAACGAATTATGAAGGAAAATACAACTGTCACTAATACACTAATACAGAGCACAGCAATGCAAGAGCGGTGCAACTGTAAAAGCGTATACCTGAGAGAAGATATAACACATCAAATCTTTTTTCTATCAAGAATGTATATTTCATAGAGGGGAAAAAGCATGTAAAATTAAACCAGACCAGCCATGGGGTGTTTTATTTATGGGTTGATTTGCATTTGTTTTCCAGATCACAATCTGGTACTGCTGTTGCACAGACTAATTTTAAGCAGTCTGTTTATCATGTCTAGAATGGCAGTATTGCATTATTTTCTGTGGCCCAGTGTTGAAACTCATGAACCTTCATTACATATGCTAGACTTAACCCTTACATTCGAAGAACGTACACCTGAGCCTGGTTCAGAATGGCGCAGTAGGTGTGGAGTTAGCACAGACAGTCAAACGCATGAACGCACGGCTTGCTATGAACTACTTTTTCATACTCAGCTGATGAAATTTTCCCTCTAATGAGTTCACTGTGGCTTTCTCTTAGGGCCTCCAATGAAAACACAGACATGGTAGACTGACAACTGGAATAGAATTTTATAGTTAGTAGCAACTGATGTCAAGCTTGGTCCATTGTGAAAGAAATCTGGCAGACTTTAATTGTGAGAATGTTATAATTTATCTATAATTTAACTATTGTAGTAATTTAGTCAAACCATTCAGAGGTTACTTGCTATTCATTATTCCACTGTAATGAGTTTGGTGCTCTATGAAACAGCACTGGCCATAAAATGTTTTAAATTCCTCCATGCTGAAGGATTGTAATATATCTTTTCTGAAACAGGGACGGCAGATTTTTTGGGAGGTTCATTGTGTGCTGCTGGAGTGTGGGACACCTTCTGCTCCTTTCTCTTAAGATAATGCTTTTACGTGATGTAACTGAAACAGCTGGCCAGCCAGGCAGCCAGCCAGCCAGGCTGCACGTGCTCAGTGCCACGTAGGCCTTTGAGCTGAGCAGCAGTGAAAGGGGGGAGCCAGCTGTGTCTCTCCTTCCAGACAGTGAGTAATCAAAGGCTGCTGTTCGTTCCGGGGAATCACTGGTCCGAGCACAAGGGACATTTAAAAGTTCATGCTCTCGCTCAGCCTCAAGCAAAACACACCTGAGATAAGTTGGAGAGCCTGCATACGAAAGTTTCCTGGTCTTTTTTTTCGTGTGATGGGTCGAATTTCATTCAAATCCTGCATTATAATATCGCCGCATACACTTTTTTTTAACCAAGCAGAATATCAAGTGTCAATTCCTCTTAAAGGGGACACTTCAAAGCATTTTGCTGAAAAGAATGTTTCTAAAATCCCCTGTCTGACTATGAATTACAGATAAACCCTTTCATCTCAAATTTAGCTTTACACTTTAAACAAAGGTAAAGACAGATCACGAGGAACCAGATTTCCAAACTAAAAGTGAAAACAGCGACTACATTTTAACATAAAAAATGTTTTCACTCCCTGGAGATACATTTTACATGACGGTGAATGAAAAATAGGAAATAACTCATTTGAAAGCACTTTCCCATGGATTCCACTGAACAAGGCCAAAAGGTCAGTAAGTAAGAAGCTCATGAATACAATTTATTTCATAAATGAAGTTGTGAATGGCTGATGGTTGAAATGAAAAGCATCGTCATTTCCTTTTATAAATTAAACCCATCCATACCAAAGCATTGCTCAGCTTGACTGAACCAGTGATGCTGTGTGATAAAAGATACCAACCTAAGATTGCAGCTTGGATTGATGCCTTTGGATGATTTTTTAAAATCTGTTATTAATTAATGCTGAACTGAAACTGAAAAAAAGGTTTTTTTTTCATTTCATAGTGTTTTTTTTGCATACAATCTCTTTTAATTGATGGAAGCCAATAGCAAACAAATGTACATATTTTCATGTTTTCTTTATGCTATTCTTGTGGAGAATAAGGGTACCTTAAATTTAGATTTAGAACAAGTTTGAGTGAATGATTACATATTTGGCCTCATGAGGCTGTTGTTTTATGGTTTTAGATTCCAAAAAGTAAATATGGTAAGAACGACTGCTTTTAATGTAAGAACTACAACATGTTATCAGTCAGGCAAAATATTACATATGAACATACATAAAAAAACATACATAAAAGATTACATATATTCAGTACAGTGATAAACAGTTAATGGTTCAAGATACACAATGTGTAGATAGGAATCATCCACCTGACGTCATATCGTCTGTGAAAACATGGAAAATTGTGAACTCAGTGTATGTGAACATTTTTTAAGAAGTTAATTTTCAAAAAAAGAACCATGATGACCAGGAGAGACAGGCTACATAAAATACACTTTGTTGCTCCAAACAGCCATGGAGCTCATTTCATTAATGTTGCTATTTTTTTTATTTTTAGAAATATTTAAAATCAGGTAAAATGTCTGTGTGCATTTCACAGCAACTGCCAAGAACTACCGTTGTCAAATGTCCTTGTAAATTCTTATTGTAAATGTCCTTAACTTAAAACTAAGTGAGATGCATCTGTTTAACTTGGGATAATATATAGCTTCAAATAGTTTAGTATTGTACCAGAACACACAAATAATCTTCCAGCCTCAACCACATATCGCAGGTCGCAAACTGAATGGCTATCAAGCCATTTGAAATCTGATGCACTGTGAAAGACCTTCAATTAAAAATACTATCATTGCGTTCTTTGAATTTCATTAGCTTAAGCTAATAATGTTTGACCATCCAACTGTTCCAAACTTAACCTAATTTGTGTTCACACAGGTATCCAATAATTGCCTGTAGACACTATCCTTAGTAGGCACAAATCTAATACTTACATTATTTAGTACTGTGATGCATACTGTGTGGTTAAGGCTGACATACTGCATCCTGCTCTCTGTATTCATGTGTCACCAAGACTCAGTGAATGTGCTCTTAAACTCCCTATTTATAAAATTTCAATTCAATTTAATGTATGACCCTTAGCGGTTGAAAATGTATTTGTCACATTTTAAAATTACAAGAAGATAGAGTATAGTAGTCATACAGAGTTATGCACTGCGTCACTTATTTCTCATTTGCATTAAAGAAGTTTTTCCATCGCTAAGTTCCCAGAATTGATGTGCTTTTTTACATGCTGTGCTATGCGTGTGGCATCTTAGTGTGCCGAACATTCCCAAGCAGTTGTTTTTGTTTTTCATGATAACCTTTTCCCCATGTTTACTAAATTAGAATCCAGTGCTTTGTGCACCCACAAAATGGCAGGATAGTGTCCACAGTGTGCTTCCTGTTGTCAGATGTAGCCAACAGTTCACAACATGGTCATAAGTATAACCATCCTCGAGGTGTAAAATCAAGGATTCAGAGGAGCTCTGGGCTCTCTCACCATGACAACAGGCCAACGTATCTAAAAAAGGGGGATACATTTAAAAATGCGCCTCATAGGGGAACCATAGGAATTAAACAGCTTTTATACACTATCATTTGACTTTATAAATAAAAAGAAAGGGCAATGGTATTCTCTTTATGAATGCTAGACAGTTTTTGAACGCACTTGAGGATAACAGGTTTAAATCGTGGCCTTGAGCTTTCGAACCGCTGACTGCAATAGTGGTGGGGCAATGGTGTTTCACAGAGGATGTGGACATGTAATGAAGATGATGATAATTAACAGCACTTAGATAGTCAATTTCACCCCTTTGAAGGATCTCAAACCTTTTTACAACGATAAGGTAACTAATCTATTCTCTCACATGTGTGCAGCACCATCCTTGTTTATGCATGAGTGCTATTTTTCACAAAAAACACTCACCACAAATTAGGTGGAATGGAAAGGCAAGTTATTACCCTGCCAATTATTGTCAAGTTGTGAATGATTACAGTGTATAGTTAGACTGGGAACATAATTACATAAAATGTAAATGTGTCTACTACTTTGGTAACTGTTTAATAGCATGTATGTTGATAGTGATTACACTGCAATTTAATTACTGAGGGAAACAGAGTACTACGTTCATGAGTTTCCATATTGAGTTGGCTCACTTTACATGATTACAATATTTTAACTGTCTGTAGTGCTATATGTTGAGAATTAAACTACCTCGTGTCCCTTAAGTATTGTCATCAGGTTGTCATCTGTAATTTTAAATGTATCTACTGTAATTTTAGTTCTGTGTCAATGTGCCAGCTCAGTGATGTCAGCACTGTCCCTCGCAAGTATGCGGTTCAAACGAAACTTACAGTGGAGTCTCCCAGCCCTTGTACTTAGTGCAGTGATGCAGTCTTTGGGCTGAATCAAATCTAGACTAGGCCAATGCTGATTCTGGCTGAGAGTACTGTAGGGCAGAACATGATATAAACATAAGATTGACCAGGCCAAAACTTGGTCAAGCCAGGGATTTGGGTGGCCGTATGTACCCCATCCCATTGCTCAGTAGTAATTTGTCAGCTGGCAATGAAGATGCATGAACTCATGTTCTCCCTCCCAATCTGACATAGTGGACATTGTGGCTGTGGGGTGGCCCAAGGGCTGCGCCTGGAAGCTTCAAATTTGGGGAAAATAATGGGGAAAAAAATCAGTGCTGTCAGTTTTTGACCGCCTGCGCTGTGCGAGATGACATTCTGCTGGATTTCCCTGACATATGATGATTCATAGTGCTGCTTACAGGAATAATTTGTTTTGAAATTGCAGATGTACAGATGTAGCTTTTAAATAGAAAATTGTAATCTTTAAGGAAAAGGTCAAACTGAATGCAAGTGGTAAGGGTATTTTACGAATGGATGTTCTGAATGAGGATGCATGTGGTGCACATTTAGCTTCTTAATTAACTGCAGATGGACTGTTGATTAAAGTACAGACAAATATGATTGGAGAACAGAATTAAAAGGACAAGGGGTCTGGATTCAATCAATATTTGCCCCTAAATTTGACTGAGTATGAGATGCAGCATGCATCATGTATCCTCACAGGCATAGTTTGGCAATTTGAGTATCTCTGAAATGAAACAGTCAAATTGTGCTTGTGAAAACTCTTTAATATGTTTTCAGTCAAAGTAATGAAACTAGACCTAACTGAAATTTGGGAAGTAGAGTAAAGGGTATTTCAGTATAGGAACAGCATTATTTCTTTTGCTGGTTTTCATAAAAGTGTAAAATCTTCCGTTGTTTTCACTTTTCAAATGCTCTAAGCTGTTCTCAAGCTCAACCCCTGCATCCTGCAGAGTCCTCATAGAAATGGATAGTCATTATTCAAGTTTACCACTTTGTCCCAATGGTTTGGACTCTACGATGTTGTCCAAAGGTGGCCAATACCACTCCCAGCTGTTGTTGGCTTCTGAACTATCAAGGAGCTGCATGTGGTTTGACCCATGGTCATCTGCAAAACCACCCAAAGTCACACACACATTCAACAATGACCCAGTCAACTGTTACTTTGACTGTATAACCTACCTGCTTCCCAACAGTAGCCTAACTGTATTTTAAACACCTGTAAATAAACTTTGGTTAGCAAATTGCTTCCATTTTCCCATCCAAAGCAAGTGTATTGAAAAGTACTGCATGGATATATTTAGTCTATATGACTTTCTAAGTGAAAGAGTAGTGTGAAATATAAACTAAGACCATAGCCCTGTGGATCTAGACCTAGAGCTAGCAGACCACACCCATAAAGTCCTAGAGTTTAACTGAGACCATGGCTGGGATTCAAATCAATGTAGTCTCTGTCAATGACATACATGCAACTGAGATAAAATAGACTTTCCAACACAAGTTCCTTTGAGCATTCTCTATTTGATTGGACACAAGCAAGCATGTTCTTTCATACTAAAATAGAATAGCATGTGCCATTCAAGGACTAAGGGCCAATTTGATAGAATAGCGTTCTAGCCCATGGCTTCATTTCAAGAGGCTATGGCCACAAATCACAGACTCAATATGGTATGACAGATTCACTTTGCATACATAATTGGAAATTACCATCTCAAATTTCACCCCATGCTGAAATTTAAATAAATTTAAAATGCAATGGCGGCTCAATCCAGGAGCTCTAGGGGTGAGGTCAACCATTTAAACTTCTGAAGTCATGAAAATCAGAATGAAGCGGACCTCCAATGTGGGGGAGTAGCAGTGGCCGCAGGCAAAAAGAAAGACCATAAATATGGATCAAAGGGCTTGAAAAAGTTGTATTGATGCATTTTAAAGTGATATTATAAAATGATATACAGGTAATTTGAGACATTAACTGTAGTTGAGTACCAATAAAATTCCCCATGACCAGCATATGTGGATATTATGCATTTTAGGTGGTATTAATGTTAAATACTTTCAAACCACCCTCTCTTTGCATGTTTTTGGCACAAATGTTTGACACGTTTCATGGATACAGTGATAATGGCAAAAACAGTTCCATTGTGTTTCATTTTTCCATTGACTTTATGTGTCCTGTTGCTTACAGCCAGTCTGTATCCCTGTGGAGAACATTCTCATTACAATGGTGATTAAAGTGTAAAGATCAATTTACCACACCTGCATGTAGTTGACATGAAACTTGGCTACCTTGTATATCTAAAAGGAAATGCCTGCCTAGCGGTAACGGCTTCACTTTGATGTTTACACCTTAGTTATAAAAAGTGTCTTGTTCAGTATATACTGTCACTTTTTCCTGAGTATAAAGGCATGTTAAATCACATAAAAATGGGACTGCAGGCTTTGATTATGTGAAGTTCTCTCTGGTGCACAAGGGTGCATTGTATGAGCCTACATGGAGAACTGGGATGTGAGCACTCCGTCTGTTTGAAGTTTCCATAAAATAAAAGGCTTATTATGAATTTCCTGTGATCACAAGAGAGAGGGTACAATGTACGTTGTAAGACTCATTTGATGTTTGTCAAACAAAAAAGGCTTAAAACTTTTCTTGCCGACAAATGAAAACACACATTTATACAACAGAAATGACCAGCAGTGTTGTTAGATTACAGAAATAATATTCAAGTTGTTTTCTTGAATATTTTAATTGTAAACATTAACAATTGTTTTTAATTAACATTATTCTATTGTGTGTGTTCAGCTCTTGTCAGTGAAAGTTTCCTCTCTTCCAATAGGTGCTAGCTCTCCCTCCTGTAGTACTGTGTGGGCTTCATTGTATAAACTAGTCATTGACTTGCAGGGAAATAAAGTGGAGGAGCCTGTGCTCTACAGCTATAGTTCTCTTGGAGAGTGGGAGAGGATAATGTAACATAAACCTGGAGTCATAACTGGATATTCCAAACAAAGGCAGGGAAAAACAAAAAAGGGAAAATTTATTTGTAAAATGAAGACCCAACTCTATTGAAATCTAAATCTCGCCCCATAGATTTAAATGTTACGTATAACTTCAATTAAAAGGCAGACATGCCAAAATTAGATTTAAGCTTTCTAAAATTTTATTGAAAACATCCAGTTTAAATTCTAGATGATCACAATTAGTTGTAGATGTCTAACGCCAATACTGAGGTAAATCTATCCCAGAAAAATGAGTAAATAAATAATAAATGAACAGAATGTTAAAAATGGCTTTCCATACAGGAGGTCCCTAGGAATATAAGACAAAAGCATATTCCCCACAAAGCGACCTATGTCTTTTGCGGAAACCTGACTGTGTCTCTTCTCAGGAACTGTGAAATGTGCTTGCAAAAGTTCAGTCCAATTGAGACCATAATGGTCACACGTTTTATTGTCCAACCAAGGCTGCTGGCAGCAGTGATCGAACATAGCCATAATTGACTTCTTGTTATTGTATATACCACTCCCATCCACCATCATTCTTGTCCCAGAACCATAGTTATATGCAGTATACATAGAATTTAGAAGTGGAGCCTACCTTGTTTATTCTTTGCTATATAGTGATCTGTTGTATGTTGACCAGACATGCAATTTGTGGGACAGTCCTGCATTTGTGTGCTAGTCCTGAATTTTGGGTGTTTGCCGCATGTTGAGCAACAATCAAATAATGTCACATATTATGACTTAAAACCTGAAAAAATTATGTTATGGAGAGGTTACTCATAAGAACGTTCAACATGTGTGAATATTAGCTTGAATCCTGCTTTGATCTCTTTTGTCTCAACCCTCATGTTCTGTTAATATAATATGGCAACTATGTTTTTGTTAATGAGAATGGACTGACCAGCAAATGGGTGCATTGTGGACCGACTTAAGAGTGAAGTCATGGTGAAGGCCAATAACAACCAAACTGGTTAAGAATTTCACTCATAAATACCTTCATAGAAGGTACTTCTGGCAGCTACACAATCAAATAGGAAGTAGAAGATATTACTAGGGAATTATGTAAGATTCTGTTTTTCTGACAATTAAGGCCAGTGTAGCATTTGACCGTAGCGCTATTTTGAGCAAAACATTTCTGTGAAATTGTGTGTTTTGGATCAAACTGGTTTGTTGTTGATTGCAATCACTCTGTCACTGGCATTTGCAGGCAGTTTTGTATTTTTATAGAACTGCCGTTTATCACAGAAACTGTTTGGCAATAAATATAACGGTCTCTGAATGTCCACCCACACTTCCTTTTTTATATTAACTTTCAATGACCCCTGCTGTTCTGCGAGAAGCTCCTAGTGCCCCTTAGTTGCAGTCGTCTGGTCACTCATACTTATACCATGATGCAAATTTATGGATACGTGTAACTCGCTGTAGAACACGGAAGTGTCTGAAGTACAGATTATGATATCTGAGCTAACTGAGAAACATACATCATGCACAGCCATTTTAGCAAGATGATTCCAATAATCAATGTTTCAGACTCTAAATTCTTTGATCATAGCGCCTCTTTGGCCAACCAGTTTAGTTTGCTAAGAGCCTGACAAGGGTTGATACCATTGTTTTTCACTTAAGCTAACCTTTCATACTTACCATGAATTTCTGAATTTCTTTGTATTTACTCAGCTGGTAAAATAGATTAGTTTTTAGAAGGCATTAATAACACAGTTTTTTTGATAGAGATATGAGTACACTGAACTATTACATTCACCATGGCTCCCAAGAACATTAAGAACCCTGTTTCAAGTTATTCTCAATTTAAAATTTTAAAAGTGGAAACTGCAGTGATGAAACGAATGCCCCAGCCATGATGGCTCTGTGGGTCACAGCTTATGCAAGCCTTTGTGGTTCAAATAGACTGCTCTAGAACATATCCTTTATAAAGGCTGGATGTCAAGCAGGGAAGCTTAGGGCACTTCGACATCTCAAGTCTGTGCTATGGCACAACTAGACGGATATCTCCCACAGTGCTACTGAACCACTGAACAAGCTGACATCGGAGCAAGTGAAACAAAACATATTCTGGAAACAACTGGGGAGTCTGCTGACGTGATGTGTGAGGACAAGTGGCTTCCCGGCTCATGTTTATTTCAGTGTCAAAGGATAATAATTACACGGCTCTGATCTGTTTTAAAACTCCCAGGCTAATTCAGCCAAAAGCCCCCACTTACTGTTGTGTATGTAAGTACTGATGAAGTTCATATGAAAGGAGGGGAAACTTGCCACCTCCCTGCCTCCTTTTTGACCCTGTTTATGTGAGTCATTAACAGGGTACTGTCACAGAAAGATAATGCTCTGTTCACAGCCCCTTTTTACACTCAATCTCTGTCGGCGTCACGATAGCTTCCCATCGTGCTTGTTGCCATTGGCGTGCGGGCACGCGCCCAGGGGCCACGCTGGCCAGACGGGAAACAGCGGCTGGCGTCTCTGAAAAGGAGGTCGCACCAATGATAGGGTAGGACACCACCGTGAACAGAGGGGTGGATGGGAAGAACGAGAAGACAAACACAGAAAAGCCTGGGACTGCGGTGTCTGTGGGTTGGAATAGCTGAAGGTAGCCCGTAGAAGGAGCCAAGTGAACATAAGGTTCTCGAATGGCTTCAAAATAGCACGTATTGAGACAATACTCAAGACACTGAACTACAGAAGCTGAAATTACACATAATATCAATACAGCCACCAACTGACAAAGGTTGGATAAACAGTGGCGAAATGGAAGCTATAAACAGCTCTGTCTGAGCTCACCAGCCCATACAAAGCAGACATTTTTCTTTCTGTGAATTTCATCCTCTTAAAGGTGTTAATATCCTGCGGTATTTAACTGAAGCGATCGACTAAAACTGCACGAATTGTCGGGGATTGAGATACTTCCCAGCACCCCAGCCTATTTGCAGATATGTTGGCTATGTACGCTGAGTGCCAGCGGTTGAGAATTCCAGCGACGTGGACAGAGGAACTAGGTTAATTGTTTGCAGATGTGGCTTCCTGGAGGAACGCTGCACACTCCTTTCCAGCGAATGAGGAGGCGGCTTAGAGCAGATTCAGGGAGAATGAGAGCAACAAAGCTACGGGCAGCACCAGCCCTGCAGACAGCTGGCTATTGTTTTATCCATGACTTTAGAGAGATGGGTCTGCAAATGGGAGAAATAATCACCTCCTATAGAAACAAATGCTCTCACTCATAGTTATCTCTCAGGGCCCCTCGGTCGGCTTACATGAAATTTCAGCAATTTAAGCTATCGTGGGGGGGTTGTGAAGCTTTGCTGAGACTTCTTGAACTCTCTCTTGAACTGTTGGTTGTTTCTTATTCTACATAGACTGTTAGAGTGCCTTTTGAACATAGCTGTTAAGAGGGCCAAGGAAGGTTAGAGAACATTTTTGAGTTATTGAACAATTATTTATATTTTCTGGCATGGGTCCGCACGCAGGATTTACACAACCATAGAAGAATGCGACACAGCCTGAAGTTTGTAAAGCAGTCTGGTCCATGACAGCGGCTGTTTTGCATTACTTTACATATGCTATTTTATAAGAAAGGCAAGATAAACATTTTCCCTGCCATTTTCAAGAACTGTTATTACATTCTGAAAATCTACCCTGCTTCTGCCGTATGTGCAGTTACAGAAATATGCAGCACAGAAATGTGAGGATTTTAATTGCCTTTTAATTACTTGAGTTAAGTTACTTGATTATATATTTGCTCATAATCCTTATGAATTCTTCATTATTGATAATCAGTAATGAAGAAATCAGCTAAAGATTAAAAATATGCACATTTTGATTTGACCTTAGGTTATTATGTATATTTTTATTTACAAATGTGGATTAAAAACTTGTTTCCGTAAGTAGAGGCAAGAATCAGCAGATGTATTTTTTTTTACAGCAGACATGGATGCCTTAAGCCATTTTAACATTTCCTGTGGAAAAGTCTGCTATTGTAGGACCAAATGAGAAAAAGCCCATGCACTGAAATGTGGAAGAGGAAAACAACAGATGAAGTCATAAAAAATGAGTCAAAGTTTGGGGTCACTCAGGCAGAATTTGCAAAGACATTGAAAGAATACACATTTTGTAGCAATAGATGATCCTGCATCCTAAGGCAATCTGTCAAGCAAACGAGACACACTCCCTGAAAGAAGCAAACAAAGCTGCTGTATTTCTATTAGTGTTGTATTCTAACCATTCTGCTAATGGGTACTGCTTTAATCATTGGTGGAGATTTAGCATTTATGCGAGGCATATTAATGGAAAAGTTATCCGCTGGCCTGGGACTCCATTATGTTTCCATAAATTCTTCCTCTGAGAGTATTACTTCTGAGAATGTATGGACCTGTGATTTCATACCTCTGTAATAATTCTACTGATGCTTAACCTATTCATGAGATGGTCTATGGAGTGACCTTCACCAGAGTGTCACAGTCACAGTACATGGGTTGATCTGTTGACAAGCACAGCCTTGACGATATTCATGGAGAACAATAAGAGACTGCGGAAAGCGGTGGATGTTCCCAGTGATGTCATGCAGGCTACAGCTATAGCTGAGATGTTAGCTTCGCTCCTCACACACTTGCCCAGTACGTTGCTACAGCAGGTGTGGTGTGGTTCCAACTGAGAGAACGCCAGATGGTAAGGAAAAGCCAGTAAAATACAATCTGGATAATCTACTACTTACCTTGACAAATGTGACTTTGACAGCAATTCCCCTGCTGTTTGCTCACCTAAAATAGATGAATAACTGGTCTGCATTTACAATGGTATGTGCGTTTTAAATATTCAGCTTCAGGCAAGATAAAGCACATGTAGTCCATTTCCCCTGTTCAAAGAGCACAACAGTGGGTGGACAGTAAATAATATGGCCTGATCATGTGACCTTATGAGAGGACCGTGGACGTAAAATTGGGATTAAACTGAATGTGTAACGAAGAGTTTTCAAGGAAAATGGATATACTGCGACTGTAAGAGGATGGAGTGTTCACATTGCCTTGATGCTCTTATGGGGCACTTGCATGTTAGTCATCAGTGAAAGATATGCCTCGGCTTTGATTGGTTTTAGCTGTCCTAGTGCTGTAATGACCACAGCTGTAATCAGCAGTGCAGGAGAGATTGTTGAAGTGTGGGGACCAAACTGTGAGCAAAAGGTCTCAACTTTTAAACTTATACAATATATGTATTTTTTTTCAAAAGTGGGGGGACAGATTGGGGTCCCTATGAAACTGGGGGGGACGTATCCCCACCGTCCCCTACGGCATCTGCGCCCCTGGATGTAATGCAAGTGACAAATCGACAACATATAAAGGATGATTTCTGTTTTGATAAAAATAGGGGGAAAAATCATCAAAGGAGTTGGAGGAGATGTGAGTAGAGAAGTAACCCAACCCTACCTCGCTGTGGCAAGTGAACATAGAACCTGCAAACACTGTTACAATGTTATACATGTGACAAGGGGAAATCAGGTTATTCTGAAGTTCTGCAAAACTGTCATACAAAAGAAACTCTTACACAAAGAACACAAACCATCTGCGAACAAGAGTGGAGGAGGGACTGGCTATAGTGAAGCATGTCTAAAATAGTTGGCTGAAGGTCCAACCAAAGCCATCTGCTTTGTTCAATGGCCAGGCCCGCAGCTCCAGAAGAATGGGTCTAGTATATCATGGTGTTCTATGAGAGTATGAGAGAGACGACACTGGCAGCCAGGCTGGTTTAACAGGACTGAAATTAGCATGAGGAACCAGGGACCATGTTAGGGCTATTGGTGTTAGCTTTTGTCCAGCAGCAGTGGGAGAAGCATTACATGTGTGTATATGCATATAAAATTGTACCTGGCCACTCGTCCAAACCAAAGGCACAGGAAGGGGTTTTATGCAGTGGGGAGTAAGCGGTCTCTTCTGATGCAAAAACTGTCCACTGTTGGCATCCTGTATAAAGCGGAGCATTCTCCATCCTCCTAAAGGACTTTGCTTCAGATATATCTGACACTGCATTCAGTCGCCCTGGGGATGTGATCGGCTCTCAGTGATGCCAACTGGGTCTGAGTTCACAGCAGACGGTGCCTCAGATCTTTTGTCATTGCTTGACACTGAGTAGGCCGCAGGCTGCCTCGGGGGTTGATTAGAGTGATCGGCAGCATGTTACACAGTATCGTCTCATTACCTCATGTTACATCATGTTACATATGTACATTTCAACAGCACATGCCACTGTGGAAGTAACAGAAGTAGTGAGACATGTTAACTGAGGTGCTAAGGATAAGGTGACCAGATTTTTGGGAACAAAACTGGGGAGATCACCAACAACCACCCCCCACCATTTAACGCCTGCATGTTGGGATTAAAACAACAACAGGCGACATTATTACCTTTTTGTAATTTCAGCATTTTCTCTTATCTTTTGTTGTCAACATTGCAAAAACAAAACATACAGGTCCACTCACTGACAGGCCAACAACAGGCCAAAAATGAGGCCTATATTTTATAAGGCAGCATCAAAACAAAACATCACGATGTCAGACTAAATAAAATGTCCTTAACAAGAGGCCAACTTTTTGGCTAGGCCTAGGCTATTCGGCAGCAAATTGCAATGTGCACAAACTACATATTGGCCTTAATATAAGCTGATCCTGATATAAATTTAATTTTTATTACAAAAGTTATTTTGTTTGATAAGAATATAATAAAAACATTGAATAAAACAGAAAACAGTCCAACTTATCCTCTCATATGATGGCCTCATTGTTGGGTGTGAGGTTAGCCTAAAAGAGGTGGGAGGAGAATTGAAGTCGAAACTAATAAAAGCAGAAAACATGTCATACAATTGTTCAGTGATAATATTTCTCTGAGGAGTGAATCTTTTTTAGAACATTGTTGTTCTTGGAGAGTTTACCCATAACCTCTAGGCAGGTGGCCCTGAAGTTCATCTTCACAGTCAAAATGGCTTTGACATTGGATAATGCAAATCGATTCTTCTCCACCATCCACAAGTCATTCATTAGCGAGAACGCCCTCTCCACTGGAGCATTACTGCTGGGCAAGCACAGAATCACTGACGCTGATCTTGTCAAGTTTTTGTGTGCCACCCCTTTGTCCTTGAAATGACTCACAGTTGTGCTCCATCTCTCTACCACTGGTGTACTGGATTCTGTCCACTCCTGAAGGATTGCGCTGGTGATGTACTCTTTCAAAAAAGTCATTTCATCAAAAAGCACATCCTCATCGATCGGTACAGTAGGACACTTGATTGCTTAAACTGTTTTTTTTTGTTTTGCAAGTGCGTTGGTGCGCTTCTCAGAAGTAAGCACTGCAAGTCCCTGAGGTCGTATCCAAAGGTCTTGGTCAGAAGAGATTCAGCATCCACACGCAGCACGTTCAATGCAGTGCGCAATATGAGCTGGGCATCCCAGGCCGATAGTTTCATCTAAAACTATGGCTGTGCTGCACTGTGTGGTATGCCAAAACCCCCTCTTGCATAACTAATTCTTACCTGGTTTTTGAAGGCTTGGACATCTGGTCACCGAAGCTAAGGGGCACGCCAACCCCCATCCCCCCACCACACAATGTCCCACACTTTCAAAAATGTCTCTGTTTACCTGCATAAGGGGCTTCCCAGGCTCATGCTTTTTGATAAAAAGTCCTTAGAGCGCCACATTCCCAAGTCAGATAATACACTGCTTTGAAAGCAGCCCTGGTGCCTGTCTGTTGTGCTTGGCAACCGGGCCAAGTGCATTGAAACTTGTCTGAGGCAGTCAGCGAAGACCCAGAAGCATCAAAGAGGAAGCTGATGACTGGAGGCCTGGTTCTATGGAAAATCCCACCGTAGGACTGAGGCCTAGGAAGGACTAGTGCAACAGTCTGAATATTACATCTTATTAAAACTGTACCATTCGTTTATTTGGTTAGTGGGATGTCTTTAATGACTCAGAATCCACACAATCTGCTTGCCGATAGAGAAAAACCAGACTGACTTGTAAAGAAGTTGTCACATTGCATATTGTATCCCACGTCTGTACTGTATCACAAACCAATAAAGTGGAAGCAAGAAAAGCTGTCTGGAAGAACATAATAAAATACTATTAGGACATACAATTTTCCAGCATCTGCTCAGGGGATTCAGAGACAACATCTTTCTCACTATATCCTATTTCTCACTGAGTCCTATAAGTATTTCAAGCTGTTCAAATGCATACATGCTACTACTTTTCAGCCTTGTTGCACACCATGGAACAAACTCTCCACTGTGGTTTCCAAACTGTCTATTTTTAAAATTTGTAATGATTGAAAGTACAAATATATTGAGCAGAGAAGCCGGCAGTGACTGATGAAACACAGAAAGCTACTAAACGCCTTATTTTCACCTTCTTATTTTCACTTTCTTAGAAATGCTTGGAAACTCAAAATTTGAGGAAACCTACTGTGCAATGAATGGAGAGAAATATAATAAAGACAGCAGTCTGTATCCTATCACAGCTTCTTACTGACTGAGGTCTCCCTTGGTGGGCTTGGTGCTAATTGAATAATTAGGCTAATTAAATTCATTTAAGAGCCCTGTAAGAAAACACCAGGTTCATTGCTATCTGCTTTAAGTGAGGAACTAAATTCTTAACGGGATAAACAAAGCAAAGCTGTAATCACTGTAAGAGAGAGAGAGAGAGAGAGAGAGAGAGAGAGAGAGGGAGAGGGACTTCGAGGTTGGTACCAAAATTGCAGGTATGCCCAGCAAAGAAATGGAAAAAAACATTTGATGAGTCAAGGAGAAAAGTGTCTGAAATTATACCCCAAAAGAGGAAACAGTGCATCAGAAAGGCGGAACAGTAGCCAGAAATAGACGTTCACCATCAGGGGTATACAGACACAGGATAGCTGTGAAAAACAACAAAACAACAGCATCAAAACTGTCCACAGAACTGAAATACACCTCCCTGACCCAGTGTTATTTACATACATAGTGATCTGGAATGAGATTATTTCTCATTTCAAGAGTGGTCATCCAAAAAAGCCAAGCTGCATACACAAAACCCATTTTGGCACTGGTGTTTGGCACACAGAAGACTTCATTTGGCACACAGAATGTTTATCATGTATTAGAAGATTAAAATTCATAAATGTTATTTATCCACTAAACAAATACATTGTGCATTAGCTTGAGCAACTGGCCTCTGAAATTGAACATAAATATGGAATATCACACATGGATGTTGATACTCTAATTCGGCTCATGTTGGTTATGTGTGGAAAGCAATTTCTTTCACACATGTTGTATGCTTGAGTCCTGCATAGTGAACTGACATACTGCTATATTGTGCATAAATATGCCATCGTGTAGACCAAACATTTGCCTGTAATACAAGGTAGGCCCATGGTATTTCTGATGCTTTTGAATGGACAAAGAGAGACTGATTCTATTATTCATCCTTATGTTTTCCTCATAAAATCTGGTCGCGTTCATAAATTGGCATACCACAGTCAAGTAATTATTTTAATTACTTTATCCATTTACACAGCATAACAGTTGTGTGTTATCTTTCATAAACATACAAGGCAATAGCATTGATATATTTGTGGTCGATAGCCTTATACCTCTCTGCTGTAAGGCTGCAGAAAGCAGTGTGCTTCAGTGCCACAAACCTCTCCACTTCAGGATGAAATCAATGTATTCAAAGCAATCACTTCAACTCAGTGAGTGGGACTTTAAGGTGAAGGATGAAGCTCTGTGGTTAAAAGCAGTGATTCAAATGAGTCAGATCAAGAGATTCTTCTGTGAACCACCCTCTTCTGAGATACCTACCAATGTCTCAACTGCCATGTCTCCGCCGTGGTGATTGTTCTATCTTGATTGCTGTCTCTACGCAGTAAGGCAAGAAGAGTGAGACTTGAGATCTGAGGGCTCATAGACTGTCTAGTCATTGAACTTAATGATTTTACATTTGCAAAATGTTTGCAGTATGAGTTTCTAAATAAGCAAAACCATTTAGAGTAGTTAGTGTTTATCTCTAGGAAAGCATGTTCCACCAGCAGTGAGTAAAACAGAGCTTAAAAAATGTATTTTGTCACAGTGAAAGTCCAAACAGTGCCAGGCTGAATGTGCATTGTCAAGCCTAAATTTAAGGGTATTATATTGTGCAAAGCCTAGATCCACACTGTGAATTTCAAATGAGAAACACTAACAGTGATCTCTATCTCTAACAGTGATCTCTACCTATATGGCATTTCCACTTCCACAGTCCATATGCACTATGCAAACGTGCCTCTCACTGTACCCTGTTAACATGCTTTAATTCCAACAAACTCAGAAGGAAGCAGAAGTGGCCACACCCATTTGACCTCTTTGTACACATGGTAACTTTTTTCCACACTGCAAATGGAACACCAATCACACACTGCCTATGCCATTGGTGGAATACAAAATCAATATACAATCAGATGACAAAACTTGCTGGTAACTGACCAGCCAGGACGGGCCAATAGATCGGAATGAGGTAGAGTATTTGAATCGGTGGAAACCCTATTTTACCCTGATGAACCTGAGCCAATTGTTACCTCATCAATATGGGCTTACAGCCATGGCCATTAATGGCGTGGCTGGAACCCAAACACCTAGCCTCTGGCCCAGGCCAACAGCTGCACCAAGAACATGTGATTTTACTTCAGGAACCACTTGAAGACCCCCCAGCAAATTACTCAAAATTCACCAGCAACATCTCCACTCACCATTAGTTTGAACACATTTTTTTTGTTTTGTTGATAATATGCTTTGTTGAAAGGATCTGCAGGACTGTTTTACATTTAAAAACCTAAAGAGAACATACTTATGATAAATGTTTTACTCTCGTCTGGTATATAGGTTTACTGATTTGATAAACATTTTTTTTTTTTTTTCAAAAACCTGATTCTTGTGCAAAAAGCACTAAGCAAAAACACAAACAGGAGACTTTACTTCACACAAAGAAACCCTAGAGCACTTTCCATTAAAGGGCGAGAACCTTGTTTCCATGCCAACACAATTAGACTTGTGTAGCAAAAACAAATAGTCCCCTGGAACAATGAAGGTAACTTTAATTTTTAAAACAAGGTGAAAGCACGGTGACCCAGATTCAAGCCCCAGGGGGGTCACTTTTGTTTCCGCTCTGCCATGATTCATACAGCGGTGTTTAGGAAGCAGGATGCAGCTCTTGCCTTTCAGGTGTTAAAACACAGAGAGTGAAATCACAAACCGATTGGTAAGTCTATCAAATCAGCCACACAGACAGTGGAAGATATGTCCATACACACAACAAAATTGTAAATATAACCAATATAATAATAATAAGTGGGAAAAATGTGATCTCCTAAAGATATTGGCTATTTTTGTCTAGTATTTAAAGCCTATATGCAATTTCTACACCAGAAAACCAAAACTACAAGAATGTACAAATCTTTGCAATAACTTTTCCAGCCACTGGAGTCTGATATAAATTCCAGCTGCACCCATGTCTTCACAAGGTAGCTTTTAATATGACAAACACTACGGACCCAGGGAAGAGAAACAGATATCTTGCCAAGTGTAATGGGGACGCCTGGAACTGCCAGGACTTTTTAGGCCTCTGGGACAATGCCACAAAACAGTAAACATAAGAGGCTGTAAATGAGGAAAAACAGGCTCCTGCAGGCACAGGCAGAGAAGTGAGAATTTCCTTCCATGGGATTTTTCTGGTCAACAGACACAGAACAGGACAAACAGAGTGGAAAGGCATTATAAACCAAGAAATGAAAACGGGGAAAAAATAAATGTCAAAACAGGAAGCTGAAGCTCAGGATGGTAGCGTGGTGTAATAATTAAGGATCTGGGCTTTTATCCCAAAAGTTGCAGGTTTGAGTTCCATGTGGGAAACTGCTGTTAACTTCAACCCCTTCAATAAATGTCCTGTTGAAATGAATAATTCAAAATGCCAGAAACTGTACAAAAGTTGCCCTGCATAATGATGTCTACTAAGCAGATGTATAGTTTACCTCAAATCTGTTTCAAATTTAAATATAGCAAAAAGATGTTTCTTCAGCAGTGAACTTCAGTGTCAAAGTGCAGTCTCTCCTCCTTGCTTAAAATCCATATATGCAATAGGTCACCATAATATTGTATACGTTATTATATGGAAACCAGTGTGAATTTTAAAAAGTGTAGGGGGATGTGTTCTCAAGAAATCAGGTGGACCTGGTCAGTGGAATTCTGATCATACTTAAACTTCCTGTTTTGAAATTCAATATTGCATAACAGTGCTATGACATTTACCAGTGATCATTTCATTAATGTATTTGTTTTGGCACCTTTAAAGGGGCCTTAGATGTGCATTGTGAAATCTGGTGAACATGCTTTGAATGATGATCCAATGAACTTGTATGTAATGAAGAATAATCCAACAGCATAAAGAAAATAAAAGTAAATTCATATATTGCTATATTATTAACATGGAGCATTCCTGATGAGATTACTGAGTTTTAAAGTGTTGTATATTGTTCATACCAATTTGGGTCCTCTGCAAGCGCTAAAGCTACCTCAATGGTTTTACAAAATAGCAGAGATGAAACACAAAAAGAATGATAAAAGTGTGGAAGAGCAGCAACAAAATAGAAAGACAGCAGATTTAATGACATTCATAAATACACAAGGTCAGAGCACATACAGGCTCTAGTTCATATCCTTGCTTGCCAGACTTCTACTTCGCCTACTTATCTACTGAACATAGTGCAGTTTAGAGCCATAAATCTGCCCTCTCCAAGTTGTGACCAATATATTTTAAGCAATCCCTTGAACTTAGTGTAAGTAGGTGTAAGGTGAAAACTAGAACTCTAAGGGTGAAGACAGTGATTCAAGAAACTGAACAAAGCTAATGCCAACACGTCCCTGTTGTGGTGATTGTTTCCATACTAAGTTTCCAGATGGAAGGGCGAGACATTTGTATCTTGAAATCTGACTGTCTGAGTTTGAAGAATATTTAGGCATTGGACTTTGTCATACAGAATTGTTATACACTTTCAAAACAGGCAACAGCAGTTAAAGCAGTTCAATTGTTTAGCTTTGGGAAATCAAGGTCCACCTAGAATAAGTAAAGCACAGATCAAAAAGGGTATTTTGATGTGGTGTGTGTTCAGAGTGTCCTAGACTGACCAAACAATGTGAAGCATAAATGTGCATGCATTATGTTGATCATGTGACAACCACACTTTCCCTGCAATGGAAATGTGACACCAATAGCATGCTATCTATGCTTTTGGCAGAACACAAAGTCAACATGCAATCAATTTGTGAAACTACAAGCATCCAGATGACCAGGACAGGAGATTGAGGATTTTAACCATCTTAACCCATATTTTTTCCTGGGTTGTCTGAAGCAATTTTTGCTTCACCAACATGGACCTCCCACTGTAGCCTGTAACAGCATGGCTAGGACATGATCTCCCGGCTGCTGGACACCCAGCTGCACTGAAAACATGTGGTTCTACTCCATAAGCCATCTTAAGGCCCAAGTCCTTCATGCTTGAATGCGTTTCTGCCCAGGCAGGCCAGACATTCAGCTCCATGTGCACAACAGAACCTGATGGTTGTATCCTTTTGTAGATTTGACATCTAGGTGTCTCTGGAGTTTGGAATGCAGAAAATGTCCAGAACATGGACAGGCATGGTAATTATATTCTGATATTGCTCAGGTGTGGCCTGGGATGGATATTGTCAATATGATTCTCTTTCAGTATGTCACTAATACAGATGTGGTTGACGTTTCTCCTTTCAGCATTATGATGTGTTCCTGTCTGCTAAGTTGTGGTAGCAAAGACAGTTTTTGGGGCCATTTTTAATTCACAGGATTGTATACCCCTGGTTAGAGATGTGTAACACATGAAAGAATTCATCAACATATCCATGTGTGTAAATTACTCACGTTACAGATTGTGATACATTCTAAAACTGTATATGTTGATGCAAATACACACCTTTCTAGGATTATTTTTTCAAATTTTAGCAGTCATTTGTTCTGAAAACATATCTGTAAATTAGACTTGAAGAATGTATGTATACTGGTACAGGAGCACTGATGACCTGCTGTGTATAATAGAAAGGTTTGCGAATGTAGCCATGGTAACTGTCACATTTTTTCAACACCTCTGACCATACCGTAGATACAAAAAGCATGGGAAAACATGCTCTAATTATGTCAGGAAAAAACATTTCTATGGCAAAGATGAAAGGGAGGGGGAGGTTATTTAGGTACTGGGGGTAGGGATGCTGGCGGCACCAAGCAATTTGGCGTACAGCGATCAACAGTATCACAGCTGCAGCCTTGATAAATTTAAATGGGTTAATCATATGGCTATAACTGACCAGGGAAGTCATGCTTTCCCTATCAAAGTGGACCACAGAACTACAAATATTTGGATGTCACTGTTAGACAGCCTGAGGGCTTCAGTTCTGTAAATGCACAAGGTGGCTTAGTGCTGAAGAAATATAAATAACATTGTGCCCAAGAAAACTGATGATCTGTGTCTCAATCTGTTTTGTGACAGCAGTCTATACTGTACTGCAGACATAGGGAAAACTAGTGTCCATTCTACATTGAGAAATCAGAGGTACAATATGGCAGTATAGGTCAAACGCAGGATGGGGGGAATTTTGTGTGGTGGCTCACTGACTGCTCAGTGCAAAAGTGGTGATGCTCCACACATTCCATCCATTTTTTTGTAAAATAACATTCACATAATATACATCACAAAACATGGACAACAGCTGTCAGACATTTATGATATGCATAACCATGCATGTGAGAGGGACTGCCCATGCTATCCATTCAACATGAACACAACAGGGCACCCTTGGAGCATTCTGGGTTGCTACATGCATTATTTTGAAAATGCCATGACCATCATGACAAAAGGTGTATGCTTATAGAACAGTATGCAGAACCTCAGTGGAATGTGATTTTCCAAGGAAGCAAGCAATGCTAATGTAATGGTCGATGCTATGTCACGCGCAAGCTCTGATTCACTCTGGTCATTAGTGCAGCGCATAATTTGCAGTGTACCTTCTGAATGGGACCAAAGGAAGTGTGTGAAACAGGGGTTAATTGAAATTGGAACCCATTTTGTTTAGTTGCTACTGAAAGTTGGCAACATGTTGACCTCGTCCTCCTTCACCATTTGCTGCTAAAAAGAAAACACTGCCCCCTAATGGGGAACAAGTCCCAAAATGTCCCAACAATTCTTCATTTTTTCATGGCGTCCAAGCAATCTTCGTTTCAGCTCTGTTCATCATTTTTTTTCAACATCACAAAAAATCTTCCTGCTTGTCCTGTTTGTATGATGTAACATGGACTAGAATGGCTTTAAGATATGCAAAAGGAGGTGATATGGGTCAACTTAATGTCTTTCCACACAATGGGTTGAAAGAGGCAAAGCTGAACTTTCTGTTCGGCGTTACAACTTTAAATATCCATATCCATGGATATCTAGCACATATATCCATGCATATTTTTGTGCAAGACAAACTGTATCTAGCATTTTGCTTTTGATTATTTAGCTTCAGGGAAGATGAAATACGACAACTATTGTATGAACTTTCTCTTACATGACAAAGGTGAATGAAAATAGCTTTTATTTTATTAAAATAAAATATGTATTAACTGAAAAACAAAAAAATGACAAAAAAACATCAATTAAACTGAAAAGGAAAACAGTTAATTCAACTGAAATACATTAATGGATATCTACCTGATGTGTTTATTGTTGCAAACTATCCTCAAGCAAGTTTTACAGAAGAGTACATTTAAAAGAAAGGCTTGAAAGAAACATTGTTTTTCATTGAGATGTTTCATCCCATGAAACACATGGCTTAGTTGAACAGCTTCTTGTCACCTACCTACTCCTTCTGTCACCGCACAAAGTTGTTCTCCCTGCTGATATGTCACCTGATTGCCACAAGCCACCTGCAATCGAGGCAAACTGTTTATCAAAAAACAAAAACCGCACTGTCATAATCGGTTTCACTTAACTGTTGTTTAGGTAGTGTCAGCGCTTGCTAAAATATGAGATGAGGGAACATTAAACCAGACTACATGTAAGGCAGTCATAATTACGCTGAGGTGCCATGTGATTATGCTAGTTGCGTGAGTTTGCAGCATATCCACTGTTCTTTTAAAAGCAGCTCATTGCCTAGTTCTAACTCAACAGTTAAATATCTTCAGTTGAATTACTGTGTTAGAGGGAAACAATGGAATCGGAATAAGCTGTGTATAACTCCAACACTTCAAAAGGAGAACTCTGGGATTAGTGGTGGGGATGGGTGCAACCATGTGGTTTTTCACTGCTTCTTTTCAGTAAATGCTAACAGTAAACACTTTCCCCTGCATTTCGAAATAACTTACATTTGTATACTCTCTGCCTTGGAGTTTGGTATTTTAAACTTCCTCTGTGAGGACCAACAGCTGGTCTTTTCAAATGTCATTTGGTATCCTACAGTTTTAACAATTTGACTAAGCCAAAAGAATGCTTTACTTTGATATTGCAAGGCACAATAATATAGTCTTAGCTATTCATTATATTGTGTATTATTTTAGCAGAGCCCTTATCCAAAGTGATTCATATTTTATGCACTCAGTTTCCTACGTGCATACACATAGGTTTCAGTGGTGTTTTAGTACTTTGGTAAATTACCTTGCAACTGAATGAACTTGCAGCCTGTGGCAACTGTAAACATTATTTATTTTATAACTTTCACTGGCAAGGCAGCGAATAATATAGCTAAACACCACATTGCCATACAGTTGCAGTAGGGAAGTCACTGAAGCAAATGGTTATATGAATAACCAAATACTTAACCATTTCATCGTGTAGACTGGGCTATCACATTTCACAAGGTAACATGGTGCTTACTTTGTTGCAACATATAAACTGGGTGACTGTACTTAGATCATTTCAGATTTTAAATCAAATGTATAACGATTAGAACCACAACTGATTTCGGTAAACTCAGCAGCAACACTGTGTTTGCAACAGAAAGGAGTATCATTTGATTAATGAAAATTCACCAAGGATTTTGTAAAGAAACAAATTAATTAAGTCAGTGCTCTAACTTTAAATAACTGTGTACCCTGTAACATTAATAGTCCTGTGTATGTATTTTGAGTCCGTGGTTTTATAAATAGCTTTAATTTATATAAATTAGGTTCAGAAAAATCGGAGTGGTCTTTAATATGAATTTTCTGTACAACTCAGTTATCTCCAAAGCTGCTGATTTTTTTTCTTATCTTGTTATTCCCAGGATAATGTTGCTTATGAGACAAAAATAATTTCCTTGCCATATAAAAAAATTGCAAAAAAATCTTTATAGGTAGATAAGGGGTTATTGAAATTTAAATGAAAAGTAATTAACTGTCTGCAGCAAGCAGATGTTGTTTTACTATGTTTAAAGACAAATTATATTCACACATTAACAAATTAAGAACTCTAGTTTACAACCGGAACAATAAAACATATTAATTTGTAGGGTGGAAACAATATTTGCCATACAATTCCACTAACTACTACATGACCGCTCCAAATTCGAAAAAAAATTGGATAAAAACAGAGTTAAAAGTAGAATATCCGTATAAGTGTACCACATGACACGAATCAAAAAGGCCCAGGACTGTGTCAAAACTCACGTTTCCCGTCCATTACGTGAACTAGGGAATCAGTCTGCCAGAAGAGCTTGTGTAACTTTGTAACGGTTCCAGAAAGTTTAAAATTCAACCCCTCCTCCTGCTCGCACTCCACACACCAGCAAGCAAGAGAAAGATGTGAGATTGTCTGGACAACCCTATCTCCTTTAATGTAAGATTTTTAAAACTTTATTCAATGCAATTACTTGAAGAAACTTTGTTAACATATTTTTCTTTACCAGTGTCTTGTCCTCAGAAATAATGAAATACTTTTTTTGCTGTTGATTCACCACTGAGATACATAATACATCCATCAGTCATCATTTACAAAATTCTTCTTGCAGAAAAATAAGGATGAGACCACATGTTTTTGACGCTATAGTATATTTATGCACACATTTGTGTTTCTTGAGTTGCATTTTGCAAACAGTTTACACCCAGGAGACAAGACCGGGGAATTCTCGACAAGCAGGTGGTGCGAGGCACAGAATTCAGTGGCAGCACAATGGGCAGGTATTTAGTTTGCTAAGTCATGGAGCGGAATATCAGCCACCGAGGCAAAGAGGTACAGGTTCGGCTCAGGCGAGACCGATTGTCATCACCAGTAATAATAATGAAACGGCGGAAGAATCTAACCCCAGCGGCGCGCAAAGACCAGTTCAAACTTTTAGAGATTCCCCAAGGCGGCCAGGTGCAAGAACGCACTCTGCAGCTTTACGCTGGGCTGGAGCTGGAGGTACAAGACCCCAGGACCCTGCATCGAGAACAGAAGCTGCCTCTGACACTGCAGATGATAAACCTTTGGGAACAAATACTCCACCACTCAGCAATTTGAGACGAGAGGATGTGATGGTCGGAGACGATCCTTACAATCCATACAAGTCCACAGACGACAACAATCCATATTACAACTACTATGACACGTACGAGAGACCTAGACAGCGGGGTAGGCATAGACCAGGGTATGGCACGAGGTACTACCAACACGGTAAGATCTTGTTAAGTGAATGTTTTCTTGTGAAATATACATTGGAACACAACTATTTTAGTATTGTGTATATCCAGAAATATACGTGAGACTATAGAAGATAACTTGCAACATTAATGTTCCGCAGGTCTCCCCGATTTGGTGCCTGATGCGTACTATATACAAGCCTCAACGTATGTCCAAAGGGTACCTATGTATAACCTAAGATGTGCAGCCGAGGAAAACTGCTTGGCGAGGTACGGTGTCCTGTTAGCGCAGTCATAGACGGATCTCCTGATTCTCTAAGTTTCCATTAAAGTGCATTTAAAGGGTGGAACCACACAGCAAAACATTGACAAGATTCCTGACTAAGGTTTTTTCTTGTTTTTTTTTTTTTATTAAAAGCGTCTGACATGGTATAAGGATTATGGGAGCTTGGATTTTTAATGTACGCGCAGAGAAAAAAAATGCTACACTGAACTGCGTAATGGGGGGTTTGCAGTGTAATGTCGCCTCCTCTCTGTCCGTGCTTACGCATCCACGGGACTCCGCGCACTAACATACTCATCAGAAAACTGTTGTCACAGTTTGAGAATCAGCTCATGACATTATACAAACGCTTACTACACATAATCATTGTTAGACAAAAAGGTAGACACCCTTGACCAATAGAGGAGATGTATGCAACTTTTAGCCTACATTTACAGTACTAAAGATGAGGCCACTGGACTCATAATGGGATATGGTACTTTAAGTATTTTACATGATTTTTTTTATTTAATAAAAGAGGCCTGGGACTTTTAATCTAGCCTTCGAGTCCATCCCTGTATAAACAAAGAAACCAAAGCTAAATGTTTACAACATTTTCTGGTGCAATGTGTACCTTACCACAGAAGCAGTCTTTGTGACTTTGGGGATGATTTATAACTCTCTGTGATTGCATTATAAAGACATGCTTTGGCTGTCCACAGACTTTATAGTGCATCAGTCATAACCTGTCTGCAGTTTAAATATAACACCCATGGGTTTGTTAATGCTCCAAGAAGCGTCTGAATGGTGAAAATGGGCATTTTAACCATGGAAAAATGGAAGTCCTGAAATTGCAGAGGAGTAGGCTGTGCAGACGTTTTAATGAGCATACAGCTTTTAGGAGTTGCCACTGTTAACTTCAGGGTGCCTTTAAAATTAGAGTAAAACATTAAACCTGAACAAACGAATTGAAGGTGAGGATCATTTTACTTCAGAGCATAGATTATTCTACTTGAACAGTGTTTACATTACGTAGTTTACATTACGGAGCCAGCCCATGGAAAAAAAACAACTGCATTTTTTTGTACTTGTAGTGAAATATTCCTTTCATTTGAAATATGTAAAACACTATATGTAAAGAGAGAAGTAAATGACAGATTTTCTCATAACAATCTGTTGTGGGTGCTTTGTGTGTCCACAGCTCAGCCCATCATGTAAGAGACTATGACACACGTATGCTACTGAGGTTTCCACAGCGTGTGAAGAACCAGGGCACTGCAGACTTCCTCCCAAGCAGACCTCGCTACGCCTGGGAATGGCATAGCTGTCACCAGTAAGTCACACTCTGTCCACACTTACATAGCACAAAATGTTAAAGTGATTGACCACACTTTAGCGTTTTTTGCATACTGTTTCTCCAGATCTACTGTACTTTTTTACACTGAATCAAGAAACGCTTTGTTTATTTGAAAATAATATCTTAGTGGCTCTCATATCTCAGAATCAGTATGAATGATTGCATTCAACATGTCTATTTTTGCACGAATCAGTCAAATGTATATGTTAGCAAGCTAGCCATTTGCCAATATTTTTGTCAAATTATTGTCTGTCAGAGCATGCAAAATGATTGGCCTTCAATCACATGCAGTTGCCTTGTCTACTTGACCTTGCAATTGCATGAAATCCATGGACAAGATTACAGTGCAGTAATAAGTAGGCTGCAAGTCTTCATGAGGTCCATGTTGAGTTGAATGAAAGTACCATGTGTTGGCAACCACTAGCTCTTTGAACCAATGCACTTTCCTCTCTGTAATGAAACAATTATTGGCTCAAATAAGCTAGTCACTAATAACATACACTAGCCACACCTATTTTGAGGTTCATAAAGCCTCATTGGTCCATCTTCACTTTTCTTGACTGTTATCATGCCAAGTAATACGATTTTAATTTCAGGTTGTGGAAACACTCATCATATCATTGGTATTGTGAATATTACGAATAGCATCACCTGTCCCCAAACTGTCATACAGTTTACTGTCTTACAGTCTGCAATGCACCCATCATGCACGGAATGTGACTTATGCAAATCCTTATTTTTTAATCAATAAAATCCATCCATGAATCTCTAAAGTTACATTGATGTTGTAAGTTCAATAGTGTACTTGTGTCTGCAATGCATTGTGTTTTCTTGGACAGATACCTCATTTGTAGAGTGTAGTTGGCTGTAACTAAGTAAACAACATGAAGTCCACCTAGTTGTGTATTCTGTCAAAATGTTTTCTGCAATTTTTATGAATAACCAATATCCAGATTAATTAAACATGACATTAGTGATTTCAGCATTTGTCAGCTGTTGTTGTTGTTTTGATATAGATAGTCAATAGTCAGACATAATAGATATTTTGAGTGTAACGTGGTAATCATGATAGTGGATTAGGCAAATATAGACTTGCAAAATAAAAGTTTTTTGTATTTGAAATGACATAAGTATATATCAGTATATCAGTTATGGTTTACATGTTTTTATTGGTCAAGAGACAAACATTGGCATGAACAGTGTGACTTATTACTTTAAAGTTTTAATGTAATAGAAATAATAAACGAATCAACAGTGATATGAAACCTTAATACAATCCTGACTTTGATGGAATGGATGAAAAGAAAATTATATCTTAATTGCATAAATGAATGAAAGCGCTTGTACCAGAACACATTTTAATTTACTTATACAGTTTCTATTTTTTTCATTCTGCTTCAACTTTTTGTAATTGTAACTAATCAAACTCAGTTCACCCTGAACCGTGACACTCAGTGACAATTTGAACTAGCCTGTACACTTGGTGAGTTGCACAAATGCATGAATGTTTTTGATCATGTATATATCCATATGCATGATAGCAAACTCATATCAGCAGATGGAGATGTGAAGAAGTATTTGCAATGGTGCATTAAGGCCAAATTCAGTCCTCATTCATGCAATGGGTGAGTTAAGTGGAAAATACACTCAAGTACAGGTCTGAATTTAGACCTTAGTGCACTTGAATGCAAAATACTACTTATTTAAAAGGCTGATACAATGAAATTATAGGTAGTTAAGACCTTCGATAAGATAAGAACAATTTACTTTAATAATTTTATTTATAGTACAGAGTTAGTTTTTCACATTGTAATATAATGTGCCTAGTAAATGTTGTGAAATATGGCTCTTACATGAAATCATAAGCTCTCACATATCATTTTGTTATGAAATCAATGAATGAGTGCTTCATATAGTGTTAAAAGGGCTTGAAACAACAATAGATGCTTCTACCAAAGACTAAAAAGTACATAACTTTTTAGTCTTTGGTAAAAGACTAAAAAGGATATTGCTCTGTTTGACTTGATGATTTGGTCAGGTTTTACATTTTCATTTAGATAACATTGTAAGTAATGTTGTAGCTGCAGCTGCAAGCTTGCCAACAAATCTCAACCTCAAAAGTAGCTGAAAATTTGTCAAGCCAAAATATAAGAAAAACGTGACTCCTGTTTGAATTTGAATTTGTCACCAAACTTATGGACAAACCACAACGTGGAAGGATTTAATAGGCCCATTTTGTTGCTGAAGTTCAGCTGCCATTCATTCATTTTTCCAGTTGACCTCCTATGACCTCCTTTTAAACTTTATTGCTTTGTCATAAAAATCCTTTGGAAAAGAATTGCAATGCTGATCCTTCCTGCCTTGTTGTGAAGCATACACGGTTTTTTATACATGTGTTTAAAACACAGCCTCCGCTTTTTGTTTCCCAGACACTACCACAGTATGGACGAGTTCAGTCACTACGACTTGCTGGAGGCCAGCTCACAGAGGAGGGTCGCCGAGGGCCACAAGGCTAGCTTCTGCCTGGAGGACACTTCCTGCGACTACGGGCACTACCGACGCTTCGCCTGCACATCTCACACTCAGGTGGGTAATTGCCAAACGCTGTCATTATTTCAAATTCCTCCATAATACCAAGCCATTATAGTAAGCCATGTCATGATTGTTTTCATTAAACACCATTATCCAGGATGAGTTATTTAGTTAATTGCATGTGCTGGAAATAGTCACTGGCTAAAAACAGTACTTCCTGAATAGATGTGCCACATTGTATAAAACCCTTTAACAATGCTTGAAGGAAACTGTGAGTATTATATCACAGCAAAACACAATGGTATAACAAAAGAGATGAAGTGGGCAGTGGTACTATTCTTTATTCAGCCTAGCACATTTTTAGCATTCGTGAAAGTTGAGAAACTGTATTGAGTGTGTCTGTCATGAAATGGGTGAGTATTTGTCACTTATGTTGTCATAAAGGGACTGAGCCCAGGATGTTATGACACCTATAACGCCGACATCGACTGCCAGTGGATTGACATTACTGATGTGAAGCCTGGAAACTATATCCTGAAGGTCTGCTGCCTGTTTATATACACATTGCTTATGTGTCATGTTGAAGAATCACACTTTATACCACGAGCTCTATTGTGATAGGCCAAATTTGTGGTGCTATGACAAAAATAAATTACATAATTTATTTGAAAATGCAAATCTGTGTAATATCACTTTGGAGTGTAACCATCGCACAAATGTAAATGTCATATTGTATCGTTATGAAATTGACATGTAGTTTTGAAATACACATGGCAGAGCTTACTCAGGGTAATACATCTGTTGTGCCATGAGTTACAACTACTGAAATAAAACCTAAAGTATTCAAATATGCTCCATTATTTGACTATATTTCAAATTAGAAAACAATTCTTAACCTAATCAGTTTAAGTAATTAGTGGCAAGGATTATGTTGTACTGTAGCAGTGCAAGGCCTCCTGTGTGGTGTATCCATATGAGGCCCTTGTACTTAGTGCAGTTGTGGGTGCTGGTGCCACATAACGGGCCAGTGAATCACCCAGGGTGGGAGGGGTGCCCTTCAGGAGAGTCACATGCCTCATCACACTGTAGGGAGTCCTTTAGCACCCATGATCCACCTTCATTAACTGCATGGTGAACCATGACGTAGCAAATGCTTAGCTCAGATGATGTATTGCAGAATAAAAGGGAGCATTGGCTTTCTGCTCTTTCTTCAGAGAGTGCATGTATTAGTTTTCACTCTCTTTCACTGATGGAAAACGATACAGTGAATGGATTAGAATTCATTTCAAAGTGGACATTCTAAATTAGGGAAGAAAATTGGGAACATAAAAATAATTGAAAAACGGAGTATTAAGTCAATGATGAATAAATTGGAGTTTAAATAATTTTGCCCCAAAGAATTGACTAGTTTAATCCTATATTAAGCCCATTAAAAGCTGACTAGTATCTTAATTGAAAAATACCACATATCTTAGTTACAGTACAGTTAGCTTGTATTAGTCTCTGGTACATGGCTGCTGAAGTGAAACAGTCATGCATCTGAAATGAATGTAATTATTTCACATTGGTATTTCATGTTTTTCAGATAAGTGTGAACCCCAGTTACCAAGTCCCTGAGTCGGACTTCACTAACAACGTTGTGCGTTGTGATCTTCGCTACACTGGCCAGTATGCCTATGCTTCAGGGTGTCACATTTCATCGTAAGTCTAATGTCTTTTAACGTTCCCTTCCTATATCCTATATTTGTGGATTCCTCAGGAGGATGAGCGATTTTTGGACAGCCATCAGAGATTCGTATCCATAGCTAACGACCTCTACAGATGTTTTGTTACCCAGGGCTTGTTTTGTGGCACTGGTTTTCAATGCGTTGGGCACTCCATAATCTGCAGGTCAAACTTGACCTGCATGTCGTGCACAGTTTCCTCTAGTCATTAGAGAATTTGCAGTCAGCTTACTGAATGCATGGCACACATTTGGAAGCACATAGCTTGTCTTTACTCTCCAGAATTGACAGAGGACATTGCAGTGAAGGTGGCCCCCACAAATGTGACACTATTCAATATGAGGAGAAAACAATAAAAAAATCTACAATATATATGCTTGTGACAGTAGTGTAGAATTTGGAGAACAGGGCTTACATTCGGAAAGTGTCAGGCTTTGACTTTTGCAACACTTTTCTTGTAATTGCTTTTCAGTGAACAAATAGAGTACAAGCTAGGAAGGTTTAATGTGTTTTGGGTCATAGTTATATTCTTCAGTGTGGATGCAACTGCTGGCATTTTAGTCCACAAATCCCTCAACACTCACCCATTGTTTGCTGCCACAGGTTTGCTAATTTAAATGACCTTGTGAAGTGTTGATGAGGAACTGTCGGTAATTTATTGTTTATCTCAAGTGCTGTTAACATTTTGGTGCCACTTTTAGTATATTTTGTGTTTTTAAACATACCTCCTCTCCAATGTTTCTGTCATTTCGACATTGGAAACAATATACTGATAGAGAATGAGGCGACATTTCAGAGAATAACGCATGCCATCCAGTGTTTTATCATATCAGTTCATATATGTCACATTTTAAAAGAAAAGATAATTTAACAAAGTGTTTTTGTCCTTTCAGATATTAAGAAACTGCTGGTGTCATGGCGAAAATATGGACAACCCATGTTTTACCAAAGCCAAGACAAGACTTATCGCAAGGACTGCTTTGTACCACGCAACCATAAAATACTGAATCAATAATCATTACGTTTAAGCTTTAAGGGCAGTGGGGCTTAGAACCCCGCTTAAAATTTCACAGTTCATATTTATTACTTTTATAATCATTCCTTACACATACTATTGTCTTTCATTCCTAATAAGTAGAAAAGATAGTTAAGATATACTATATAGATATACCGTAATATAGAAATGTAAAAATAACTTTACAGCTAGCATTCCTTTAAGTTGTGCGGAGTTGAATTAAAGAAAAAAAAAACCTATTACTCTTTTCATTTCATTTAAAGTGGAAGCTGATGTAGAGGTAGTTCATACAGATAAAATAAATCCAGACAAACTGTGTCATATGGCAAACACTGTGTCGTGTCAATGAGAATGAGAATATCTGTGACTATATCTATAAACACCCTTGACTAAATGAGTGAAAATAAGACCTCTTGTTGAAAGATTTCTCTCCAGAGTAATCCACAGGATTTTGGTGCTACATTAAGACAAAAGTGATGAATTTTAAGCATCGCTCATGTCAGGCTATGAAGGGACTCATGCAATTTTCCCTTGCTTGTGTAAAGCAACAAGGCATTGTAAAGAAGTTTTAGCTTCTAAACATATTTTTGCTGCAATCCTAACTACAATATGTGTTATGCGTTGTATGTAGCTCATATTATTACACTACATCCCAGTCTATTGTATGACAAAGGATAAAAATAATAAACTGTTGAAACTGATCATAGACTCTTGTAATATCTATGAATGCACATACATGTACACTGGTATGAGCTGGAGTCAGACACAATAACATACGTATAATTTTTAGAGAAAGTAAGAGAGCAAGTACTGATGACTGAGAGCTTTCCACTTAGCTATTAACATGATAAAACACTATGAGCATATCCTATGCAATATAGAAATTTGAAGTTGGGCTTCCATTGACCTACACTTTTATTTCTAATCTATGCTATTAATCTATAGCAACAAACATATAACAGTCTAATCGCACAGAAACCATGCATCAATCGCTTTTCTATTCAAGAGGTCTGTATAATTTGCAATTGATTGAAATATTCAATACATCACCGTTTCCTCTACTTTATTGAAGACAAGCAAACTTGTCCTTTGAAATGTATTATTTTGATTCTAGTGGCATATGTGTAACACAATTTTCTGAAGGGTGAATTTCAATCAGGGTTGAAATAGGGTGATTTTCAATGCACTTAAGTTTCACTTCAACAGGCATGTGACATTGGCAATGAAGTTTGAAGTCGAGAGCCGCTCAGAATGACGCAACTTGGGGTTATGAAAGCAGATCCAAGATACTTGAAACACACTTTCTTAGTCGTGGAGCAGCCAGTGAAAGACCTTGCTTTTTATACCTAGTGCACAGGTGCAGTGTGTGTTTAAAAATCTCATGGGGAACACTTGGCTTGAAGCCTTTGGCATTGCTGAATTGCTTGAAGGCGTTATTGAAGTGCCTAACTAAACCTTAGCTACTCGATCATATGTATGATGGCTCGGGTTCGAACAAGGTGTCATTTCCACCGTGACTGTGCAAATTGAGGTGTTTGGAACAAGTCAAGCATGTAGGACCCGGATTTAAATTTACCATAAATTTGATTGATTTGGCTCCTGGCCTGTGGACTTGCGCTTGGTCTCTTTAAGATCATATGCTTTTCTGCTCTAGAATGGAAAGAACACATTCCAAAGGAAATGTCTGCCTGTCCCCAATAAAATATGACATAGTCAAGGAAAATGATGCTGTAATGTAAAGACTGGTCTGGCTGAATTGCATGTGCCCTTACAGGAAATAAGTGCATTTTATTGAATCAAACCCTATATTATATTAAATTATGGGATGCATACTTTATTTGAAAACCAGTTTTGTGTAATGGTGTTCTTCTTGTGTAAAGAAGCTCTTTCTTGTGGTTTGGAATGCACCCACAGTCCAATAGCAGTGAGGATGGAGACAATCTTTCTGATTTCATTAACAACATAAACTGGACTGAGATGAGATTAGAGGGGTAAGGTTTTCTGTACTTACAGAGGGGACTTTCAGACTTAACTCATTAAAGTCATTCCTCAAGTCATAAGAGACTACCTCAATTGGAGAATTGTCATTTTTTTCTAGCTACCACTGCTTTGAGTGAAATAAGTCAGTTAAATTTAGTCTAAAAATGAAAAGGAGACAAAATGAAAAAGTACTTGTAAGAGTACATTGAAACTTTTGAACTTTTGGAACTATCATACGCTACTTATTCAACCTCCACAAACCTCCATTTCACTCCCTGTTTAATTATGTACTCTTTCTGTGTCACTGATGTTGGACCTTCATACTGTCTTTAGTGCACTGGCTGAACTTCTAAGGTTTATAAATGTCATAACAAGCCCATAATTTTAACTGGCCCTATCTCTGTTGAGTGCAAAATGTGAATTTATTCCAATATTGCTGCCATCTTAAATAGGGTCCTGACTGACAGTGACCAGTGTGGACTGTACTGCTCCCTTCCCTCCACATCCTCCCCACACCAAAACGTCCTTCTAAATCTGGATGACATGGGTTAAACTCACTTGTTGCTTCTTCCGCTGCCAGGAGCCTTGAGGTAGCCTTGAGGATGAATAATTCACTTCTTTGGCAACACAGTTCACTTCTTTGGCTACGCACCAAGTTTAAAGTCTTGGAGCGATGCGTTTAGTGAATAGGATGGATCCGTCATTTCCCCGTCATACAGACCATACACACCAGCCGGTACGACCTGCTCCAAAACCTGTCTCTTTTGGTCCTCCATTGCGGCGATGATCTTACCATGGTGGTCAGGACAGCTGAATCACTGACTTCCATCAGAATATGACTAACCTCTTCAGATCGTCTTCTGAGTCTCCAGACACAAGCACTTACTGATTCATATAACTGTACTAGTTTATGGTATTCCATGGTACTATGGTATGTGTCACCACTTGTATGTATATCTGACTTGTATTAGTGTTATAGAATGATATAGTTCGTTACATTATTGCTTTAAAGTTACTATACTTTCTATTATCAAAGTGTTTCTATGCAGGGGGATATTCTCTGTAATGGATTAAGGAGTTATCTGGTTGAATTTAGTAAACATTTAAATATTTCTGGCATTAATCTGATTGAATTTCAGCGAATTCTAAATATTTACCACATTTAACTGGCTAACGTCTTAATCCTATTTTGAGAGTTACTTCACAGGTCTATGTCACTGTTGCTCTTAACTCGAGTGGATGCATTTAAGATCTGTCTCGAGATGTAGGCTACTCTGGATACAGGCGTCTGCTAATTGACTGTAATGTAACAATGGGATTAGAGCTGAGGCCATTTGAAGAATAATAAGCATTTATAAAGTGCCCTCAGAAGCAGACAAACTATAAAGTAGCATATGACTTGCTTGGTCGTTGCCAACTATTACCAGGTGCCCTTGGAAACAATCCGAATCCATCACACATCTCTGAATGCCATTGGGCCAAGACTACCTAGGCTTCCTGCCAGCTACCAATAAGACAGACAGCTTATAGCATGGAACTCTCTGCAGAGACAATATCATATCAACTCATCACTAATTCTATCAGTGTGATCGGCTATTAAGATTGCATTTCATTCTAGATTCCAAATATTGAGTGCCTTATTCCCACATAAATTTTGACAAGTTATTTCACTGTTCCAGAACCTGAAAGCTCTGCTGCCATTATTTGACCAAATGATAGCCATTGGGTACAAATGAATGAGGCTGGCAGCCAGCTATACCCACCGAACAGTCTTATCGCACACTCCACTTAACTGCTTTGAGATTGTACCCATTCATCAGCAATTCCATCTGAGTGAGAGAGTATGAAGACAGTTTTTCTTTCAAGATTCAGATATTGTCTAATTTCATTCAGGATAAATTATGATCTAAATCCCGTTACTTTAGGGCTCAGACACCATTACTTAGCCTTCTGAAAATTTCAGAATCTCAGTACAGATGCTGCAGAGCAGTTTCAGCCATTCGCTGGGGATTATGTATAAGCTCTTTTAGGTGCAGGGGGCAAGCATGTTTAACACATTATAAGTTGAGTTACACTTTGAAGCTGGATCATTGCACCTCAGGTAGCCAGTGAGGAGCACGTAAAACACGGGAAAGTCTCAATTTATACATTTTATCGAGGAGCTCCTGGGAGAAGACGCGGGGTAGTGAGAATACGGCTTGGGCATGTTTGACTTTGAAGCAGAGCAGATATCTATATTGTGCATCTGTGTGTGTGTATGTGTGTGTGTGTGCATCTCATTTTCTGTGATCTTTTGTTTTAATTATTGGTGTGAATTATTATCAGGTCATGGGCACCTTTGTTGAATTTTAGCTACTGTTCAGTTCACCTTACATGGCCTTCATTGGTCTCATTGATTGTGTGGTTTAAAAGAAGCAGCTCCGGGTGGTACACATAATTGCCTCACATCTTCTTTTAAATATAACTCACCATAGCGTAAATGCTGGTAGACAGCTGAGAGTATGCTCTTTGCTTTGAAGAAAGCTGAAGCACAGGGCTGAGATTAAGTTCATTTTCGTTGTTCATTATATTAATATGTATTTATATGCTAGATTTCCCCCTTTGTTCACATTAGATAGAGATCTCAAGGGATACTTTGAGTCTCAGAAGTCCTCTTTTCAGGGTACATGTCCAGCAGCACAGTAAATTTAACACTGTGAGTGCCAACATCAACACAGTTTGGGGGTACATGTGAGAAAAAAGTAAGCATTAAAATAACAATTTTGATAGTGTTAGCGCTCAAATTTAACTCTCGGTCTGGTGTGAGTTTAACAAAAGTCATGGTTACATTTTCTGAAATAAACATCAGAAATATTACTTTTTACGTTTTTTTCCACAACACTAAGAATTTAACTAATCTGGATGTGGGTATGTATACTATATGGGTGCAAACAGAACAGTGTGTGTTTCAAACAAAACAGCTCCATCAGCTTTTACACTAATTCGCTTTTCAGAAAGCATTTTGGGTGTGAGACATTTAGTCTTATCTTTCTCTCAGATAATGGTCCACAGTGGTTGAGGTCATAAAATTATAAATGTCTCTAAGGCATTTTTCACTGAAGGCTTATTCTAATTTTAGACTCCATGACATGCCCTTTTCATTAAAAATGTGTTAATGATATTCAGGAATGGGTTGGCATACAACATTGAGGAGAGTTTTACAAGCTTTGCTCTAAGTGATTCAAACAAGCATGCAGTGTCAAGATTACTTAAGAAAGTTTGGACTGCTCTGTGAAATAAACTGTTCCCAGACCTGTGTCTGTCTGGAAAACTGTCGTTGGCCCAAATGTCGGCGGTGTCATAGTTCAGTGTGCTACACTTGGAATTTGATTTAGAATTTTTTCTGTCTTTTCTCATTCCTGAAGTCATCGTTACTGTTTGCAGGTGTATAGTTTATAGTATAGTTTATACTATGAAATATAGTATAACAGAATGAGCTATTATGCAAACAGACATACAGCTGTCATTTTTTTCTTCAGTTTGATCTGAAAAGTAAAGGTCATATACTCTGCAGACCAATAATTCTGCAAGTCATTACATACACAAATCCAAGGGTCAGAATTATCCATCGGTTACATCCATGCTTTTTATGATAAAAATGATAGCTCTCAGTCTTTCACATGTGAAGTCTTGTTTGAAAACATTCCTTGAGCACTAACAGGTACCACCAGGCCTAATTCAGCGTTAGTATCCACCCTGTTCCTAAGCCTTTATGGTTTTCAAATCTGAAAGCATTAGAATATAGTTTATAATAGAATATACTGTTGTAGAATGTTTGTATAGCATTTCAAAGTCTATAAGACCTACAAACAGAAAAGCAGTAGGGAATGGGGAAGATGGTACCGACTGATGCTAGGCTTCAGACCCTTTCATCACACTTAGCCATGCAAACAAGCAGCAATCTCTAGGGCATTTTCCTGCAATGAAAATGAGGGGCACTCACAATCAAATGAAGGGGTATTAAAATGCACCAAATGGAACACTCTTTCCTTTGATAAAATCAAATATGGAAGGAAAGTGTGTTCCACACATTTAAAGTCTCCTTGGGTTTACCAGTTCCTCTGCCACTTCCTGCCTTGTGATTGCTTACTTTTCACACATTGGCCACACAAAGTATAGAAAACAAATCTCTAAACTGTCTGTACATTCCCACAGACTTGCATGTCAGTCCATCACTTTTCTTTGTTGCTTCTCCTGGAAAAGAGCCACACACAACCAGAGCTATCTCCGCATATTTAACATTCTCACCAATCATCTCTTTGGAGCCAATATGCTGATTTCAAACAAGAAACACCCATGAACCATACTCTTCACTCCCAGATCAGCATAGCCCCAGGCTTGGTGGAAGAGAGTACAACAAGCTGCTAACCCCTTGTTCTTGTTGATGGTGTATCATTTAGTTTTGGAATGTACTCAGATTTGTCAATGTTGTATGTGAATGAAAGTATCTAAATTACAGGGTCAAAGGTGAGGATTTAGTGGCCAGTTCACAATTCAGCATGGATTTTGCTTGAGTCATCATGAATCTTATTAATTTCTGTCCTCCTAAAGGGTAAATGTAGTAATTTCTTGTCACATTGTTTTAAATCTTCTTTGATGATCACTTTAAAGGCTATACAGATCATGGGAATACATTTTTGTCAGCTAAGAACAAGAAAACTGTAATTTAAAAGACTGGGGACTTAGATAAAGCAAAATGAAATAACAAGAAATGTATGCCTATTTGTATTTATTCTCTGTGTCTTTTATTTTCTTGTAATGGTAAATTTGAAAAGCTTATGGTCATAAAATATTTTCATGTTTGAAATATTTTCTGATAAACAGCTTTGGTACAAAGCTTGCAAAATAACTCGCAAAGTTTACTTTTTGTCTTTGAAATTCATTGCAGATATCCAGAACTTCTCAAAACTCATTGGCGCACTCTAGTGGACTGGATGTTATATAAACGGAGGAGTGAGGTCGGCTGCATTGTAAATACAGCCAGTTTGTCAAATTAATGTTATCAAATTTTATCTGTGAAAGGCACAGAGACTGCAGAGTTTTAAGAGAAAATATAATGTACATTTCTGTACTTTTGGAGTACTTTAATCATGTTAAATAGTGTGTGAAACATCGGGGTTAATAATGTATGACACATTAGCAAATCATTATGTACCAAATACAGATGTCTAGCTTATTATTTTCACACAAATCATTTTTGATTACTACAGTAACATTTAAATTTTTCTCAAAATCATGCTGGTCAGGTAAAAACTGAGGCATTCCTGAAAGATTCATGCGATGGAAAGCTGAAATTGCCTTGAACCACCTCCAGCCCTGACATTAAATTCAGAGTAAAGATGGAAAAAGCCATCCTCTAACTTTTTTGTCCTTTTATCTTGAAAGATAAAAAATCTCATTTTGCATATTTCATAGAGTATGGGATTCCCTATTGTGCACTGCCAGTTTTGCTACCTAGCAATGAGTGTTCACTTTAGTGAAATAGCTGCGTTATCCTAGTAGGGTGCTGCACCATTATTATTATTATTATATTATTATTGTTGTTGTTTTTTTGTTTTTATTATTGTTATTATTATTATATATTGCTTATCGGACACAGTCTCCTTCCCTTCTCTGTCACCTTCTTCCAGCTCCTCTCATCCCTCCTTTGCTCAGCCTGTTCCTCTTTTGCTTTGTCTCACCTACATTCTCAAAATCTATGTCCGTGTTCTGTCACATCCAGGTGCTTCCTGTAAAGGCCTGCCTTTGGGAAATCTGCCTGAATGTCCAGACATCTCACTGCTTTACAGCCATCTATAACTATAACCTTTGAATGATTCCTTGCATCATACAGTATAATTCAGAACTACGGCCAGTCACAATCATAAAGTATGATGCCACATTTTATAAGGTCCTGTCAGCTAAAACCACAGTTAGGATGTAATGTGCCTGTGCATTTTCATAACAAAAGTGAGGAGAGCACTTTGTTTCACCATGCAGTCATGTCTACTCTAATGAAGGAGGCAAGGGAGACATTTGACTTGACACCTGGACGTGAAGCCAAGGCACAATATAAGCAATATGGCGAGGGCCAATTTTTCAGTTTTATGATATCTCACAATTAAACAGTCCTCCTCAAAGTCTGGGGCTTCACCTGCACCAGAATTTTAATATAATGCTTAACATCCTTTGATCGTTTTTTCCACACATTCATCCAGCTGCAGAGATCCTGACTCAGCAAAATGGAGGCTTTGCCCTCTGACCTCTTGTCATGAGACATGGGTCCACCAATGATTTAATCAAGAAACGTTGTGGGATCCTTTTAAAATGCAACCACTAGGGGGAAGCGCTGCATTAAACTGTATTGAAAATCTTACATGTCTTTTGACATTTCACCCTTTCTCATAACATAAATACTAGCAGTGATTGCATGATCAAAACCGGAGATTCGAAAACAGGGTCTGCATGTATACTTAGATTTAGATCTGGGAAGGGGTATTAAAAGATGGTGAGTGAGGTATACCTATTTGGTGTCAAACCCAACTACTTTGCTCTACTGAGGCACCAATAATTAGAAAAGGGAGCGGCAGTGAGTGAGAGGCTGGAAGGAGGTCATTCATTTAATATCGTATACCTGGTACTGTCATTGCAGGTAAGCATGTTTTGTTTTGAAAATGAATGAGAAGAAAAATGTGTGGGTGTGAATATTTTAAAAAATGCATTTAAAAACTAATTTGACTGGTGATTTAATTTTTTCATCATTCCAACTTTCATTCTTCCATCATTCTGGGGTAGCAAAGAATAAGAATTCTCATTTTTAATAACGAAACCACTCAAAGATAAAATGGTAGCATATCCACAAAGGAATGAAAGTGACTATTGCGTGGCTCAGGGAGCTCTCACAGGACCTAGCCTATATTTCCCCACATTTTTTCTAAACAGGGGACAAAATTAGAATACGATTTACATTCCTTCATATGCATACTCTCCCTGACAGATTACACAAAGTTAATGAATAATGCACTCTCGACTGCTTTGATACTATTCATGGATAATACCATACTCATTATAATGGTAAACTCTGTGGATTAACAAAGTCACCTGCAACACACAAAACGTGGAACTTGGTTTGCTACAAATCTACTGCTTTCTTTAAATTATCCTATTAAAATGGCTTTTCCATCCATACCTCTATTCTGTACTTCTTCAAACTGAACGTCTTTGCCAATATTGAAAACTCAAAGCCAATATTTGCTATGATCATGATACTATGCTACTGTAAAATGTGCAGAATCCCTCAAATTAAGCACATTGGTTGCATACATTGCGTACATTCTTCTTTTAGCCACAGTACACTGAACATCACACAAACCCTCAATACAGCAGGAAAGCTGGTAATGTTGGCCACCAGAGATGAGATCTATGGTCTATTCACAGCTCAGCCATTGGCCATCATTGTGGTGTTTTTTATCCAATCAGAGTTCCCAAGCTCAGTTAATCATTCATCACAACAAGCCCATTCCATGTCTTGTTAACTCAGTAAGTATGCTCCATAATGCAACACAAACACTAATCTGCCAAAACAGAAAGGTTAGATTCTGTTAACCTTAATTACTGGATTGGATGTTCAAGACCTAATATAGGAGAGAACATGGTTATTGTCCAAAGAATGCATATAATCATAATCTTACGTTTAAAATGTTGTATCCTAGACTCTCCCTGCTGGGTAACAGTAGATATGACACTGTCAGATGTATATAGGCACTAAGATAAAGTAATACAAAGCAATTATTTTCTCTGATCAACTCAAGTTCAATTCTGTTCTATTTACCATCTGCAGGAGAATCACAATACATGCTTTTTCATGTTAGGGGGGTCCATTCTGCATTATTGTCACAACCCTAATACAAAATGCTGAGTGATCTGGGAACATGTCAATTACAGTAGGCAGTGATATGACTCCAACGCAACATGTTCCTCACATCAATAATGAGGCCACATTCAGACGTATGCTCTTATTCAGAATGCTTGAACCCACTGAGAAAGATCAGTCCAAGAAAGAAAGGAAAGAATAATGTTTGTGTCCAAAGATGTTTTATTCATTGGAGAGAGTTATAGCTCTCGGCAATGGCTCTTCAAATAAATAAATGATTGCTATGAGTACTGTGCTGGGGTTAAACCATTCCAAGGCTACAGTGAGGAGGTGTGAGTGAAACTTGGGGAGGTTTTAATACAGGAAAGGGCAACTGCTGGATCCTGGCCCATGTGTGGTGCCTCAAGCTGGTTCATCAGCATGCTTTGTGTTCCTGTCCCTTTCATATATGCCTCCTGTTGAGTGAAAAGGCAAGATATACACAGTGGAGTACAAGAGAAACAAGGCAGTGTTGAAATTTGTTCGCAATGCAAGTCAGCCTAAATAAGGGGAAAGGAGATGAGAAGAAAGGAGCCCCTGCCCCTACCGCGGAAGCTTAGAGCAAAGTTTTGGCAAAAAAGCTGCCTGAAATGTATGTTTAAAAAATACTCTGCAGGATCCAGCTTCAAAAACATGTTATTTTCCGTCATATTAAAAATTAATGAAAAATTAAAATATTCCTCTAGTCTCGACATGATTTGGAGCACCGGGTTGACAACTAACAAAACTTGACCAGAGCCAGATATCAATAATTCATTCACAAACACGGAGCCCATGGCTGACCAAGAGGATGTTAAATGAGGGGACACAGGTAACAATGCCCATATAAGGATGCAAGGAGGGCAGGGTTTTCTGGGAATCCACATGTATCATATTCTGCTTCAGCAGCAATGCCAGTCACTATCTCCTGCATGCAGACCAACATGACCATTGTTTACTTTATGTATAATTGTTCTTCATGTAGTGCTATTTAACATCATGAAAATATATCATCAGTTACACAAATAATATTTACATGCCCTAGATAACCAATATTTCTGCACACGCTTGCTTGAAACCCTGACATAATGGTAATCCAAAAATGCCTTTTTAATACATTGCTACAATGAAACACAAATAGGAATTGGAGAGCTCTTGGCAGTGTTTCAGTCTTTGAAATTCCAGCGCAGCCAAACAGAAAATCTCACAGTATACAATTACACAAAGGCACTCCAGACCTAAAATCAGAAGTAAAAAAGAAAATGTTCCCAGCAACAAAACCAAAAAGTGTAACAGAATGAATTTACAATGGGCCAGTAGAAAAAAAAAATGTTATTTTAAACTGCATTACCGGTTGATAACATTTTTGGTCCAAGGAGTTACATAAATTTTTAATGTATAACAAGGAAATTGCACCACTTGTGATATCGATGGGAAATACTCCATAATTCTGGAAAAAAAACACCAACTCAGCTGCTTTCAAATAGTCAAATACCAGCCACTCTATATTATGCCCTTCAAGTCCCTTTGCAAACTGCACCCAGGAATACATGCAATACAGAATATAAAAACTTATCTTTGCAGTTACTCTGTACTTTTACAACTTCTTCACAACTTGATGCACCAAAATGTATGCTAATCATAATACTATAGCTTGCATTAAAATCTGTATTCAAGACTAACAGTCCAATCTATTGTATTTATTTGTTATTAAGCATTATTAAGTCCTTAATAAGTCTGCAGTCTGTAAGCGTAAATGTTCCTCCCCTCCAACCCACAAAAAAAGTACAGTTTTACCCTCATGGAATTCTTTCAACAGAGCTCTCTTTCAAAACTAGCTAACTGTCAATCACACAGAGATGAGTGAGTATGTACTGTTTCATGCAAGGTTTTATAATTAAAATGTTTTTAAAAGTAAAGACACTGGTAGAATTGAAAAGTAACCTCCTGGAGAGGGAAGAGGGTCAGGAGACAGTTAAAACTCTGAAGCATGGAAAAGCTGCTTTAAAGGTAAGAGGGCTGAAGCTCAGAAAATAACATCCATGGTGTTGGACAATTCACAGCTGCAGCAGTTTGAGGTTCAAAAAGAACAGAAGAATTCTCACCTGGTGCTGACAAGAGACAGATGAAAGTGGGTAGCTCTGCTTTAGAAAACTAGCCATTGGATTCTAAGAATACCACCTGTGCACTGTCTGAGATACATGTATGTTCCAAAACCTCTTTCTAGGACAGATGATCTAACTGGTTGACTGAAATCCTCGCTGGTCTCACATACCATGCCACCCTAACCCTTCTCATGCCAATGCTTTAACATGTCACTCCAGAAGTTAAGCAGGTGTGGGCCTGGTTAATACACTAAAAGGAGAACCTCTAGAACATCTCATTTGCTGTTGAGAGATGGAGGCGGTGTTGGTGGCCCAGTAGGGGGCACTCTTCCCTCCACACCTATTAGAAATCCAATGCCCTGAGAAAGTATGGTGGGCACTGAACTGTAGTTGGTTAGCATTCTTCAGATGAGACAGTGAATTGAGGTCTTGCCTCTCTGTGGTTGTTAAAGAACCTGAGACACCTTATGAGAGTATGAGTGTTAATCCTGGTGTCTGGACAAAATTCCAAAAAAAATTGTCTGTCTACATCTGGCCAACAAATCATTCCCAACATCAGATTTGCCCATAAATCCCTTGAAAATCCTTATCCACTTTTGTTCCCTGGGTCACAGAAAATAACCAAGTTCTCTGTTGAGCTATCTAGTTATATAACGGTAAAAATGAATGATTGAATACATAAAGACATGGATCTAAACAGATAGATCATTTATCTTTTTTGACAAACAATGTGAGGGGATTTAGTTAGCAGGGAATGGTACACCAAAAGAATGTCAAAGGGGTGACATAATTAATCTCTCTAGCTGGAAAAAGTCTGCGCTGATACTTTAGTTACATCAGTGATCCAAACGCGTAAGAAATGTCCTGTGATGTGAGGCATGAATGATACCCTTAAAATCAAACAATCTTATTCATTGGAGTAGTTCATTAGTATAAAGCTTTGAGGAGTTACATAATGACAAACAGATATTGGAATTGTATAAAAAAAAAGCATTTCAACTTTATAGCTGCCTCTAACAAGAGCAACATAAGGGAAACTTTTCAAAGAGTATCGTATGTAAGTACTTGGCCAGTGACACATATTTGTTGTTTTGTCTCTGTACTCCAGAAAATGCAATGAAACAATGACTATGAGGAGTAAGTTCCAGTTTTAGGCTTTAATTTGAAGGTGTACAGTGTAGGAGGAATTGTGGCCATTTATATAGATAATCCCCCAATTTTAGAGGACAAAACAGTACACTCAGTTGGCAGCTCAAAAGTTGTGTGGGCAGGTGTGCTTGATTTCATTATTGAGGAGGAAGAGCAAGAAAATAGTTAGGAGTTCATTTTAGATGTGACAGACAATCACAGAAGTGTCAATGGCAGTAGAGCAGCCCGTCATGAGGCTGAAAAATCAGAATAAGTCAGTCAGAGGCCAAAATATTAGATATGCTGAAATCAACTGTTTGGCACTTTGTTAAGAAGCATAAACGCATAGTCATTGTTTAATTTCAAATCGACTGTGCTGGAATAAAGAGCCAAAACTACAAACAAATGTGTCACTGCCCAAATGCCTATGGACTGCATAGTATGGGAGCAAAAATCGGTATCTCAAAATCAAAGTGTGACTCCGGAAATCTGCTCCAGCACATCATAACATCCTAACAACATACTGACTTACTACACAGATAGTAACACACACCAGATCGCACGGTTCTTAAATATGCTGAATAATTCTGAATAAATGCACATGTACTAATTAATACGAGTATAAATAGTCATGCAGTTGTTCACATTCAATGTAGCCGACAATTTATGCACGGTGACAAGCGCATGAGTCTGAGCGACAATACCATGCATTTTATAATATTGTATGAGAAACCATGTTTGCTTTAGAAGGTTCCTAATTTTCTTTTGTTTTCAAAATGCGATTCGTTCCCATAACCACTCACGCGTAAGGATCTCAAGCAAGTCACAATAAACTGAAGAATGAAACGGACTTTCCATGATTATTCAAGATAACGGTACCCGGGTGCTCTGTTTCCGGTTTGATGGGGGAAACAGTGCAAGGAGAAGCCGTTTCACATCCTTTAGCCTTTGTGCACAGCTTCTCAAGAGAAACAAGGAGAGATCGGATTGAAACAGCTCGGACTGGAACATTAGAAATCTGAGAATCAACATCTTAACGCAAGGTAAAAAAATAGGATATATGTATATTTTTTTCTCTGGCGCGGTCTGTGGACAATAGTTTCTTTCAAGTCTTTTCCATTGTTGACATGGTTCGGTAAGACAAAGCTCCTCGAACGCACACATAAATAATTAGCCAACCTTTGCTAACGTATCCATCCAGTTTGCTCGCTAGCTGGCGTTGGTATTGCGGTAAACAAAATATATAGCGGTAATCTAATTAGCTAGCTTGGGTGGTATGTCGGTATATTTTTAGTCTTAAAATCTGATTAGGGCCGGTGATGGATTTCTAGTATAGAACCCCAATTTTCAGACCTACATTAAAATAATGAGTTAGATAAGGTGAGGTTATATACTTGTAGCTACGTAGGCCTATAGACAGCTATTTGTTTTCATGTGGCAAGGATTTTGCGCTAGCCTTTTAAGTTGCGCTAGCTTAACGTTGCTGGATCTCTATCAAAGCGAGCTGCAACAACACAAACTATGTGGCTGAGAAGTGAGCACGACGCCCCAACTAACGTTAACCCATTTCGCTAGTCCGCTGTGGTGAGGAAGCCAAGAAACGTTCGGCTAACGGTTACCTACATTTATACTAAGTGGATGGCTCGCCTGATAAAATTCTTTTGTGCCCTTTTCATTAACTTGAATATGACTAACGAGGTCTGCTGTATGTGACCAGTTAACGTTTGATTGGTTGCTTTGGGAGAACATTGCTACAAAATTACACGCTTACCATTGCAATTATGTCAAAGACCACAGAGAATGGAAATGCCATTAGTTACACAGCTGGCTATCAAGTTAAACAGTACAGATGTCATCTATACCATGACCCGAGTTCTTTAATCATGTGAAAAAATGTCTTAATAGTTGATGAATTCGCTTGTAACGATTGCAGCTTAAGTGTTTTGTGTATTTTGTGTCTGTATTTTGTAGGAATCAGTTGTAGGAGGAACATTGCCCTATGTGCAACCCTTTAATTAATCTATACTGCAAGTCAGTGCGTGGCAGTGACCACTGTGAAATCCTCAAAAACAGTGTGACAGCTGGTGACGTACTTTTCCGAAGTAACCTGTCAAGTTGTGGTTGTCGAGGATCTGAAAACGTGTCTTATTGAGTGTTTCTGTTGGACATATTTTGTGTTTTTGCTGGTTTTGAAAGAGACGTTTACAGCATCTAGGAGGCAAACAGATTTCTCCCTCTGTCACTGGTTGGGCTGTGTCTCAAATTCTTGTACCAAAATGTTTTAATGTCTTAGTCATACGCATCAGACATGCAGGGGTTGCTGTGGTCATAATGTTAGCTTCCATTGTAAACCAAATATTTAGCAACCAAGATAGCAAACGGCTAGGCCTAAATACAGGGTTTACCTTGCCAGCTATCACTATTTTTGTATCAACATCCGAAACTCACGTTATATATGGAGAACAGCAAGCAAAGGGTTTTTTCTACCATTATCAATAACCTTTAAGCCTGGTATCAGATTTGATGAACGTTTAATTTGTTTTTAGTTTAATGGAACAGTTTTCCCAGATGTGTAGCGCACATGGTTTGTTTTTCCTTAGAAGGATGGCTGGTATAAGGAAATGCATGGATGAGATTAGACTGACAAGATAAGATAACGCTAAAATGTATGAGTGAACCTGTCTTATTATACAAGGTGGCGATATTTTCTTTAGAGGAGTCTTTGGAGTCAAAGCAGACACACTGTAATGCGCAATATTTCAAATCCGGTAATTCAAGGAGGCCCGCACCGTTTGTTAGCCTACCACCTGAGAATGCAGCTGTGCGCTCCAAGCCATGGGGTTCCACCAAATAAAGTGGATCAAATAAACACTGTTGTTCTCTTGACAGCTCAATAAGCTGCTCATCTTCTGTTTAAAGTGCTTTTAGTTCTCTGCCTTTCTTTTTGCCATTGTGTCCTGTTCTTCCAAGACACACTTGGTTCCTTTTCTTATTGTTGTGGCTCCAAATGAAGTGACTTGCCAGAAAACCTGCTGGAACTTTGCATCGATAAATAACCTTTTTTTTTCCATTGGCTGTTGGCAGTCCTTCTGGTAATCTCAGCGTTTGAAACCCCAAAGAAAATGCAGTTTTGGTAGATATTTTTTTTCTTTGCCAGGAGTCGACTTGCAGCATGTCATTGCACAAAAACAAAACTATTGTTTCTGAAATACGTTTTTCTTGAAAGCTTTCTTGTCTGACATTACTGTTGGTAGCATAATGGTGAAAAGAATACGAATAAGAATGGTAAAAAAGTTAAAAAAATAACCATTTGGTGTTTGATATTTTAAACTAGAAGTGTGGCCACATTGCTATACTCCAAGTCATTCTAATATCTATGCATTGGTAGTCCTGATACTGATACTCCTAAGTGGATGGTAATAAATTAGGAGTACACTGAGACACTGGACCACATAGGAGCATCAAACTGGCACACAAAATGAGTATACTATGTCCAGCTTCATAATTGTAAAGGCAGACAGCAAGGATAGTTTTGTGATATTGCATCTATTACATTATTGCACAAAGCAGGTGAGGCTTACAGGTTTACTACAAAGGTAATAGGGGTCCAAGTCTGTATTTTATCACTTCACGAGAGGACAGCTTCGCTCAGATCTTTTGTCAGTTGTAGGTGACTCAAATGAAATCGTAAAACAAAGGGATATTATTTAATGAAACATGATGTACAATCAAACTGCCTCTCCGGTTACGGATGATATCTCCCAATGAGTGGATGGCGGTTGTATCTGTACACAAACAGTACCTGTAACGGATACTCGCTTTGTCCGGCCCACCTCTGTCCTAAACATTAGAAGAAGTTGAGCATTTGCACAAATTCAGTCTTTTTGTTTGTTGGTGTTCTTTGCTGGAGTTAAATGAAACATTTCATATCGCTAATTGTGATACTTCAAACAAACGCTTTCTCATTAATTCCAGGTGCAGGTGATGAATCAGAATTGTTTTCCCCTTTGAAATGCCGTGTTTTACAGTTGCTCACACAATGTTGGCAATCATACAGTTTCCACAGGAAATGCTTGGTTTTTTTGCAGTGTTATGTTTCTATTCTGAATGTGCAAGTGAGGTTGTGTGATTTGAATGGGTGGGAAAAAAACCCTCTTTGTTTATGGGGTTCAAGGCCAGTGTTTTTTGATTGTTACTCTCAGTTTCATGGGAAATCACTATTTTTAAATAACTTTGTTCAACCCTTATATACAGGCAACCTACATGTTTTGTGTTTCATGTAATTATGTATGGAAATTGTTGAATGTTTAGAAATTTCTGAGCTTGAACAGGCAAGTCTTATACGTATCAGTATATTGCAATGTTTGCCACAGTGTCTTTAAAAATCACATGCAATCAAATTAAATGTAGTCAGTGGTAATCAGTTGTATTGCATTATCTTATACTTTCACCAAGCATATTTTTAGGCTGTAGCAATGTGTATTTGAACACCATAGATAGTAATGTGTGTAACAGCCTACCCTGTTACTTTGGCTGTCATTGAGTAAAAGTGAATGAAGGCATTTGTGACAGCTTCATGCTGCTTGACAGACTATTAATCGCCTCCTGGTATCACAGCTGCTCGTGTCGGTAGACTTCGGCAAAGTTTACTGTTAACGTTGAATAACTGTTTCGAATTAAGATACAGCCACAAAACTGACCTCAAAAACAGGGAAAGTAGCTACAAGGGAAAGGTCAGTGGTTCATCTGGAAAAATGTAGGCTAATCTTCTCTGCATGAGACTGTGGAGCATGAGCTGCAATACGAAGAATGCATGTGTAGGCCTGCAGATTACGTTAGTAAAAGCTCTTTGAAGAGCTTTTCCTTTGAACCAGTAAAAATCATCCTCTGCAGTTTTACATTTACGTCTTCTCCAAACATTGTTTGGCTGAAACACCACTCATTTTTGTCGGAAATATTGTCCTTAAAGAAAAGTATGTGTTGAAATGCGAAAGTGTTCTTCTCTAATTTTAAGTCAATGCAGGAAACATTGCTGAGACATTGAATATGCTGTTATCAAATGTGGTGTTTATAAGAAAGCTTAAATCTATCACAAACTGGTAAAGCATTTTATGAACATCAAGACAGCGGCAGGATGTGTCATGGCACTTCACAAAGCCACCTTGGTAAGGTTTTTCACCATGTAGGTGGAACTCTTATGCTTTTCCCATATAACAGAAAATATTAGAAAATAAACTATTTTTTATGCAACATGGTGACACCCTATGCAAAAAGCTCTTGTTTTGGAAGTAACTCCTCAGTCTACATCAAAGGCCTCGGCCATGTTTATCAGTCTCAGGCATGATCCGGAACATTCTCTACCCCACCCTCATGATAGCATAGCCAACCTCTCCTCCACCGGGAGGTGAATGCCACTTATTTTCTCTGTACGTTTGGCTGCTCTGAGACTACCAGTGTGTTATATTAATGAAGAAAAATGGAAAAAATAAAACATTTCCACATTTCCGGGCATGGATCACTTCATATGGGAGTTAAGACTTGTTTTACAGCGCCGTTGTGTAATGGCAAGCTAAACTGACTTATTTACTGGCTGTTTGAACACTTGGCCAACTCCTCTTTGCAGGGGAGGTGCGGTGGTGTTGTGCATTTTATGGCTCAGCCCATCAGTAACTTGGATGGCAGAGCAGGGCTCTTCAGTGAAAAACTTTTTTGCACATCGACCCTATTTGCAGAACCAGTATTCGGTTTGCCTTTTGTTGCTGGGCTTGGTGTTTTTATGGTTTTTAGGACAACACGCTAACTGCAGGTGTCCAACCACAGGTTTGCTTCTCGCCGGGGTTTTGGCGTCCAGAATGCTGACTGAGAATGGATGCCCCTGAATATCTGGACCTTGACGAGATCGACTTCACAGACGATTTAGTGGTGAGTAAACAAGCACCAAAACTGTCCTGAGTCTGGGGGGTGTTTTCACGTGTGAGTCCTATACATGTGAAAGTTAGCCTCTGAGCTAACTCCTGTTAAAATATACACATCATGATCCACATTGAAAAACACACATCTGTTGTGTACACATAAGTACATAAATAAGATTTTAAACCCTTAACTTGATGAAGTGTGAAATAATAAAAAATTGGGACTGCAGAGTAAAAATACGTGACAGGAGGAATTTGGAAGGTGTTGTTTTCTTATAGAAGTTGTGTGTGACTGACTTATTGCAGTCTATCTGAAAGCAAATCAGCCAAGTCTGACCTGCATCTATTCTGTGGCTGGCCTGGTTTAGCTCATTAGTGTAGATTAACCCCTCCCATTAAGAAAGTTCCACACGATAATTGCCTGATGTAGTAAGTGCATCCTCTAAGGCAATAAATAAGCTATTGGATCACAATCTTCTTGCCTTTTGTGGTGCATTAGCAGTGGCCAGGTCACAAACAGCAATTAAAGTGCAATATATGCCCATTGACTAAAAGTAATTATAAGATAATGTAAAATAAATGGTGCATGCAATTTTATTTGTAATAGCTGGTGGTTGGTGAAATACGTCTAATGGAGTGTTTGACCATGATGTCTCTTTTTAGAATTTTTGGTCAGTTGTACATATCTGTAAATCATACAAACCTTATATAGGCTTTCATTTTGATGTGCGCAGTACATTCTGAAAATGCTTTTGTTGGTTTGGGCTTCTTTGTATTTCAAACCCAGCTCATTACATGCAGTTTTACCCACATAACACATTTAGAATGTGAATAACACCGGTTTCTGATCAGACTTGTTTTTTGTTTTTTGTTTTTTTTGTCTCTTGCAGTATTCCGTGACATCTCTGAAGAGCATCCCAGAGCTTTGTCGGAGAAATGAGTCTCAGAGCGAAGAAAGACAAGGTAAATAACAGGCTGGGCGAACCACAGTCAGGGTTACATATTTCCACACAGGTCTGTATTTCATACCAGGAATGATAATTTGATAGAAAAAACTGAATAAGAAACTTCTATTCTGTAATCAGTGTGCTATGGTGTTAGTGTTGTGAGACACGTGACGCACAAATTGCCAGTCTGCTCACACTCTGCAGCAGTCTGAGTCTTGCACAACCCTTTGTCTCGAATGTCTGTGGCCCAGATTACAGCTGGAAGAGGCAAACTTTGGCTAATCCCACTGGGACATTTTTTCTGATTTCACCCCTGGTAAGATATTGGAAGGCATTCACAATGCACTTGGAATAGTCACATTCACAAGCCTTCAACAGACTTTTGTGTGTCAAGTGCCAAGCCTGATTTTCCTACAGGTATTTGTGACGTTTAATTTTGTTGAGCTGTTTTCAGGTATGTAAATATTATACCTGTCAGCTGCCAAAATGTTTTTTTTTCTATTTTAATGTTCTTCAGTGACTCTGTGACTTGTTACCATTGTATTCACAGCAAAATGACAGTTACAGTCAATAGAAAAGAAAAATGAGTCACCTTTGCTCACAGACATTTTTAACACCTGCCTATTTTGGGAGGAGAGGTAGTGAATGATCTCAGACAAGCTGACACTTTTCCGAACAGAAATATGTGACATTTTCGATGTCTGCATTTTAGACAGGCTGTCGATTCTAATTAGTTGTAAGAAGGAAGTCTTTGAAAGGGGTTCCTCCCTCATGTAAATCAGATTACTTGGTATCAGGCAAACAAAAGGACTGTGAATTGCATATCCGGCTAAAATTTACATAACAGGATTTCTGAATTGCTCCGCTCTGCAGTCAGACTTCAACAGGATTTGTTAGTGCTAATAACTTGAATGCTGTAAGTGGGGGAAAGTTTAGACTTGACGTGGTTTTTTGCGTCATGTGTTTGTTCGACGCTTGCATTAATCTGTCACTTTTTCTCCCTTCCTGTTCCCCCAGTGCCAGCGATAAACTGGAGCCGCGGAGTGTCATCGCATGGTGGTAATGGGATCAAACCTGCGGGCATCGCCGACGTACACAGCAAGTTCCGGCCAGTCAAAAGGGTCTCACCTCTGAAGCACCAGCCTGAGGTCCCGGACAGCGGGTCGGACGGCAAGAACCCTTCCCAAAATGGCGACGGGAATAAGGAGGAGGCCTTGGACAAGCTGGCGCGGGCGGGCCTGTCGTCCGCAGATGGACAGGGTTTCAAGGGCAAGAGCGCGGGCGGTGGAGTGCTCTTCGGAGAGCTGGAGCACTACGACCTGGACATGGATGAGATCTTGGACGTGCCTTACATAAAGTCCAGCCAGCAGATGGCCACCCTGCCCAGGGTGGCCCCGGAGAAGAGGAGCGCAGGTGGTGGCCCGAGCGAGCGCGGACTTGGGGGAAAGACCTCCACGCTCCCCCACACCGAGAGCCTGGGGGGTGTCATGCCCTACTGCGCGCTGTCGCCCGTCAAGTGGCCCGACATCAGGAAGTCCAAGTCCATGGACCCGGACTTCCTCCGCCAGCCGAGCCTGGGACACGAGCACCCCCCAGGCTCGCTCGGCTGCTCGCTGGCCACCGAGGCGGAGAAGCCTGGTAGGACGTACCCCGAGCCGAGGGCCCACAAGGCCGGAGGGGAGCTGCCTGGGAGCCAGTCCATGAAGTTCCCCCTCCAGGGCTGCTCGCCTGGGAGCAAGCCAGACAGCAGCCGGGTCTGGGGCAGCACCAGGTCATACGGGGAGGGCGATGAGGAGGCCAAAAAGGTCCAGAACATCATCAACATCATCCGGGAAGGCCAGATCTCCCTTCTGGTGAGATTATGTTTAAAAAAGAGCGAGACGGAAGCTTTATGGGTGGTTCGTCCAGTCAAAGAAATGACATTCCAGGCTGGAAGGCCTTAGCTTCACCAGAGAATATTGTTGCAGTTAGTGGGGTATTCCCCATCTCATTGTGTGTTTGCTCTTCCTCTGGCCAGTCAGACACCTGTGGTCTGCCTGACAGCTGTTCTGGATATCCCATCCTCTGAAGCATTGGCTGTGTGGCATAGCTTAGCATGTGGAATGCAGAATGAGATGAAGTGACAGCTGGCAACATGTTTTGCAGGACACATATGTGGGCTAGTGTGCTCTCAGTTTCAGAACTTAATTTTTGTATGGGTGAGAAAGGCCAGCATTTGTGATTGGACTTTCAAAATGGGAAAAAAGTGTGAATAGTGGATTAAAAAATATTTTATACATTACAAAAACTCACAGAGAGAGGCTTTTATTGTTTGTTCTTCATGTAATTCATCCCCCACACTCCTGCGGCTCTATAAAAAAGTGCCATGCACCAAGAGCCACACTCAGTTTTCAGCATAGAGGTGGCTAGTGATTCAGATTCAGCTTAATGCCTTTATCCGTATTGTATCCTGAAGTAAATGCTAACTATCCGAGTCTGCAAAGCTAACCTGTTTTTAACCTCCTCTCAGCCTCACCTGGCGGCGGACAACCTGGAGCTCATCAGGGACGACGACGGGAACAATCTGCTGCACATCTCTGCGTCATACGGGCACGCCGACTGCCTCCAGCACCTCACCTCGCTCATGGGAGAGGACTGCCTTAACGAGCGCAACAGTGAGCAGCTCACCCCTGCAGGCCTCGGCATTAAGGTGAGCCACCATGCTACTGGAAGAGCTCCCGGAATACCAACGCAGTTCTCGGGGTGTTCAGTAAAAGTTCAGCGTTTCACTATTTAGACAGTCGAACAGTGCTTGAGTGATTTAAGCAGCTCAAATGTGAAAGAGATGTTTAATGTCTCTTTGCTCTGAAACTAGAGGCAAATTTACACAATACTTGGACAATTACGTTTAAAGTGTGCATCTTGGAAAATGTGTTTCTGTATATCGCCTACTTTGAATGATCCAGTTGATGGTAAAGATGCATTTTCCCCCACAGAACGGGCACCTGGAGTGCGTGCGCTGGATGGTGAGTGAGACTGAGGCCATCGCCGAGCTCAGCTGCACGCGGGACCACCCCAGCCTGATCCACTATGCCGCACGCTACGGCCAGGTATGGTACAGGGGTACACTCAGGTGGGAAACAGTGGGTTCAGGAGTTACTCATGGTAAAACTCTGCACTGGGTATATATGGTGATGAAAATGAACTCCTCGTGTAGGCTTTATATAATTGCATCCCAAAACAGTTTACGTCATAGATCAGATATTGCAGTACAGCTAATGAAGCGCTTCAAGGAAGACTAATGAACTGATTATGAGTAAATGACTTAAAGGTGACAGTGACGATGTATGACAGTGATTCTGGAACCCATTTTGGCATGTGGTTTCTAGTTGAAAAATCAAAACAAAAGCGACCTGCCGAAGGGCACTGTGGCCCGCACTGGCATCAAACCCTCAGATTAGACCACGCGTTTTTACTTCAGGAAGAATCAAAAACGAATGAAAAAGTGCACCATCTGGATTTACAATTTGTATAGTCAGAGGAAGGTTTTTGTTTCTCACTGCTGACTCAGTTTCCAGCAAATTTCAGCATTTAGATGTTTTCGAGCCCGTTTTGTCTGCGTGTTTTTCACAGGAGGTCTATAGTCTTGTAGGAAGTGACATTATAAGCCCATTGTTCATGATCTTGTTTTTATTTCTACAATCTTTCTCCTGTACATCAAAAACAAGAGGAAAAACACCATCTGGCTCTATGATTTACTTAGCTAAAAATGTTTATTTTTCAATATCAGCCGCTGCTATTCCTGACAAACTTCAGGATTCAGCACTTGACAGTTTCTGTTCGGGGTTGCGTGTTTTTGCAGGAGGTGCGCAGTCTTGCAGGAAGTGACTATGTAAGCCCATTGTCCGCAGCCTTGTTTTTATTCCTGGGCCTTTTTTCTCCCCCTGCACTCCGTCCCTCCCTCTGTTCTTTCAGGAAAAGATCCTTCTCTGGCTGCTGCAGTTTATGCAGGAGCAGGCTATCTCCCTGGATGAGGTGGACCAGAACGGAAACAGCGCCGTGCACGTCGCCGCCCAGCACGGCCATCTGGGCTGCATTCAGGTACTCCATCACGTCATCCTCACCTGTTACTCTATCTCTCGGCTCGGAAACCCAGTGCCGCAATGTATACCAGATACCGGAGAGCGTCGTTTGAATAATTTATATCCCGCGAAGATGTCGTAATCCTGTACAGCTTATATTTTATTTACCGTTCCATTTATACAGAGGTGCATTACTGCAGCACATCAGATTGTCGGAGATTGCCTTGCTCAAGGGCCCCTCAACCACTTCAGACCTAAGATTTAGACCTGTTATTTCTACCTAAGCACTAAGCTTTTCTGCTGCCTTTTTGGCATTCAGGACAGACTCCTCTGTGTTACTAGGAGATCATTCCCAAACAAGCAGGCCAGAGCACAAACCACATCTATCAATTCTCCGTTGTAGTAAAATTGACAACCTTTCTCAAGCCTGACAGAGAGTAAATACACATCATCTGCCCTTTTATATCCACGGATGTCAGTTAATAAGTAATGAGCTATAATGGGTATAATGCAAATGTCAGTTAATTGGACACTTAAGTAAAATTCACTTAAGATGGGCATGTTATCATATGCAGAAATACATTGCAATAAATACAAACGTTTTGTAAAAATGTGCATGGCTTTATAGTATAAATTTTCAGTTCTGTTTTAACCAAAGTTGTTATTGTTTAGTAATAAGAAATGAAATAAAATATGAAAAAACATTATTGTGAACTGAAATAAAACTAGAAACAAGTTTTTGGAAAAAAACTAATCTAAAATTAGTGAACACACTCTTAAACTAAATCTAAACTGAAATTGAAATCAATGTTAAAATAAATGAAACATTTTTAACTATCATAATTTTTCAGAACAATTTTACAATAAAAGTATTTAGTAGTAAGAATGTAGTTTTGTCATATGTTTGAAGCCGTTCATTGTCTGTTTTTATTTTGTACATCATTTTTCATTCATCATCAAGAGTGCCAATAAATCTGGATTATTATAATTCACTATGGGCAGGTTTCCTGGACATGGACTAAGCCTATACCTAGACAAATATACAACCTGAAGGACGATTTCCATTTAAAAGCATTTTCAGTCTACTACTAGACTTAATCCATGTTTTGGAACCTGGCCCAAATTAATGCTGTATATATTAACCAAAGTGTTTTTCTGTGTGCATGCAAATATCTTTAATTATTGTATATATTATATATGTTTTGAAAAGGTTAGATATGTTATTAGTGTTGGTTGTTATTCATGTCATTCAGAATGTTCTGGAACTGATGAGCTGGGATGTGGGATGACGGTGGCCTCTTTCATTTCTCTGCCTTTCATGCTGAGTAGAGCTCGTGATTAAACGGTTTCAGTGCTTCAGAGTATGTAGGTTATTGTGAATAAGCTTCTCAGGGTAGATTCACAGACTTATGAATAGACTTTGTGTTTGTACTTCATTAGTGAGAGGGTTTGATGTATTGAGAGGAAGATTTATACAGTAATATAGCAAGTATAAATGTCTGTTTAAAAGTGTTCTATGCAGCTGAGTGAAAAAAGACCGAAGCAGACTCATTTTAACATTAACGTTTATAACAAGACTGGTTTTTACAAGAACTAGTACTTACACATTCCCAGTGACACATTCTCTTGCCATGTAATCGTCAAGATTTGTGAAGCTTAATTCACTGAGTTTCAGTATCACATAATAATTTGACAAGGGAAAAACAGTGTTAGCCCTGTATTATGGGATATGTTTGTATCTAAGAATGTTTCTGCTGTTCTTTCAGACCCTTGTGGAGTACGGCTCCAACGTAACCATCCAGAACCAACATGGAGAGAGGCCATCCCAGAGTGCCGAGCGGCACGGCCACACTACCTGCTCCCGTTACCTGGTGGTGGTGGAGACGTGCATGTCGCTGGCGTCTCAAGTGGTCAAGCTCACCAAACAGCTCAATGAGTACGTATGAGCGGGTGCACACAAGGACAGCCAGCCTCGCAGACTCACAACATCATCATTCAGGCGTTATCGCATTTCCTCTTGTGTTAGTGCACCCATTAATTGAAGTTGGCAACAAAAATCTGAAACAGTGCAATAAATTAGCTGATGTAAAAAAGATGCTGAACATGGAACCGTTTCCTTTAGGCTTTGAGATGTTCTCTGATTTAAAGGTTTAACTAGTGTAGTGCATGGTAATGAGGAATACCTTTAAAAGCTGAAGCAGAAGGTGTCAAATAAAGCCAAGGGCTTTTTGTGTTATAAATAAATAGGAATACTTCAAAATATGAACTAATGGGGGCAAGACATTTTATTTAAGTATTGTAAATTAAACTAAACCTATACATGCAAAAAAGTGTATTTTTCAAATAAAACTTTTAATGAAAGTCTCAGAGGAGTGTTTCTTGCCCATGAGTAAATGGTGTAGCCTGCTCGTGGCATGGCAGCACTGTAGTCTCTTGGCAATGGAAGTATTCTTTGTTTGGTGACCAGCGCTGGTCTGTGTTTTCCGTTCCAGGCAAACCACTGCAAAGATGACCCTGCAGAACCAAGTCCAGCAGCTCCTCCTGGAGTCCCCACAGATGGAGGGCTCACCGTCACGGTCACCAAGGTCCGCCCTGCTCCCAGCGACCCTGCCGCTGCTTCCGCTCGCATCTTCTGATGTGCTGCCTGCTTTATAATCAGCACACAGGGCTTGAGATGAATAACACAGCACTGCCATTTTGGAAGCGTGCAGCTTTTATCGTTCATCTGGTTTTACTCCATCCCATCAGATTGTGATTTGTGTTTGTTGTTTCATTTGACCGTAAATGTTTATGGCGGACATATTTGTAGTCATTAGTCTTTCACACAGATCTAATAAGGAGATGCTCAGTGACAGTAACACTGAAAGCATATACATTTTGTAGTATTTACACGTCCCTTGATTTCCAGTGAAGACATTTTATGACTCATAAAAAGGTTACATATGTTGCTTGATCAATGTTGTAAAATAATGTTCACAATTTTAATAATCTCCATAATATTATAACAATATGTAGTCAATTTTTAAAAAGTGTACATCAGTTTTATTCAGCTGCAGGCTGCAGGCATATAGGCTAGAGATAGAGAGTGAGGTATCATGACACAAAAAATGGGTGTAAAGATACAGTTAGCAGACAATCACTGCCTTGCTTCAGCCAATCAAAAGGCTTCAGCCTTTACAACAAAGCAAAATCTGAGAGTCTCTTCTAACATACTGTAGCTCCACCCATTAGTCATCATATTTCACTCTCCCATTCCTGATACAGACTGGGTACATGCAGTAAGCCCAAAATATGTTTATTGGTTGTTTCTTTGTTCCAGTGGACTTGCCTCCCACATGGATGCCTGGCCGGAAATGACCCTCACAGCAGAGGCAGCCCCCGGGGACGGCCACTGGGTGCTGCGGCAGAGGGACGTGGACTCTGACGCTGTGCTGAGGCAGCTGCTGGGCAAGGAGATCTCAGAGAAGGTGTGCACCAAGGAGAAGCTGTCGCTGGAGTTCCGGGAGGGCGGCTCCGGGGCCGACCTGGGGGCCCTCCGGCGGATGGGCGTGGTGGAGCGGCGTGAGCTGAAGCTGGCCCGTCTGAAGCAGATCATGCAGCGCTCACTCAGTGAGTCGGACTCGGATGCCTACCCAGCGGAGGACCCGAGGCACGGGCGTCCCGAAAGGCCCAGGCAGCTTCCCATCGCCGAGGGTGAGGAGCCTGTCGCCAACCTGCACCTGGTGATGAAGAAGCACGCCTCAGCCACAGAGCGCAAGTTCGCCTTCGCCCACGGCGCCTCCAAATCGGCAGACGGGTACAACCCCTCGCCCACCTCAGACAGCAGTGACCCCGACCACGAGGGCAAGGCCGAGACCCCTGGGGACGGACCCGACGGGACAGGCTCCCAGAAGACCACCACCAGCCCCAAAAGTGCCCTCAAATCCCCCTCTTCCAGGAGGAAGACCTCCCAGAACCTCAAACTCAGGGTGACGTTCGACGAGCCCGTTGTCCACAAGGAGGCGCCAGAGAGCGAGGCCAAGGGCGCCCATGCAAAAGAGGGCGAGAAGGGTGCGGCGAGGACTCCGACCGGGGGCTCTGAACCCGGAGAGACATGGAAGCGCCCTTTTGGAACGTTCCGCTCCATCATGGAGTCGCTGAGCGGGAACCAGAATAGCAACAATAGCAATTCCCAAGGCTCTCCCGCCGTCAAACACCCAAACTCCGGCTCAGCGCAGGGCTCACCAGGGAGGAAAACATCCGAAACTAAATCCAATCAGACTAGTTTCACCAAGTCCAAGAGCAAGACCAGTGCAGTATAGGAAGTACCTTAAATGTACAAACAGGGTGGGTTGTGTGGACCAAACATTTAGCATTTGCTAAATATTAGTGCCCCATTTCTACTCTGTCTCTGACTATTTTTGCTAATGTGGGACATTTCATATGAAAGGGTGAGTGGATAATTCTCCCTCATCCATGTGTTTGATTAAAAACACAAAATTTGTTGATTTTTCCAATAATCGATTCAGAAATATTTTGTGTAATTGTAAAGGATTGGAAAGAGAACAGCGGAATGCACAGGGGTGTAATTTTATTTGGCCTAAAGTGGTTTTAACAGGAACGAGCACTTGATCTACATTTGCATAAATGTATTGGAGCCACTGTATATAGTTCTCTTTTACACTTAATCCACTTTGCATTTTCTACTGTTAGTTTTTATTCAGAAATTTGACTATTACTACGTTATCAGTTACTGTATCCGTGAAATATGCATACTAATATGATTTCATTTGGATTGTTATATTATAATGTATTAACTTGTGACTTTTTCAAGCCCCACTGAGATGTAACCGTGTGTGCTATGCAGTATGAAGAGTTTGTCATGGAAAGAAATCTTTCCAGTTTAGCAGTGTTGATGATACAGAACCTCTGAAATGGACATAAATAAGGTGATCATATCACACTTAAATTATTGCAGTGATTATATCTGAAGTACGCTGTCCATAGCTTAAAATGGCGACACAGGAGTTACACAGTATAGTATGTGACATGCATCAAACCTCATAATACAGCACTCTTATCAAAGAGGGCAGATTTCTGCAAGATTATGCAACGTTAAAAATGCTGCAATACGATTGGTTCACTGTGTTTTTTTTTAAATGTACCTTTCACACAACTGATGGACATTACGTGATGTTGTTTATATATGTTTCATGTTCAAATATCCGATGCATAAATCAATAGACTAAAAATGCAGTCGGGTGTGTCTGACTGGGCAGTGCTGAGCTCCGGTAATTGCTGAAGCCTTTTTCCCAACACACAATGATATGAAAGGACCGGCTCTTACGTATTTTTGGAACTGATAACTGAGGATTGATGTTGTTAATTAAAATGAGCATGCAGACATTACACAACGACACTGCATTTAATCCATGGTGCATGTCCTCATGCTTAGGTAATGTATTTTAGCCATTGGATTAATCTCAGAAATCAGTAAAGTTACCGTCAACACAAAGGCCACTGCTAGAGATTTAAAGAAATATATCCTTCAGATATGCCGTGCCATCTGCAAGGTTAATCATACATTGCATATTGATAGTCTGGGAAATTATATTTTATTGTATTATTGTTTGTGGGTGGTACGTCAAACCACTTTCAGTTCCTCAGCTTTCCATGTAGGCTTTGGAATATATTTAGAATTCCCAGAACAGTGAAAATTGTTTCTTAAATTTAAATCAAGAGTCAAAAGATAACTGAGTCAGAGATTTTACAAGAAGTGTGTAATGCTTTGTAAAGACAGCAGAAATTGAAAGCTGCAGAGTGAAATAAAAATGATTTATCCAGTTTGAGTGGTTGCTTTTTTGTTGAGTGTATTTGTTTTTAAGATGTCATTGCTGAAAAAGTGTAAACACTGGAATGAGGCATAGTTCAGTGTGATAACCAGGACATTACTCTACGTAACTGAGCAATATCATTCAACTAATCACAGCCGGTCAGTGATTGGTTGGATAATGAAGGTCTAAAATGCAAGTTTGAGGTTTATGGGTGAACGTTGTGATTCAGAAGGAAAAATGTTTCTGTTTATCATCCTCTGTGAGTCTGAGCAGTATCTGAGCTGCCGTGTGCTCGCCATAACCCGTCTGTGAGAGTGAGCACCGTTTCCGCATTGTGAGGGGAGTTTTCCTCAGATTTCTCACAATCACCATCTGGCTTCCAAGACTAACAGAATCTATACGGCCATCAATGTTGTTAGATACATTGGTTTGCGGTGACATTCATTTGAAAGGAGGAATGTTAGATAGACATTGGTAAATGTAAATATGTCAAATATAATATGTATATGCTGAAACGCTGTACGCTGCCTACACTACTATATACACTATTCACAAAATGTTTGTAATCGTAGGTAATGTGCGTTTTTAAAGTCCGTAATAGTTTCATAGATACATATCACTGGCACAGTTTATGGGATGAGGTAAAGACCAGAGGGATAAATTACATTTTTTCTCTTTGTTGGGTGGTGACAGTTTTATACAGAAGTTTAATGTCTCTGTTTCCTTGCAGTTTGCAAATTCCGGTTGGGTCATTCACAGTGCTAAGAGAGTAACCTATATAGTTAATTCCAGAACATTCCTCTGAAAATATTTGCATTATATTACACAGTGATAGGACTCGCAACCTGAAATAACTCAGTTCAGCTGTACATGATTTGACTTTTCTATTGTGGTACTGTTTAATACAATGGGTATTTTATATAGCCTTTACATAGCTCCTAGCTAAAATATCTTTCACATGAATTCTCTGCATGCAGTTTTACAATGTTTTATATATTTTGTTTTTCTCAATATATTAACCATATTAGTACATAATAGTTTAAAGACTTGTAAGTCTTGAAGTTGCAGCCACATTGAAATAGGAGAGAATACCAAACTAAATTTCATGTACTCTGGAACTGCAGATTTCTGTCAAGACTATTTCTATCAAGTAAACATTAACCTCTGTTTCTTGTTTCTTTAGCAATAAATTATAATTGAAAAGGATTTTGAAATAAGTCAGAGAGAGCAAACCTGTAACCTAATAAACTTCAACAAAAGATGTAGTTTATTTGCAAAACCATGAGTGTTGTAGACCTATGTCGACAGAAATTGCAAGATGTCAACATGCTTTAGCCAAACGGTACTCCTGCAGCAATTCAGATTGATACATAATGAGACTATCTTGCTTCCAAATTAGATTTGTTTGCAAATTAAATAAATCTACACCAACTGTGTTTGGACTTCATACGTAAATACAATTTGTAATTTGTAGTCCTCTGTCAAAAAAGTAGGCTGCTGTTTAACTTTCCATTTATGAGTCTTTGCACGTTTTTGTGGAAAGGGTTCAGTTTTGGTCTCGATGTAGAAATGAAGAAAACACTGTTGGTCACTAGGCCTGCGATGAAGCTTCAAGTCAGCATTGGGAGACCATGAGTGCTGCTTTCTTTCAACGGTCGTATCCCATAGCGCTGCCAGACGCCCCAAAACCATAACAAAGCCCAGCGTTTCTATCAGGGCTGTGCGAGCCAGTCAACGCACCAACAGAGACGGCTGTTGAGGGGCAGTAGTGGACCTCATCATAGTGTACGACAAATTACAGTGTTCTGTGTTCATACATGGGAGGCTTGAGAAACATGCTAAGTTATTATTAGCGGTTTCAGTCAGAAAGGCTCCTTTCCACAGTCCACAGAATAGTGTTTTCTTGCCTGCTGTTGAACGGTTGCTGTTGACCATCGCCCTCCTGAGCGGGCGACGCACATCGAAACCCAAAGAAGTGGCATTGAGAGATCGCAGCTGAGTTGCGTCAGGAGTGGGTGAGCCAAAGGCAAGATTCTGGCCCACAGGCCCAGCCAGGGAGCTTATTCTCTGTGATGTTGCAGTAATGTAATCTGACAGAAACCAGGACTGCATTATGGTAATTGAATTTTCCTGCAATTTTTTGTCATCATTCCCTGCACAATTTGAACATTTTGATCATTTTGACTCTCCATTGTTCTTCTATTAAACAGCTGGCAAATGTAACTTTTTACTCAGTGTAGGTGAATACAGCATTCTTTTATTTTGCTCATAATCTTGTGGAGTTACGGATTTTAGAGAAAAATTTCAAGCATGGGTATCACGATAAATTATTGTGCAGTTGGTTTTATGGTTAATTTAAAAGACAGACATCAAGTCAGGAAAAGTGAGTTTTCAAATGATTGAGAAAAACGGTAAATGTTGATTGAAAATGAATTTGTGCTAACAATATAATTTCTAGTATTCAAGACAAACACAGCTAATCATTACCAAAATCATACATTTTTTTATATTTCAAATGTAATCCACAATATTCTCATTTTATTCCAAAACAAGAGAATACTGGTTTATGGAAGAACAAAAGGAAAAAACAACAAAAACAAGCCATAAGGTACAACACGTATTGAGTATACAGCATGTCCGCAAGCACAACCACAGACCAATAAATAGTTTGGCTAATCTTTCTTAAGGATATTTTTCAGGTACCACTTAGAGAATTTTTCAAACAGCTTCAGTAACAAAACAGTACCTAGGGATGTAAGGTTTTTTTAAAAGTGAAGTTAAACTGATAAATTAGACCTCATTTAGTGGACAACAGTTTGAGCCAGTCACCGGGGGAGTCATTCCACACCTTTGAAGACCCTGGAAATTTAATTGGTTGATGGTACGAGCTCTGAAAGAGAACGTTTAAGCATGTAGCTGCAAGGCCAGTGTGTAGAATGAAAATGGAGGAGACAGGCACTTGATTTGACAGGGGGAGTCATATATAGATTTTTGTGTCCATTGTTTTGGCTTATTTGTGTGTGCTTTACTCAGTCAATCAAATATAATTGACACCACTGGGCTCTGTTGTTTCTGGGATGACAGGAGCTAATGGCAGGGAAAAAAGCTGGGAGGAAACAACTCTTTGTGAAGGATGGGGAAAGGTTTCTGCCAGGCTTGTGACAATTTTTCCTCCCTTCAATGCTATTAATTGATGTAATGGCAGAGATGATGGATACTGATAAATACAACCTTTAAAAAAAACTGATGATGGCACTTTCAGCCCTGCGTTCGCACATTAAGCAGCATACACACACACACACACACAAACACACACGCACACACACACCCACACACACGCGCGCGTGCACACACAAAAGTACACAGACACACATACCCTCACTACCTAAATTTGCTATTTTTGCTTGTGTATTCTCATCAAAAATGTTTGTTACCATTAAAAAAATGAATGATAGCCCAGAGGAATATTTGCATGTGTAAATACACTCTCATGCAAGCAGACAAGGATGTCAATATTAAAAACACTGTAGCGCATAATCATTTAATATACTGTGAATAGGAAGTGTATCGTTGTCGTGTTTCCCATTAATACATAAACTAATGGAGGTGGTCACCAGCCATTATCGTGTGACTGGCTCAATATGCAGCAGGGAAGGATTTCGATTGAGAGGGTGTTAGTAAACTTTTGCACCAGCAGAGGGAGCCGTTGCTGTTCTAAAGGTTACCGCCACACTCATGAGCAATGTAGTCTCGTTAGATAGAAAACATTGTAATTCGTAACCACTGTTTTAAGATGTGATCAAAAAGGTTATTGACAGTTACGAACCATTGCATACAACATGAAAAAGATAAAATAGGTATATTCTTATATATAACACACAAATATATGTTTAGCAAAATGGTGTCTGTGAAGGTCTGGATAAAAAAAAACCAAACAGCAATTCAAGCATTTAAGAACTGCATACCGGAGACCTGTGTACAGAATGGTGGAGATGTGGTTAAAATAAAAACGTTATTTTGAAATTATAAATATATAAGAAATGATACTCAACCCAGAAAGATGCAAACAGTAACATTTTACTAGGTCAAGGTAAACAACCAGTAACAGAAAACCCGGATACAGGGTCATTTGACCTTATTAAATAAACTCATCGATTGATCCTACTGGAGTAATTAATGATTTGAAAGTAAAAAAGCACAAAAACCAGTATCTTTAAAGTAAATGTAATGTATCCAGCAATGTGAATGACAAAAGCCTTGGCATTTTGTATTACTAAACCTGTCAACATGAAGACAGACAGCGGTGGGGAAAACACTAAAGAATGTGAAAAGCCAAAAGCAGATGAACATGCTGAAAAGCAGAGCTCCTAAACATGCTCCACTGTGATAAAATACAGAACTATTACGAGAAGCAGGAATCTACCTGACTTCCAAGGTTCATACAGTAACAATTGGAGTTGAAATCCAAATTACATACTGTTTGTACTCTATAATATGATTTGCAAAAGGACCTATTCTGACAAATTTTATTCATTTCATTGTCAACCATAAGCAAAGATATTGTATTTTATTTCATAATGAAATTTAAATCATTATAGTGGTTTGTGATTCAGATTAATGCTATCGATGCTAATGTCCAATCACTTACTTTTTATTTATTTTTTTTTTTTTTTTTTGGCTGGCCCAGGACTTTTCATAAGTCATCCCTTACAACTGCATACCATCATTTTCCCATTTCTGCGATGATGGAGACGGGTAGCTAGCATTTGCTGAAGTATTTGTTGCATTAGCTTTTGAATTGCTCAACATTTTGGCAACAGTGAAGGCAAATAAAGTAAATAAAGGGGATCATGCTAAGAGAAAAACATTTAGAGTAATGAAATGTCCTTACGGTCTTGTGTAAACTGGCAGGGTTTCGGAGATGAGGTAATGAACATAGGGATAAGTTGAGGACAAGCAAGCAGAGGCAGCTGTAGTGCTATTTAACCAGAAACTGAAGTTAGCATAGCGTCTAATCAAAATACAGCTATCAACTACTCAGAACTACTCACAACCTTGTCAGCTATCAACTACTCAGGAGTGATTTAACTTCACAGCAAAATCTTAAAACAATGCAATTTATATATGTAATAAGAATAAAAAGACTGATCTTTAAAAAACTGTGTTTTCAAGATTCCTGCTTCTTATTAAAGAGCATTCTTAGTAAAGATAGATGCCTGATTCATTATCAATTAGTGATTTGTGTAATTAATTTTGTCAATATTTTAAAGGCATACATATTTATATATTCTGAATGATGTATGATGAAAAATAACAGAGGTTAACAGAACCCTATCCGTAATGATTGACAGTAATCTCTAATCTAAAGTTGAATCAAAGCATTGTGTATTGTTCATTCTCTGAACTGCTTCATCGATAGTACAGCTAGAATTCCCATCTAAAATAACATTCTCCCCCTGGTTAAAATATATGCCTCTATATGTGTGGGAGCATGAGCTGAAATATTGGAGTGTAACTTGTACTGGTGTAAATTCTGCTGCAGGAAGTCTATAAAATGGGTTTGTCTAGCCAGAGAGCTTTGTCTAAGTCTTATGAGGATGATGTAATTGAGCTGCATTAATTTTTCATCATTCATGCTTTTACAGAAAAAGAACTGGGAAGAGCCAGACTATTAGGTCTCTTTCATACTGGTCGGCAGCACAGCTCTCCATGGCATGATTGTCAACCATGGCCTAAGGACAAAAATGGTTTGACTTTGATTTAAAGCCATTTTTTTCTGATAACAAACCAGACAACTTCAGTATGTGGCTGAGATTTACAATGCAGTTTCCACTTAAAACAATCCACATATGGACTTAGCTAGAAGCTACCTGTAGGGAAAAAAATAAAAGAACTGAAAGAAGTAATCTGTGATGGTAAAAAAAAAAAAAATCCACAGGAAAACCTTTGTGACCAAGCAAAGCATTCTATGCTGATTACCAAAGACCAAACATGGTTGCTTTCGTAAAGAAAACTAAGAAAAAAAATTAGTTTGCAAATTTATATTGATATTGGTTGCAGATAGTAATTTATGAGCTATGATAATCCTGTGTTAAGGTTTGACTTTCTTTAATATATTAGTGGGTGGATTCATGTATTTTAAAGATAATTTAATAATGAATGCAGGGTCTTTTGTACAGTGACCAAGAGGATGTCTGATTTAACTCACATTTAAGTTATAGACAGCAACAGCATATCAGATAATGTGTAAAGGAACAGCAAAGAGACACAATGGAACTGCGATGAACTAATAAGTCAACAACTTTAATTGCCAAGTAATGAATATGTAGTGTTGCTGGTTTATTAATAAAAAAACTGAAGTAACAGTGATGTACAAGAAATTGTTTTATATTTTCGTGAAGGAAAAATTACCAAACATGAAGTAGTAGGCACCTCTTTACATCTCAGGTGTTACTGCTTAATCATCGAAGAAACCTAATGGTTAATAAGATAATTCAGTATTTTTACATATTGATATACAATGGGGTCTAAATGTCTGAGACCACAAGTGGAAGTGCCTCCATTTTGCATTCTTTTGTAATGTGATATAACATTTTTCATTACAGATTGTATTGACTTGAGAGAAAAGTTGACTCTTTGAAAAATGTACATGAATTTCAGAATGTCTTAGCTTTTGTTATGTCGCCTTTTTGATGTTAGGGTGCACTGGAGCTGACATGGACTCTGTTATCCCATGGTCTTCAAGTGCCTAGAACTTTCTTTGGCTTTAAGTGCTAGCTTAAATGTTCGATGGGGTCTGACCTTTTGTACAAAGGAGTTAACATGGTCAATGTCACAAAATTGCTTAACTTTGATCTAGAAATTGTGCAGAATCTTGAATATTTCTTCTTCATTTTAAAATGTCATAACTCATTGTCTTAAATGTTTCAAAATCCTAAAAAGTTCTCTTTATTTCCATGTTTTTTCCAAGTATGAGATCAAGTTGCCACATATTGTAGTTCACTCTTTTGGGAAAGTGACTGTTACATTCCCTTTGATCAGCACTAGAGTCCTCCTCTGCTATTCACATTCTAGATGAAATCAGGAAACTTCACTGCTCATAAGAGTGAGATCAGGAAACTACGCTGCACATAGGAGTGAAATCAGGAAACTACGCTGCACATAGGAGTGAAATCAGGAAACTACACTGCACTTAGGAGTGAAATCAGGAAACTACGCTGCACATAGGAGTGAAATCAGGAAACTACGCTGCACATAGGAGTGAAATCAGGAAACTACACTGCACATAGGAGTGAAATCAGGAAACTACGCTGCACATAGGAGTGAAATCAGGAAACTACACTGCACATTGGAGTGAAATCAGGAAACTACGCTGCACATAGGAGTGAAATCAGGAAACTACGCTGCACATAGGAGTGAAATCAGGAAACTACGCTGCACATAGGAGTGAAATCAGGAAACTACGCTGCACATAGGAGTGAAATCAGGAAACTACACTGCACATAGGAGTGAAATCAGGAAACTACACTGCACATAGGAGTGAAATCAGGAAACTACGCCTCACATAGGGTGAAATCAGGAAACTACACTGCACATAGGAGTGAAATCAGGAAACTACACTGCACATAGGGGTGAAATCAGGAAACTACACTGCACATAGGAGTGAAATCAGGAAACTACACTGCACATAGGGGTGAAATCAGGAAACTACACTGCACATAGGAGTGAAATCAGGAAACTACACTGCACATAGGGGTGAAATCAGGAAACTACACTGCACATAGGAGTGAAATCAGGAAACTACACTGCACATAGGGGTGAAATCAGGAAACTACACTGCACTTAGGAGTGAAATCAGTGAAAAATGCACATAGGAGTGAAATCAGGAAACTACACTGCACATAGGAGTGAAATCAGGAAACTACACTGCACTTAGGAGTGAAATCAGGAAACTACACTGCACATAGGAGTGAAATCAGGAAACTACACTGCACATAGGAGTGAAATCAGGAAACTACACTGCACATAGGGGTGAAATCAGGAAACTACACTGCACATAGGCGTGAAATCAGGAAACTAAACTGCACATAGGAGTGAAATCAGGAAACTACACTGTGCATAGGAGTGAAATCACAACAGCTCTGCTTGTCTGGGTTTAGAAACCACTCCATCACTTCAGAGTACTTTTTAATTACGAAAGATGATGGATTTAGTTTAATTTTACTTTTAGATTTAATTTACTACTAAAACTGAAGGGTAGACATGGCGTTTTTATGTTTCTCCAAATTTGTGGCGGATAATGGTATTCATATTTTTTGATCAAGGTATTAATTAAACTAGAGGATGTAACACTGAAAAGAACAAAATTATAATTAGAATGGTATCATCCCAGAATCATTTATTTATAATGAAAAAGAGGCTTTTAAATAAAAATGAATCATGTCATATGGTACATCATCTAATAGAAAAAGTGCAGTGTTGCAGCATGGCCTTTAAAACAATATTTCCTGTCAGTTTACAGAATGTGTTTGCTGAACGCACCCCTGTACGGGCTAACATAGTCCTCTGACCTACTGTCAAACTGCTTGTGCTGAAAAATGGTCGGAGGGGGATCACTTGACAGGTATCATCCCTGGGACAGCAGAGTTCACATTTTTTTTTATTATTTAAGTTCCAAAAAAACCTGACCCTGTGTAAAACTCACCTTTCATCTGTCAATCTGCCAGTCAGTGTCGTTGTGATCCATCATATTTACTCACGGCTAACTTCCTTTCTAGGGAAGGCTGCTTTGCTGACAATTAAAAAGGGGAAATTGTGATTCACGTTGCGTTTTCTTGGAAGGATGTTGTTGTGCAGTGATGTGTTTTGCTGAGCTGTTTCCCGTGGCGCTTCGCCCATGTTCCCCATGCTGCTGCTGCTGCTTCTGGTCCTAAATCCATCAACAGTCCACATGTGACCCGTCACTGTCCCCTCAGTTTTCTCTGTCAGAGCCTCCATGTTACCAACCTTGCATAATGTAGAACCTCTCTCAAGAGCCACGGTTCCTCACCTCACTAACATGCATGACATAAAATGAAAGCTCAGCTTAAAAAGGCAATAGTGTCACATAAGGAAATATCAGGAATATTGTGTCATACCATGACTAACTTGACAGGAATATGATAGAATTGGGTGGAGACATTACGAGATAGTAACCAGAGGCCCAGTTGTGATGAAAGTAGCCAGCTGTGTTATAGTTACAGACCTTTTTAATTATTTTTTTTCTATTTTGTACCATTAAGATCCATATTTTCTCAGTCAGTTGTGGAATAAATCCTTTAGAGTTTATGAAAAACAAATATGCTTAAAATTATGCAAAAGGTATTGTGTAAAATCTTGGTAGCATACTTGCCCATCTGACTGTATTAATTATTGTATCCGTCCATTTCCCCAGCAAATTGGCTGTAGGTAATATCACTTGCAAGTCCATTCTGCATGTCATAATGATTTTGTCTGGAAGAAAACTGGGCAAATCACTTAACTGAGCTTTTTTAGATTTTAAGTTTGTATGCAAAAGTAATGACATAGCAGACTCATGGCTGCATTATGCTTCACTGGCCCTAAGACAAGCGGCCTTGGTTTGGGTAAAACATTCTGCAGCCCCCAAACAGAGTTCATGGTATGGCAGTGCATAACAGCAGCAATCTCAAAAGACAATGCAAGAGAATGCATAAACCATAGGTTCAGAATATGTTGGACTCCACAGGGAAACATGCTAGTTTTGTCTCATTTTAGTTTGCTGGTTAAAAGCTATGGGAATTTGTTGTAAATAACAACCAAAATTGATGGACGTATCACCTGTATTCCAAATGAAATGTAGATGATAAACACTCAAAAACAAATAGGCACCTAATTAAATAATAGTGATCTCTGAGTTAATGTAAAAATTAGACTGCTCGAGGTCAACAATGAAGCGCCTCTGATGACGATGGAAGTACGAGCGAGCAGGGACGTTCTGGCGTGCCATCATTTCTCTCTCGCATTACAGCGCACGCATTTGACACATTTTTTCCTGGAGGATGCAATACCGCTGCACTTTTCAGCGCTTGATGTCACGGCCCGTGATTCATTTCACGACTGCGCAGCTCTCTCTTACCGTGTGGATCCCAGTATTTATTTATTGGAATGCGATGGCTCCTTTAACCTATTCCATTGATCTGTGAGTGTCCCCCATTAAAGCTCAGCAGCCTGTCCGAGGGGAGAGAAATAACCAGTCCCCCAGCGCCCACGCGGCCCCACCGGCTGGCCCGTCCCACAGGGGAGCAGCTGGAACACCGGCGCATCATTTAGGACCGTGTTCTCCCATCCACTTTATTTGTTGTAAATAGAAGCTCATTACGGCGGGGCAGACAAGTAAGGTGTCGTCACGGCTCAATGCTTTTGCGATCACCCTGGGGGGTGTGGGGGGGGGTAAATATCCCAAGGGGTATGGATTGGGCCGGGGGTTGTAGGATGGGGTGTCGTGGGGGAGGGCTGTCTCGGGCTCTCAAACTGTCAAGGTTCAAGGCGACAGTTTAGTTTGAGGATTTAAAACATTGCGGCTCCCGGTCCTGTTACATCCCCTGCAAATGACTTTTACCGCTGACATTTAGTTAAGAGACAAGACAGATGTGGCTGCAGTTTTCTCCAGTCACCCTTAGTCCTGTAAGGTGCAATTCATCCAACTCAATTTTATACATCTTTAGAAGACTTATAGCATAAGGCTGACCCATTTATTTAGTTTGACACCGATGGAAACATTTCTCCTTCTCTGGAGGTTTCTGATTGTGTCCACTACCTAGTTAAGCTCTGAAAGTGCCTCCTTCATCACAATGCGAAGCTCATCCAATGGATATTTAAAAGTCACACCTCACAGTATACAGCACAGGCAGGGAAAGGGTCCCTGTGTTAGTAGATGGAAGTTCAAGTGTAATTCACAGACGATAGGACAAATACAGCGACCGGAAGGAGATTGGTGTTTTAAAACAGAATTAGACACTTTCAATTTTCCATTGTTTTTTTTTTTTGGTTATTTCAATTTATTGGTCATCTCACTACCACTTGCCAAATAAATGTAGGGCTGAGCTCTACAGTAATGTGTTGCTACTGTATATTGCCTCATAAAACCTCCTTCACAATTGTACATTTTATTCAGACAGTACAAACTAGACTGTAACATATTGAATAATCAATGTGTCATTGATTTGAAAACCCAAATTTGTATAATATCTGTGCCAGGGCAAAGTTTATAACTGAAGTCTGGAATGCTACCAGTGCCATATACATGTTTGCATTCTACTTGTGTGATTTTGATGCCTGTAAGCATGACAGCAGCTGAAAGTAACAAACTTAATTTTGTGTAATCAGTTTAGACCATTAAAATAGAGGACAGTTAAAATAAAAGTCTTTTTGGAGGGGTCAGAGCTGCTGAGGATGTGCACCCTACTCCTCATTTCTACCTTGTAAAACTAGCGCTGTTGATATTTACTGACAAGCAGGCCGTGACCAATCAGCTGAACAATTGATTGTGGTTCATTTTCTTCGGTCACGAGACCAAGTAGTTTCTGCGAAAAATTAATCACACTAACTACTAAATTTTTTGGTTAACCTTCACACAAACACATTTGATTTAAAGGGCATACTCGTGTACAATGCAGTGAACTAATGTTTTAATATCTATGATAGAGTATTAGAGCAACAAAAATGAACAATTTATGAGCCCTTTACTACCTATTCAAATCCTGCAGTTTACAGTATTCTGAAGAAAGAAAACCAATTAGTAGCATCCTACAGTTTAATAACAATATCTTACACAAGTAAATTAGATAGAACTACTGTGCAAATTGACTACCAATTGCAATTATTTATTGACATTTATTAAGAATTCTGAATGCATGATTTCCTAAAACTAGTGTTTATATTTAAGTGTTATATGCCTGAAAGGCCAGCCTTTATCTTTCTTTATTTCCTACTTTTATTTTTTCCAAAATTTAGAATGTCCAACTACAATGGCATTGCATGACCCCATTGCTGCAGTATACTCAGTTAAGTTGGGATGGTATGTGTTCAATATGGTGCCACTTATTCCAACCCTGCAATTGTCAGCTAAGTTCAGCAGTTATGGCTTTAGAGAGCTGTGAAATATCAAGGTGCCATCTGAAATATAGAGCGTACCCTGCAAATTGAAGCCCTCTCTATCTACATGGCCAATTACATGGTACCTTGTGGCAGTGGGCAGATGTAGCACTAGCATAGTCATGACTTGATCTGGACCATGGGGGTTTTGTATAGTTGTTCTTTTGTTAGTAAAATATAGGGTGGCATATTCACATGGCATTATAGTCATATTGAGCTCCCATGGTATGTATGACTGTAGATTATATTTAGTATTGATTATATAATGAAAGGTTGGGTAAATCTAATCAAGTATTAATGCAGGTGGACTTTAACATAAACAAACTCCAAACTCTCGCAATAATAGGCCTCCATTTACAACAATACAGATCTTTTGACACCGACAAAAATTGCAGAATTATTAAAAAATGGATTGATTTCCAAGTGATAGTAGTGAAATATCGAAATTCAGACATATACTGTTTTGTCAGACCAAATTTTGCTTCTTGCAGCTCCATATAAAATGAACTGTGCTCAGGCCAGAAGACCTTGCAACCACATTTCAATAATGCTTCATTGGTTATCACAACCACAGATCACTTGATGACAATAATACGTGACTGCTTAGCCAACAGGATGGGCCCTGGTAAACTCCAGCTCTCTGTTTTACGATAGTAATCTTACAGAGTGGATATCATGACCAATATTTATCAATGATAACATTTCACTGAGGAACACTTAGAGGTGAAAGATATTGCTAAACTTTTCAAGGGCATCTGGTTTTAAGTACTTACGCAGCCATGAGTATCATTGTAGACCTAATATCAGGGATCCGATTTAAACTCTACAGTAAATCAGAGACCTCTTAACAATCAACTTGACTAACTCGTTTACAAAGCAATTATGAGAAATAGCTCTTGTGCTATACCTTTCATCCAACCTCTACCAGACTGCTTTTTGCTTCATTGAGAGAGTTCTCATTAAGGATGATCAGATAAATACGGCCGAAGAAATCAGTTACGGCAAGCGGACGAGAGAGACCACTGAAGTCCACATCAACAAAAGAGGCCATTAAAATGATAGATAGCTTTACATTCCTGAACACCATTTTTTATATATATATACACAGCACATAGACATTTGCGTATTTAATTTTACTACACACAAAAAAATATCCCATACATAAAAACTAAACCTGGAATGAACCTACAGTGCAATACCTTCCCTCCATAAAAGGCATGTGAGGGATACAGCATCATTTAATAGAGTAATTGTAAGTGGGGGGTCACAGTCTACTACAATGTCTAATTGGATCTCCCAGAGTGAAAACAGCCTCTCTTGAGTAGAATTAGCTACATAAAAAAGTGTGTCATAAACTGAGATGCACACCGACAATTAATCAGAACAATTACTTGCATATAGTTGTGTTATCAATTAATATTTCAGATCATTGATTATTCTTTTCATCCACCCTTTTCACCATAGACTTTATGTCTCTGTGGCACAACAATTACAGTCCATAAAATCTGTAAGAATTGTAACATGGGTCTACATCATATTTTCTGTGAGGTAATTATGTAACATGTGTCAAAGCTGGAGCATTTGTAGTCCCCCATTTTTTATAGATCTGCCCCCAAAGGTCTTGCTCCAGTGCCTCAGCATAAACAAGACCACTGACATTGACCACCCTCTTTTCATGGTGGATCTCCTCTCAGGTTGGGATTTAAAATAATAAAAAAAAAGAGCAAAGTACTATGGGATGTGGAGTCCTCCATCAGGGACTCAGTGTTGGGACCTCTGATTTCCTTATTGACCATTGTCAAAGGCATTTTTGCTATGCTAATTTAGCAAATGACACAAAAGCAAGGAGTATAGCAAACAGAATTTCAGTAATAGGTAGCTACCTGCCAGCATGAGAGAACATAACTGTATTTGAGTACAATCAATAGATTAGGCATTAGCTATCTTTTGACTGAAAAAAAAAAAACAAACAAAAAAAAACCAATGGTGTTATTTGATTTGCATTAGCATTTTAGTGATTGTGATTCCAGAATCATGTGTGGCCAACAATATGCAATATACAATATGTAACTGTTTTGAGCCGAAGCGAGCTACTATACATATTTATGATATAATTTGGGGCCAATGGGGTTTGGCGTGGCAGACTCCTGGGAAAAAAAAAACAAAAAACAAAGCCGCCTGTGCAGTAAGCAAAACCTCCCAGTTCAACCCCCCACTCCTCAAAAGCAAAGCATGGAAAAAATCCCCCTACAAGCAACGAGACGCTACTGCAACAGGCAAAACGCCCCAGTTTCCTCTCTCAAATGTTACCATCAATAAAAAGAAAAGCAACGTTTTCACATTTTTTTTAAAGGTGCAGGTAGAGAAGATGATTGAACGTTCCAAGAATGTACGTGTCTTATATGTACATACTATATAATGACCAAACAATTACCTCTCTTTTTTCAATAGTACTATTTGATTGAGTGTGTCAAATACAAGTGTTTCCTGTCTACATTCAACTGCAAACGCTAAACTGGTTCAAACACGGACATTAACTGACATGTGATCATTAACCTCTGGCTTTTTGGAGCAAAATAAAGAAAAGCTGACCCGATTTTTGTCAGAAATAACGGAATTTAAAGTAAAAATATGTGAAGAAACAATACTGCTTCTACTTGTTTTCCACCAGAAAAATCACCGGATATTTTTGAACCAGTTGTTATCAACAGCCATTATTTAAACTATTTTTACAGAGCAGATTTTTAACTTTAAACTACAATTAAAGAAAGCTGCATTCTTGGAATGTAAACCAAAGGTTGTTCAAGTCCAAGCGGCGTATCCAACAACAGCGCCTACACGCAGCGTCAGTACAGGCGGAGCCTGACCTCCGTGAACATCCCGTCGGTCACAAGACCAAGTAGTTCCTGCGAATCACATGACAGCTCGGGAGTCTCCTGACTCGCTTCTCCCGATTGTTTTTCGTTCAGTTATTATTGCTGGAATAAGATGGCGGCGGAGAGGGAACCTCCACCGATGGGAGAAGCGGGGCAGACCGACTTCAGGGAAGTGGAAGAGACTGAGGATCTCTTTGTCAGCACAGCCTCAACGCTCGAGGTGAGGAAAATATCACATTACCAAGTATGTATGAGTACAGATAGTAAGTCTACCTATGTAGCACCAGTGGATGTGGATGCTAAGGAGATAACTTCATTTTGCTGGCGGACAGTTCTCTGTTATTTTCCATCTTTTTAACTTATAATGTAAGTTAAGTAGCTGTAATCGAACAATGCATGACGAAGCTGGGTGCATCCCTTTACGTAAAATATTCTGCAGTTGCAAGGCAGGTTATCATCAGTAATTTTCAATAGGCAATTGCCAGCTCCAAGTACGCATGTGTGAAGGAGAAAGGCTTGCAAGTCTGCTGTTTCACTTCCTGGTGGATAATATGGGATATGGAACGTAACGGGTGGAAAAAAAAACCTTTGCCACGTACTATTATAATGGAAAAAACATGTTTCTGGATATAATATCTTTCAGTATGTGGCTCTAGTTTATTGTATTCACAATTGGTCTGGTCTCATTTTCAACTGTGCACTGAGCTCAGAATTCTGAGCTGAATTTCTGTAGATTCTGAAGTGGTCACTTAACATAATGCATATTGACTGCACAAATATGTATTTCAGTTTTCACAATTAGCTAGCATTTAGTTAATTAAATACCAATACTATTGTAACTAGCAAAGATGCTTGTTAATTGAAGTGCTGTCATGTATGTTTCTTTTAGGCTCTCTGCCCCTCTATGTACATTAGGTTTATGATTAATGAATTAGCTGGAAGATCAGGTGTCTGCCAGCTTCCCAACAGGGTCAGTAAAGGTGAAGAATCAGCCAACCTTGTGTAAGCATGCACAGCATCTGAAATGTGGTGTGTCAGGTTTAAATTTATCCCTATCCACTCTCACAGAATTTTAATGCTTTCTTAACCAAATCATTCCCAGTGCAATGTATAAAATTGCTATAACTGTTCTTTGATGAGTGCACAGGACACAGAACATCAAGGAAAACTTCCTGTCAGTTAGTAAAGTACCAACTGAACATTTTAGGTTGTTTGGAGGGTAAAATTATAAGCTTTTCCCTTCACATGTTCTGCTTCTCGGTTAGGGTTGTATGTACCTCTCAGAGGACATGTTGCAAGTAATTTGAGTCACATTCGGCTCAACTGAAAGGCAATCAAAGTACTTGATTGAGTTAACCACAGATGTGTCTTTGTGTGCTTTAAAGCCAGGGAAGTACCTGTTTTACCCACAATTCCCATGTCATGTTTTCAACATGTTTTCTTTCAGTACTGTGAGCCTTATTGAGACAATGTTTAGGCCTGTCTGTTGTTAGTGTGGGAAACCCCTACGAAGTAACCCTTATTTTGCTTCTTTTGCTGCTGTTGTGTTTTCAGTCCATTTTAAGCCAGACTAATATGTAGCCTATTTTCTTGTGATCAGGTTAGTCAGTGTTTAGTAAAAGTATCACCAGGGAGGGCTGTGCAGCCGCTGAACAAAACTTGCTGAGCATACAGGCACACCCATGTGTTTAAAGCACTCTCATCTACTCTAACTTTCATCACCTTCATTCCTGGTAGTGTCATGTGTTTCCCTTGTGAGATGTTTATAGTAGGGGAATTTTGACTGAGAGCACGGTTTTTGATGACTGTTTCCCATACAAGGTGACTGTACACATTAACCAAGTCAACCTTTGATTCAGTCAGATCAGCTCCTGAAAGAGGATGAAGAGGATGATCCTAGAGCATTTAGCCAGGGCCTTTAGCCAGGACCCAGTGACCCAATATACTTTATTAGACCAGGGTTTCATGTGTTGTGGTTCAATAAAGAATCAAGGTTATCATGCGTTTATACTTAGGTGCAGGTAGGTCACCTTTGAGTCTGTTGCCACATGAACAAACTCAGATCATTCTCTCTTCCACAACCCTCCATAGGTCACAATCAAAGACACTGAATAGTTGAATTGAGTTGAAATGAGTTGCAGATAACTCTTTATTCACAGTTCCCACGCTCTTTAAAATCTGCCTGCATTGAAGTGCATGCATTTTTTGTTGAAGCATTTTGGCACGCATCTTGAAAAGAGCCATGTCTTCTTGTTTTATGTGAATTGTGCCATTATGAACTGATCCTTGAGCAAAATCCACATTCCCTTCAAAATGGTTGAACTTGGTGGTTATGGGTGGATGGGGGTTAAAAACGCATATCCTGAGACTCATTTCAGTTGCAGAGATATTGCAACAATTCTCCTTTGATTTACTGATGTGTCGGACACTTGCATGGTTTTTAATGGGTCTCTGATTTTTGAAGAACAGGAGCTTGAAAGTACCAGAGAAATCCTTGATTTACTATGATAGGTAAATGTGGGAAACCTGCTTACTTATTTCTGTATACCTTTTCTTCACTACCAAGTTGTTGCAAAGCTGCTGTAGAAACAGTTTTTGGGGGAGGGCATGATGGTCTGGAGGAATTTCCTGCCTTTTTTGCTGTCCTCAGGTGACCAAGTTGAGGAAATGTCTCTTTAGCAGTTCAGCTTCCTTTCTTTATTTTTCTTTCCAGCTCTTCCATTGTTTCTGACAGATTTCAGTAACATTTTTTCTGTCAGCATAGCAAAAACCAGGACATTGGTTGGCTGCTTCCAGCTTGAGAGAGCATCTTCATCTTGGCAGGAGATCATGGGCTGCTTTTCCATGCTGTTTCGCAGGGATGTAGACTTAATTATTTCACAGAGTATCTCTGGGTGTCAAGTGCAAGCTTGCAAACATGAGTCACATGCATTCTGATATGGCCCTCCCTGGTGCTTTTGAAATGTGTGCCTTTTCCCCCTGCTTAGAGTAACTTCTGGCCAAGATTTTAACAATAAAATCTGTGTTTCCTGCAGAAATGTGCTGAATAAGCTGGGGCAGGGGGTCGGATGGCAGTGATAGGTTCAAAACAAAAATAACAGGATTATTTAGCTAAGTTTCACATTCAAGTTTCTATTTTCACATATGCTCATCCCATATATTTCAAGCCATTGCAAAATGATTCAAGATGCACAGGTTATACAGTGTGTGCTCATGCACTTTCACCTGTTACAAACTTTCAGTACACTTGGCAGCTGATTTGTATAATGATGAAACACACCAAATGAGGTAACAGCGCTGTATATTGCAGTGATATGAATTTCTGATTGGGCACACTGACCGTTAAGCTTTTGAAAAGGTGTGCACCTTCTCAGACTTTCAGCTAGACTGGAAGAACCAGCAAGTCAGTTAGCTAAAGGTGTTTTCAAGGAATCTTTAAGTGATGTGATAGTTAAGAGCCTTCATAATATTCATCATCATCGATCTCATCCTTATATTTAATTATGACTTTGCTTATTTGGCCTATGAAGTAAGTAAGTTGTGGCATCCATAAGGCAATATATTTGAGTAGGAACTGAGCAACTGGCCATGTTTCCTGTTGACACATTTTTTTCCACCCATTTTAATTATGGCCCCTTCTGTGTTTTAAAATGCTGTGGTATATGGTTGTATCCCATTTTTAAATTCCATTCGACATCCACTAAGGTTGAAAGATTATTGAGATTACTTCTATGGACATTTGTCTTCAGACGGTTGCCCTGTCATACCTTAATACTGTATTTTCTTGTTTCTTTTTGCCTCAGTCCAGTCCCTCGTCCCCAGAGCCTGCCAGCTTGCCTGCAGAAGACATCAGCACCAACTCCAATGGACCTAAACCAGCAGAGATATTACTGGATGATGAGCAGGAAGACCTGTTTGCTGGTAACCCCACCCCTTTTTTCCTCATAGCTCAGCCCAGTTGATTCCCAGTGTCAGTGTGCCATTGGTATTATTTAATATTCAGTATGGTTCTCCATGTATAGTTCTCATCATTATGTCATTCTACATTTGTTCTATAAAATTCTGAGACATTAAGACAAAGTACCTGTTCTAGATTGTGAATGAGATATAGAACCAAAAAGAACATATCAGGCTCAAAGTCACAGGCAAAGTAAAACTTTGACTTGAAAATTGAAGGTTATCTCTTTTGTTATTGTTGAAGAGAGGCACACCTATTAGCTAGTATGAATTAAAATATTAGGGGGAACCTTTATGTAGAACTTGCTGGGGTTGACTGACGAGCAGGACTGCCCAGCCATGCCCAAACTCCTGCATGGTTTTGGGACACAAAGCAAGTGAGTACCAACTCTTATTATATGAGACATTTCCTATGTTCACCCATTCCACCATCAAAGAAGGTTAGGCTAAGGGTTAAACAAGTTCATCCAGTGAAATGTGTGTCTTTATTTATTAAGACACTCCGTTTACCTTACCTGATTCTAATTCACCCACAACTCCAATGTTGAGTATTTGGTTATCAACGTACCTTTATTTCATGTTGATTTTTCCTGTTTTATTGTAGAATGTAGCACATTTCTCCCTGAATAATCCGTAAAGTTGTTTGTTCTAGTAAATGCATCAGTATACTATAGTTTTGTATTTTGCAATTGAATAGATATAAATGGATGGAAACTCTACAACTAATACTTCATTTAATTAGTCTTATTTACAGATGTATCATTTCAGCCTTAATTTCTATAAATAATTCCTGAAAATGAATCACTTCATGAAAGGATATTCTGCAACAGCAGTCATCTTGTCATGCTGTTTGTCATTCTGTATTACAGAAATCTTCAACAGAAATAGAATCTGGTATTGGTTCATTTCATACCAACTCAAAGGAGATCTGTTCAGCTGGGGTTTTTGAGGCTAACCAAGTTCAGAGACTCAGGTCTATTTTAAACTTTCCTTTTGTGCCCAGACTTGGCAAAGTTCCATTGTCTGGCATAAACACGGAGGGCTCTTTTGCTATTATTATTATTTGTAGGCCTTATTGGACTTGGTAATTATGGCTTATAAGTAAGTGCGTGTGAAGTCTTTAATTCCGTTCCTCATTTAAAGAAAGGTACTTTCAAATTGTAGTCTTTCAGATACTTTATATTGTTGTATTCAGATATGTTACCCTTCCTTTTTGATTCACGCAAATGAAATAGCAGTTTTTGTAATCTTCTCTTTCTGTAGTTTTCAACAAATTGTCAAATGGGCCTTGCTGTTTTTATTGCTGTATTTCCTTAATATGATTGTGTCATTCCAGTACTTAAACATACTAGACACTACAGAAATGTCAAAAAAGAAGCCTTCTCTAAAATTTTCAAGTGCATTTAATATTTGGCATCGGTTTAAGCCTAGTAATTATGTGTGCTTTCAGTGATATCTTTTTGGAATTTATAGTACTGAAGTTCTCGTATGCTCCCTACCTTAAGCATTTATTTAGAATTTAGGCTGACTTTTCCAGTAAGTGCTCCTTTTTGACTAAACACTTTTCCATGAAACCTTGCAAGGTAACAGCTTGAAAGGGTAATTTAAGTAATAAAATGAAAAGGAAACGTAAACAAGGTCATTGTAGCCTTTAACAGGTGCATGTAGCCTTAGGGGATATTATTTGTCAGATTTTAAAAAAGTTATATATTAAGCAACAAACTAAATGTGGTTTAATTATGTGAAAGCCATTAATTTGGTTTGAATTTTACAAATCTCGTTCATTACGTGGATCACTGCATTCTTTCCATTTTTTCCTTAACAGGACATTTTCCTGTTTCTCTCTCTTGTCTGTTCTGTCATTCTCATTCCTCTGAATTGGTTTTGAAGTGAGTAAAAATTGGAGGAAAAAAAATCTTTGATGGATTGATCTAAATAAGTACTGCACAAACACAAAAATAAATTCACCCAAAACCTTCTATCAACTAAGTAAATATATATCTTTGGGTGTATTTTTCTTTATGGAAGATGCTTATGAAAATGTAATTTAGCACCTCTCTTCATTCCTTGTCTCAGAATTTATGTGCAGTTTTGTTTGGAATATCCGCGCTTCATTTTTCTCATGTACAACTGGTGACTTTGTCGTTGCATGTCTTCTCAGAGGCCACAGAAGAAGTGTCCTTGGACAGCCCGGAAAGAGAGCCCATTCTGTCCGATGACCCTTCCCCCGCCATCACCCCGGTAACTCCAACAGCGCTGATAACTCCCAGGGTCGAACCCAAGATCATCTCTGTCCCCACCATGTTCGAAAGATCTTTAGACGAGGTAAGAGTTTTCATCGGCCGCACGCCCGAAACTGCTTAAAACCGGCGCAACAAGTAAAATCCCCTCTCAAATTTCTGTCATAGTTCCTTCTTTGTTAGACGTGTTCTTGGAGGCATTTGGTTTCTGGGTTAGATCCCTGGAAGAATGCCCAGAGCATTGTGGGTGCAGATCCCTGATTGGACGCTTGGAAGAGCTCTTTAAAAATCCATCTGCTGCTATGTTCTAGAATTTGTCAGAGAAGGAATCCATTTGAGCCAGCTGAATGAGTAATTTATTAGTTGGTTTAAATATTGAGAAACCAAGTCTGTCAAGAGCAGAACATGTTGTGTGTAGAATTTCAGTGTGTTCCTAATTATAACATGTATACTGCACCTTTACTTGGATACACAAGTGAACCTAAAGTGAAGTATTTGCACTTGACTTGCATTTATTAGCAGTCAAAGGCCACCTATTTGGATCTTGCTTCCTGCTTTCTAGGGGTTTAATTCTGAAATAGCCTCAATTTCTCAGTGTAGCTCAACCTCAAATCAGATAATAGGAAGGTAATATATTGCTAATGTTTCTTGGAACCGGTCCTGGTTTTCCTTCAGTGTCACAGCAAACTGCGGTTCTTATAGTTTCTATAAGGTAGATCAGCAGAAAGAATACATTTCTTCAGCATTGGGGACATACCTAGTGAAACAGAATCAAGCAAAGTATGGCACTCAATTCAAGCCATTCATTGATCTGTTTTATATTATTTTTAACATCTGGGAAAAGGAATTATCTGGCCCAATCTTAGTTTCAAATGTAAAATCAAAAAACCAAAATAAGAAATAAAAAAAAACTGCACTTTCTGTTGTTTTTTTTTCCATTCAGTTTTGTGCCCAGACCATCTTCAGCTAATGACCATTCACAAAATGGCTCCCAGGTGTCTGCTCTGTTTTGAATTGTGAGATTTTTATCTGCAGGTTCAAATATGGAATCTGCTCTCATTGTGTTTGTTCATTGTAGTGGTTCTGTCAATCAGCAAATCAGTTCTGATGAGCCTGATCAGAAATAGGAACAAAAAAAGAATGATTTTTTTCTTGAGATGATAATCATCTTCAACTACCCAAGCTTGTAAAATTAAAAACAGGGACATCGCTGTTGTTTGTCTCATTTGTTAGACAATGCAAAAGAGGAACATGCTATTTTAATTAAAATGTTTGTGTACATTGTAATTGTGGGAGAACCTTATGGGTAACTTATTTTAACGATCCACAGGCTGAAGAGGAGGCTGGTGGAGATTCGTTTGACATGCAGATCTCTGTGTCTGATCCAGAGAAAGTTGGTAAGTCTGAATAGAAATAATGACAAAAAATATTCCTTTCCATGGTCACTTACAGAGTAGAGAATATCTGTCCTTGGTTTTTGGCTTGAGGACGAATCATTTCTATTCATTCCTGTTCTTAGAAGGGTCAGATTCTCTTACAGCAGCGTCCCTAACCACATCGCGTATATTTAACTGAATATAGTTATATTCTGTTAAAGATCATGTCCTCTTGCCTCACCTTTTTGCCTGGTGATGTTACTTTAGCGTTTTATTTAGCTGCTTAAGGCAGTCTCTGGGTGCTTTTCATGTATAGTGTGGAGGCACACCGCTCCCACGGAATGATGCATAGATGAGTGTTACTGGCAGCTACAACTACAGAATGAACTAGTTTCCGTGCTCCAAAGGAGACCCAGCGCCGTTTCCTTTTAGTTGATCTTTTTTTGCTCCATTCCCATTTCACTGGTGTCACTGTTGACGACCGCCGGAGTTGCTGCTGTCTGATCACTTCTCTCAGCTCCCCTGATCGTTACTGTTTTTTGCTCATCTTATGCTTCAATCCAGAACATGAACAAAAATGTGCATACCCCCTGGTTCCTGTTGTCAAGATTAAAATTTGAGGTGCATAGTAATAAGTAGGAGACATACTTCGTTGACAGTGCGCTTTGCAAACTACCTTTGGAATATAGTCAGATTGGTGCAGTGTACGGTGGCCAGGTATCACCAATTTAGGGAAACCATAAGTTTCATGGAGAGCTGCACACGGACATGGGCCAGTATTATTTCCCTCATAGAACCACAAGGGCACTGTAGTGTAGAATGAAACAGAGACTGTTGGACAGCTGTTGTTTTTAGTTACTTCCCATGGCCCATTGTAACTAACTGGATGAAGCAGCGACAATAAAGCAATCCTGAATGTGATAAAGGGATTCGTGAGAATTTGAAGGGCTGTTGCCATTCTATCAACTCATATACACTGGTCACATGCTTCTATTCAAGACCAGGACTGAGATCTGTCTAGTATCTGTGGGCCATAGTCCACAAAGCCCATGTCTTTGGTTACCAACAGCACAGTCTCCTGGGTTTCTGTTGCTATTCAGCTCTTAATTAATCAAACAAACCAGCTGATTGCACATTCAGTCAGGCAATTCATCTGGTTTCTTGAGGCTAAATTGATTACATATTTTTTAGGATTATAAAAACCAGCTTTGGTCATTCATAGTGTACAGTCTTTGCTGATTGTTGGGAAAGACATAGCATAAAAACGAATGGGCCAACTTTCAATAGTATACTCCTTTATCAGTCAAGAAATTACTCTACACATTGTCAGTAGCTGTGGGTAAGAATGTCTTTTAAATACCTGTAATGTAATGACTGAGCTATGGTCTAAACTGTGATTGAGCTGATTTGGACCAATAGTATTTGGGAAAATGAGGGGAAAAAACTCACATTAAGGGAATGGAATAATGGGATTCTTCACAGCGTTACTTGCATAGTGCCACATTGCTTCACAGAGTTCCAGACTGTGCTCTCATGTCCAATGTAACCATTTATTTAGCAAGAAGAAGAGTATTGTCTTTCCATATACAAGCAAGCTTGCAAAACTCTATACCCGATCATTACTGTCTTCGTTAGGGGATTGTGGTGTCTCAACACTTTTGCTGTTGGCACCATACACTGTGCTAGCTTTGAGCTTGTGGACGTCATGACCTTAGCAACATCACTACGATTATTTTTACACAGTCTAACCAGTCAGTTAGGTCCATTGTCATTTCTCACCCAATTTCATTGGCATGAATACAATACAAATATTGAAAAATACTGGGGTGTGTCTCATATTGAGTGCAGAGAATTCAGATGCTTTCAAAAATAGGTTTATGGTAAATTTATTTTCAGAGGCCCTCACCCCCCAGCCGTGTGTCATGGAAATCCACAATATCGCTAAACCTTTTTCACATCACCATAGATCACTGCAGTTCATTTGTATTATCAATATGCACCATATAAATAAATATATATGTACAAATTTATATGTACCATATGAATATAATACCAAATAAATGTACCATAGTATGGCAGGTAGACCGACGCCACTGTTGTCCGTGATTTTTCTTGCTTGGCCACTTTCTTTTTACCCTCAGATCCTGTTCTGCTATTTTCCCCCTCAGAAAGCTTGTGGGGGTGGGTTGATGGGGGGGTGGCGGCTTTGACAAGCATCAGCCTTATGGCCAAGTGGTCAGTTTCCTGCCAAGCAGAGCTTCACCAGAGATCCTGTTCACTCTAAAATCAATAGACCTTTTCAAACGTGTTGTGCTGTTGCGTTTTCGTCTTACTCTGCTCGGGAGAATTTGCAGCAAGGGCTACCTGTGTCTTCACTTGTTTAAAGAGCAAGTTTCTGCACATAGGTCATAACACACTGATTGTGCAAACATCACTGAAAAACATTATTACCATTATCATATAAACTATGCAGTAATTGACTTGATTAAAATTGATTTTGAATTTTTACATTTAAATTAACAAAAGTTCACACTCTGAAGGATACAAAAGATTGAAATGGGTTGCAGATATGTGACTGTACATGCACTGTAAACTGACTGTCTTGCTCATTAGCAAGTAAATGAGTTGAACTGTTGTTAGGAAGCAAATAAACTATTTTGCATCTGCATACTGTTTTGGTCAGAAAGTTGAAACGTTCAAATGTTTGATTTGATCAACCAGTTTGACCAGTTAGCAAATGTATGCAGGCTAGCTTCATGTGTAAACTTGCCGGAAAGGTTTGTCAACTTCCCTCACCAGCTGAGATGTGTTTTTCCATAGCAGGTTTAGCTGTATCATTGTAAAATCTGAAAACACTGATCACACTTTCTTTCAATACACTTCTACTCTGCTTAAATTAATGAAGCCATTCATCAACATTTTTTAAAGCTTACATTATTCCATTAAAGTGTTACAGAACTAGTTATTCAAAGATTAATCTGTTTTAACCGTTATTTGCATTTCTTTTCTGAAACTGAATTAGGAATATTCTTTATTCATAGCTATCCTATACAATATATCTGTACAAGTTTACCATGATGTCGACTAATGTTTATATTTTAATAAAAAGTGGGTTATTTTCTTCTTTTGATTGCAGTGTGGATTTCATCTGGTAGCCCCTATATTGATCCTCTGTTTATGATATGCTTTCTGTCTCCACACTCCATTCAGAAGGCAGAATATATATGTATGTATTTCAGTAGTGCAGCTAGATTAGGTATTCTGAATGGTACATAGCAGTGAACGTAAGTAAATGAACTGCAGTAGTACTACATGCTGGGAATCACTTCCTTGCCGATTAAACCACAAAGCTTAGCAAATATGGCCTGAGAGTGATCATCTCTCAAACTGTATGTAATTTCTGTAGTGGAAATATGACTTTCATTGCCTCAGATTTTTATATTAACCCCAAATTTCAACACCAGCGTTGATGGCATGTAGTACATCAGACATGTATGGCAAGTGCCAGGCAGATAGTCAGGCTGTTCCCTGGTCAACATTTTACAACAACACTTTCAGACCAGATATTTTTCCTTGTTGTCCTATTTCAGCCCATTTAATGATAGTTTTGTTCATAGTTTAATGCATCGATATGGTGGTTTTGTTCTTCATTTTGGACAGTTGAGTCATCCACGTTTGTTCTCTTGTACAGGGGATGGGATGAATGCTTACATGGCGTACAAAGTCTCAACAAAGGTAAGCTACGCCATCATGAGCTTGGCCTTTATTTCTGCTGTTTATATGCTTTCAGATGAAATGCTTATTTTTCACAGTATTTTCCACAGCAGTGTGACTCATCAATAAATATAACTTGACTTTTTCTTGACAGTTAAGAGGGAAATTTACTAATACTGCCACAAATTATTGAATGTTTTTTTAAATATGTCTTGCGCTAGCTGACATTTTTGCAAGGTATTTATTAGAAGTATTCACATATATAAACATAGCCATGAAAAAAATATATATAAATATTGTTTTTGGTATTAAAAGCTTGTTGTGCTGATTGGGTGGTAACAATTTTGACATAAGATGACATAAGATGGCTCAGTGGGAAATTATAGCTCCACTGTAAACTTTAGTGAGTCATAGGCTGAACCAAGGCCGCATAGTGTGGAAAGACACCTTACTGTGTAATGACAAGACATGGGATTCCTGACAGGCTGTTAATTCACCTAGTATCTAGTACTGTGTGGGCTTTAAGTATAGTATCCTGTCTCATTTCTCTTAGACGTCCCTGACGATTTTCACCAGGAATGAATTCTCAGTGAAGAGACGGTTCAGCGACTTTCTTGGACTGCATAGCAAGCTAGCCACAAAGTACATGCATATAGGATATATAGTTCCTCCTGCACCAGAAAAAAGCATTGTGGGTATGTGACAAAATTATTATTATTTTTTAAATATAATTTTGTAATGGGATTTGATATATTGTTCAGATATGTATTTTTTGGCACTCCTACTTCATTCGAGACATAAGTGTGTATTACATAGGGATTATCTGTCCGTAAGTATCAGTTTGTTCCCATGTTTGTCATCTTAGGAGCTGGGACATCCTGAATCTCACTGGAGCTGATGGCACAAAACAACAAAGGAATTAAACTAACAAATACATATTTGTATTTGTTGTCCTGAAGCCAGATAGCTAGCAGTGCAATTACTAGAGCTACAGATAACTTACCTATTTCAGCTGCATTTACCACAAGCTCAGCTTTTCATTTAGCAAGCTAGGTGTTTGCATGCTATATAGCTCAAGGCTCAGCTGACTTTGGTTCAAGCTCAACTGAAATGTGTCTAACGTAGTCAAAAACTGACAGAGGAAAGAGTGCCTCTGTTAACATGTTTAAGCTCATTTGGTTTGGTTGTTCCCGTATTTGTCTCTTATACCAGATGAAACTATTTGTGCAACCTCTGCTATCGCTAGGTGAGCTAATTTTGCATCAGGTCCAAATAATGCATGTTTTTGTTTTTGTTGAAAATGTGATTATGTCCGTTTGGGAATGATAACAGGCATGACAAAGGTGAAGGTGGGGAAGGAGGACCTGTCCTCTGCAGAATTTGTAGAGAAACGAAGATCAGCTCTGGAAAGGTATTCTACGATAATGTCAATTCATAGAACCAGAAATTTTATTTTCTACCATTTTTAGAATCAATTATTTTTTTATTAAGTGAAACATATTTCTTTTTGATTATTTATGCATTTGCTCATGCCTTGTTGTGTCAAAATTAGTCTCCGAGGTTTTTTTTTTTTTTTTTTTTTTTGGCTGGGTTTTCCAGCTTTCTCAGGTTTAAAATGTAATGAATTTTTTTAAGTCTCCTTATCTTGACTGTCAGTGTAGAATGTAAACTAGGGGCTGTGAAATCAGCACCATGACTAATGGAGTCACTGCACAAATCCTGCAAACACATTTGAATTTTTCTGTTGTATGGGCTGTATTTAATAGGTCTGACTTTAATTTTTCTGACACTCATTAGCAAGTCTGTAGAATGCCAGTTTCTTTAGATGTCCATGCTAACTAGTTAACTGAATACCACTGGCACATAACAAGGATTTGGGAATATGTTTAGCCACAAACCAAATAAGGAAATTAAAAAAGAAGCAGCATGTAATCCTTGCTCTTGAAAAAATGGCCTTATTCTTAGACTTTCTGTAAGAATTTTTTTTTTCAGTTTACATTTTAACCTTTGTGAATTATTGAACTTAAGTGTAATTGCTGTAGAGGTGATTGACAGATATAGATTGACCCCCTCCCCCAACAAAAAAGGATGCTTATAATTCTGTTTAAATGATCAGTATCAGAACAAAGTTGATGGCCCACTTAGTATATGAAAATTACTTGTTTACACTTCCAGTCATCCATGTGACATTTGTGTTTTTTAACAAACAGCTTGTACCATCTTCATTGTAGCTTTCTATGTATTAAACATTATACTGTCAGGTTAAGTAAGGTAATGGTATTTTAGTGAAAGGCTTTATAAAGTGAAAGAAATAGAGCTGAATACTACACTGCTTTGCAGTATGTCCCATTCACAAGCACCATCTGAAACCCGCTCACATTTATTTTTTGAATGAAAATATTAGTGATGAAATATTTGTTGAGCCTACCCCTTTGGGCCTCCTAGACACAAATCTGGCAGCATCACCAAAAGAACAATAATTTTGATTTACCATTTCAGCTTGTCTTTTGAAATATTAAGTACTCCAATTAGAGGTTAGCGGAATATTTGTTCTAGGAAACTCGTAACAAGAAAAACTTTAACCATGCTGTGTTACCATGGATAACATGATCTAACAGTCACTTAATTTGTTTTGAAATTTCAAATATTGGTTAACAATCATAACTTGGAACATATTTTCCAAAACCCCATCTTCAAGACTACCCTTCAGAAAGGATTTCTTTTGGCATAGCGGATTCATAGAACAATGAGGCATTAAAGCAAGAACAGAGCACATTGGATTAACACTGGTAAGACAAGCGCTGATTGTGTTCAGTTGAGGAGAATGCGTATACTCATTACTCCAGTGACTGTAACAAGTGGGCTTTTATTTGTGACAGCTGGCTCTTTTGTGCTGCGGACTATTTTCTGACTGTTTGCCATAGATATAATGATGCTCCATAATGCCAGTTGGTGAGAGAAGGGCTGACGTGAGCTCATCGGTGGTACCATAGATACTCGCTGAAGTAAATTGGGTGCCGGGGGCACCTTTTTACGTCCAATTTTATGTGAAAAGACTTCAGTTTAAAGAGCATTCTTGTTCTGGTCTTTTACGGCAGAAAGGTTAAGCAACACAATATTAGATAAATAATTATCACCTAGCTCAGGGGGTTCGCTGCCGTCAGCGTCGGGATACGCTGGCAGTTTTCTCCGGAGCTTTCTCGGATCCGCCTTGGATAGCGCTTCCCTGACACGGATGGTATTTCGCCGTGCGCTGATTGCCACAGCGTTCGCGGTTTTGCACATTCTGATGAATCGAATAAAAATTAAAATTAAGTGAGGCGCTGACATTTCCCTGCCCTTTTTATAATCGTATTGATTGACATGAAGGTCAGTGTTAACTGCGGGACGAAGGATGTCAGCTCAGAGACTTCAGTTGTTAAAGAACTGTAACCTGATGGCTAAAACAATTAATTTCAACAAGAGCTTTATTTCATAGTCAGTCAGGTAAATACACCACTGAGGTCTTTGTGAATAAAATACCTTCTTTACCACAGGGAACCCTTTTTTTCTTTTACAAACCAGTCAGTTGCTTAAATTTTTAAAATTATTTCATTTAAATCATTGTATGAATTCTGCTTAATGCTTTTCATTGTTATGGTTTGTTTCCATAAAAAACAATAATAATGTCATGCAAAATTTTAGCCATCCATATTTTTGAACAGAATTAACAAGGATCTTTAATCAGGAAGTTAAACTGAGGTGACCCTTTTTATACCAGATCATAAATGATCAGATCCTGTTTTCTATGTTCTGTTTGTTTTGCATTAGATCTGAATATTAATTGCATTTTCAAGTCAAGTCATTAGCTCTTGACAGCCTGGATGAGAGTTTGGCTTATCTTCTCTGCCTTTGCAACTTTTCATTTTTATTCGTAAAGTACATGAGATAGAAATGGAATAATGTAACAGGAAAGAACATAACGTTACTTTTTTGTCATGTTTTCACTCTACAGGTATCTGATGAGAACAGTTAAGCACCCTGTCCTGTTACAAGATCCTGATGTTATACAGTTCCTGGAAAGTTCTGAGGTACTTTGCCTTGACATTCTGAAACACAGGTGTAGTTTCTGACCCAGTGATACATTTACTGACAATAAGAGGTCTCACAAAATGAATAAATACACATGGTATAAAAATACTGCACAAAATGTAAATTTAGTTAGGGAGAAGGGAGAAGACTCCCTTGTTTATAGTACTACATCAACTGTATTGTAATATATAAGAACTTGTTTACAATTCTTATATTTTTATTTTTTTCTTTGCTGAAAAACGTATCCATGTTAGTTTATTTAGACAAAATGTCTGAAAATGTATTGAAGCATTTTTAAAAGCAGTACCTTTGGAAATGGTGCAGCTCTAAGCATGCAGTTACTTATGACATTTTAAATGTGTAAAAGTTACTTTGTCCAAGGTATGGAAAAATCACCTGCTGTTCAACTGAAATTTACCTGGGTTTAACATAGCGTTACTTTTTGACTTGGAATGCAAAATAATATAAAATAGTGTAATATATTCCTAATTCTTTTTTTAATCAAGTGTGGTAAAGTTTTCAACACCAGTTTATTTTTCAGAGGTTTAACCCACTCAGTCTTACCTATGTGTTGTCATATGGTTTTGAGAGTATTTGAATTGTGTGCTGCACTTACACCATTGAACTGTGTAAGCAGCACAAATTATTTTCTTTTAGTTAGCTTAAGTTAATGATTTTTATGTGTGTATGATATGAAGCAGCCAATGTCAGAAAACCCTTTTTGTATGAGGTTAACTTAAAGCTAATTAATGTGAAACATGGCAGTTATATTTTGTAGTGGGCTTGCAGCCTGTTAACATTTTCACCGCATTTGCTTGTGTTGCGTACAGTATGCAACCAAATCCAAAATTAACAGACCAATCGATCTCCTGAACTTACTGAATCCTCAAACTGTCAAAAAGCCAGAACACACCGGTCAATACCTTGAAACAGCACAAAGTCGCACTCAGCATATTCGCATGTGCCCGCGTGCGTGCGTGAGTGTGTGTTTGTTGGTTCCGTGAAATAACTGTATTAATCCCCTGGTAGCGAAACAGAACTGTAGAAAAGAGGGATAAAGGGTTGAAAGCAATTGAAAGCTATTTTTGCCTGTTGTCCCTCTGAGAGTTTTCCAAGTGAGCGTATTAAATTAGATCCTACAGCATTGAAATGTATGGGAGTGGAGAAAACCCCACACTGCTCTCGGCGCAGGGGGCTCCCACAGGGATTGGGTCGGAGCCCCAGCCTGTTAACCGGTTTGTTTGCCCTTATTTGTCATTTTATCCCAGCTGCCGAGAGCGGTTAGCACCCAGGCGCTGAGTGGGGCCGGAATATTGAGGATGGTAAACAAAGCTGCCGACGCTGTCAACAAAATGACAATCAAGATGAATGAATCGGATGTGGTAAGGGCTGATTTTTGGACTTGAATAATGAGACGAATTAATGAGCCTCTCCGCTTGAATCCTAAGATTGTGCCAGTAAAAAAAAAACAAAAAAAACAAACCAGACTAATACAACCTGGTGCCTTGCCATTCTGTTTTCATTGTTAGAGATAGAAAAATAAATAGTTTATATATGTAATGTGTGTGCTTATGTGCGTTTTTGTTATCAGTTTAATATTGACTTATAAGCCCCTGTTGTATTCAGGTCATTCATTTGATTAAAGGAAAAAAAAAAACTCAATCGTGGGTCTGTTTTCTATAAACAGTGCCCATCTGCTTGCGGTTTGTTTGAACAGTGACAGTCTTCATTGATAGTTCCTGCTCTCTGTGGTAATGGCGTATTTGTCTGTGTTTTTGTCATTATGTTTCACTCATCTTGTAAGGAGAGCCTACATTGTCATTCGGCTATGCAATGAGGCCCGTTTTGCTCATCGATAATATTTGATTATGATAATGAATTGTGTCAGCGCCGTGCAAAGAAACTGCAGTCTATCAAAGCGCGATAGTGATGTCCCGAATCGTATTTCTGATTTCGTTACGTTGTGTTTCTGCGGCCTATTGGACGCAGTGGTTTGAGGAGAAGCAGCAGCAGTTTGAGAACTTGGACCAGCAGCTGAGGAAACTCCATGGAAGTGTTGAAGCCCTTGTGCTCCACAGAAAAGGTAAAGCTCACCCTGGTCGCCGGTCCTTACCATTACATACACATTATTCCTTAACCCTCACACCTGGAAACCCCATTTTTACTGGACTGAATGCTTCACCACCATTCTGTGGCCTATATTCAGTAGACAGAGAGCCTCTTAAAATGGCTGGAAAAAGCTGCTGTAGTCCATCATGTGAACATCATTAACACATAGTGGACATTTGTAACAAATATAACTACTGTACCTCATTTAATCTTTCTGTCCAGATCTGTATAGCTTAAGTTAGTATCTATTCACAGTTCATTTTATTAGTATTTGTTCCTGTTTTGTTTTTGCATTTATTGTAAAGAGCAGTCAAAAAAATGCAGTGTTTTCCTTTACGCGTTTGCAGAGCTTTACAAGTTATTCAAGATACCTGACCCATAGTAAATACTTCTCTGAATGTGACATAAAAAGAAGTGGATGCACGTTATTCAAATGACTTTGATAGATCACATGACCCATGTTCACAAGCCACACTTCCCACAAAGGACAAATTAAGGAAGCAATTACAACATAAAAGAAGTCTTTGTAAAACCATGAAAATTGTGCCTCCCATTGTAAATGCTAATGAGGCTGTCATTGCTTCTGAACCACAGGTTAATTGTGGAGTATTTATCTCTGGGGCAGATAGAACCACAGTGGGATTGGCTCTTTCATACAAAGTAGAAAGTGTAAAGTATGTCTTTAAGGACATGTTGAAGCTTGTTCTTTCAATACATGGGAAAATAATGATTCCCAGGTGAGGTAGTGTCACTGTGCCCTTGAGCAAGGTGCATATTAGTTTAGCTTTATTAAATACCTGCAGTAGCTGTGCAGATTTCTCTGAGTAAAGATGTCTGCTAAGATGGATAAATGTTTGGTAATTTAATACCAAACAGCAAATAAACACTGATGAATAGTGGTTGCATAATAAGTTTATTGCCTGTTTTTTTAATTTAGAATGGCAGTGTGGAAGTTGCAGGAAGTCATACACTCTCTCTGCAGTTTAGTTCCCTGCTTAAGCTGGCCATTTCCAATACAATCCACTAGAGGAAGGTATAGAGTAAATGTTACACACTATTAGATAGAATTACTGTATGTAGAGTAAATCTTATGCAATTTAAAACAGAATTACTATATGGAGGGGAATCATGGATTGGTGGAATTTTAAGTTGAAATATATGGTAAAGGTTCATTAAATTTGTCACAAAATTGTTCCATGAGCCTTTTTTATAACACTGATTCAGACTCATTTTGAGGACAGCAAGTGTATAAACCGTGCTGCAAGTGAACAGGAAGGTGTTCTTGTCAAGTAAAAACTTTTGTAGTTTTTTAGAGGATGCATAGTCTACTTTGACTATCCCCTCCTCACAGATTTTGTCACTGGTAACTAGTTTGCTCAGAAATAGGATAGTCAGCGTAAATGGGTTATTAAGAGGAAAAATAATCTGCAAAATGTATGCATAATTGCTGCATATGTTTCAAATGCTGTTTAAAAACTATGATGGAATCACAAGCTGATGCTCTGTATGCTCATTGGTTCGTTTGTCTGCTCACTGTCCACATCATAATATCACAAATCAAAGGATTTGTGCCTCTTAACTTATTTAGAAGTTCATTCTGAAGCTTGTTTTCTGTTCACTTTGCAACTAATTAGAAAATTCCTCAGATCGATATTGTAATATCTATTGACCTTTGGGAGGACAGCGCGTTCAGTGTCACAATCCCCCCCCCCACTCCAGAGCTGTCGCTGAACACGGCGTCCTTTGCCAAGAGCGCCGCCATGCTGGGGAACTCGGAGGACCACACGGCACTCTCTCGGGCGCTGTCGCAGCTGGCGGAGGTGGAGGAGAAGATCGACCAGCTCCACCAGGAGCAGGCCTATGCAGACTTCTACCTGTTTTCCGAGCTGCTGGGCGACTATGTGCGCCTCATCACTGCTGTCAAGGTAACAGGTTACTTTGGGAGAAAATGTTTTCAAAAACTAATCAGCTGCTTGGAATCGGGAGAGAGGGTTGTTCCTCTGGGACACATTGTTTAGGACAATTAAAGGCCAGAAAATGTTACAATACTGCAATAAATGAACTGAGAATTGGTTTTAATTCACTTAACGTTTTATCCTTAACCTTGCTGCACAATTAAATGCAAGCGTTCATTTTTTTCACAAACACATTTTGCCAAGTCCTGAAGTCCCAACAATTAATGCTAGTGTGAGCAGGTTAGGGTAAGGACAAATGATGATCGAATCCCAGCCCTAGTGTTTTGAACAAGGTTCTCAGTCGCTACCGAGGGGGCTCGTCCACAGAGGGCGGCAGCACTAATCGGCCATGGTAATGCCCACAGGGCGTGTTTGACCAGCGCATGAAGACGTGGTCCAAGTGGCAGGACGCTCAGGTCATGCTCCAGAGGAAGCGCGAGGCGGAGGCCAAGCTGCAGTTCGCCAACAAGCCGGACAAGCTGCAGCAGGCTAAGGATGAGATCAAAGAGGCAAGGCCGCTCAAAAACACAACACAGCTCCTACAGGCTGCAGGGCACACAGCAACCACAGCTCCTACAGGCTGCAGGGCACACAGCAACCACAGCTCCTACAAGCTGCAGGGCACACAGCAACCACAGCTTCCACCACTACCTCATGCTTCTGTAAGGCCTTCTATATATAAGGTACACCTCAAATTTAGAACATGCATACAGCAGTTCACTAGTGTCTTAAGTCATGAGAGATGGAAATAGGTGCACAGGAATGTGGTAGTGATAAAGGTTAAGGCTAGAGCTATTTCAATTGTAAATATACACCCACATCATAACAACATTTAGTAAAATATGTTTTGTGGACATGAGATGAATAGTAACACTGAAATAAAACAATCTAAGTATTTTTTACTACTCTAGGTTAAAAACGACACGTTGAACAATATCAATGTTGACCTATACATACAATTGACAATTGGTTATATTAAATGCCATTACTCATGTTTTCAAGATTACAACACATACCATGATAATACTGGAGGAACATATTTGTTAAATAGTCCTTTTTCACCTTCCTTTAGCTGAATCTGAAATCACCACACCTTTTGACTGGAATATTTTTCATAAGGTTATTTCATTCTCAGCTGCTTTGCCTGACAAAATATCATTTTAAGATTGATCATTCTGCTTTGTGGTCATGCATTAAGTCTGAGCTGATGAAATTGGTTAATATCTTTAGTGCTTTGATCATGTTCAGGTTTTGCAGGATTCAATATTTATTTTCACCTTGTGATGCTCTCATAATTATAATTATAACATACTGTAAGGGTTCTTCAGTTGTTCCCCTGGGCGAACTCTTAAAGGTCCTTCTTAGACACTGCTGGACTGCAAACGAGCTGCTTTTCAGTGGGCCTTTCAGTGCCCATGCTCAGCTTTTTATTCAAGTGCAAAATCCTTGATTGACAAAACTATATTGCTGAAGCTTGAAGGTAATCTAGAATGTTCTTGTATGTAGTTGCATACTGTTAAGATGAGAGGAACATCAGCTCAAGACTGCAAGATTTTATGGTCACAATAATGAATGGGATTGAATGTACATTATTCAATTTGTACATTTGATGTACAAATGTTATAATACAAGAGGGCCCTGCCTAGAGTTGATAAACTGTAGATTAGCCAGCTAGTTCTCTATCCATGTTGATTTTTCAACACATATAGCAATTTTACAGATAGTTTGTAACTTTCCATTCCAGAGAATGTTCATTTGAAATTATCATTGAAATACATGTGAACTCATCTGTTACGAATCTTGTCATAAAAAGCTATGAATCTCATCATGAATCTCGTCCATAAAATCTTGCAGTGAATCATACGTTTGTATGATTGGCTTGACAGTTGGATGCCACAGCGTCTTCAGGACTGCAGGGCCTCCACATCTGTGATGAAAGTGAATATTGAATTCTGCCAGCCTTAGCCATGCACAGTATTGCAAGAGCAGGTGCTTGCCTGATTCCGAAAGGCACTTGTGCAATAAATTCATATTTTTGTGAATTATTTTGGGCACAAAGCATTTTCCAGCCTATTTAATTTGTGCATTTTCCCTGCCATGCATCACAAAGGAGATTGAGGAGGTAGGACTCCTGGATTTGTTTTTCCCCCTTCTGTCATCAGATTGCATACTTCTCCCTTAACGGCATCAAACAAGCTACCAACTATCCCATGCCAAAACAAATGATCACAACATATAGGGACGTTGGGAGGTTCTTGATCACATTTCAGTTCTCTTTTGCACACACCAGTCTGATAAGTGCAAACCATTGACTGTATTTCTGTCATTAGAATTTAATGCTGATCCATTTGAACCGGATGTACTTTAGTTTTGAGTGGCTAGTATTTTAAAGAACGAAATACAGAAATTACATCAATTGTGAAATTGAAAACACAAATACTTACACACTGAAAGGTCACCCATCAGCTCTATTATGGATGGTGCTGCTCTGTAGAAACAGCCTCATGTAACCTTACGTTTTGCTTCACAAATGCATTTGTATTTGTGACCATAACCCTTTGCTTTCTCTGCTTAGATTTGTTTTCCCTCTCCCCATTCCATTTTTCTGTGTTTGTACGCTGTCCAATGGGGACACTGCTCTATGTGATTGTGTAATGCATCAGGCACTATGGTGATACCAATTCAAGTCATACAGGTCATCTCCTACTGGAATTGGTCTGATTTTCAACTGTGACAGTTATGAGGCTTATGTCTGTTCAGGTTTAGACAGAAATAGCCCAGCTGTGCCCTAGAGCAGATATCAAATTATACAATCTAGTTACTTGTAACTAAGGCAACAAAAACAAATTCCTGTTTGAATGACATTCTGTTTAAAATATCTTAACTGTGTCAGTTTCCATGGCAGTTCTGGCTTAGTGTCAGTCATCAATTTGTCAGTTAAGTTTTACATGATAGAAATGGTTTATTTCGCTGAGTTCTCTAGCACGCTGTTTCTTGCATTACGATTTGTGCTTATTAGAAATAGAAGCCTCTGGTAGGGCCATAAGATGACAATGTAATGGAAGTTTAATTTTGTAATTGGTGCCATCATAAACAAAATCAACACTGTCCCATTGAAAATCATACCAAACTTTCCATTTTTTTCTCCGTTCTTCTCCATGACACATGCTTTCACAGTAGTCTATCTATGGTTGATCCCTGCTTTTAAATGAGCGGAGTGTGAACATTGGTTTATCTCACTTTGTCAGCCCTGTCTTTGTCATCACTAACGTTCCTCTCTTATTTGCATGTCTTTAGTGGGAGGGTAAAGTCCAACAGGGGGAGAAGGACTTTGAGATGATTTCCAAAACCATCCGCAAAGAAGTGGGAAGATTTGAGGCAAGTACACAAGTTGCAAGGCCTCATCATTCCTTCCGTGAAAGACACATTTAAATTATATTCTTCTGATTTAAAGGGTTTGAGAATTTCCATATGAACAAAATGTATTTATAGGCAGGTATGTGTTGTTGTAGTTTAAAAGTTATCATATAATGATGGTTGCCATTTTTGTCAATTTCAGTTTTATCTTCAGCTACCATTACTCATTTCAGTCATGTTATTTCAGATGTTGCTATAGATGTTTTTTTATTATGTTTTTCTTCAAGTGGACAATGCTGGGTTTGTGAAAATCATGGACATGTATTTGTTGTCCTATGATGCTATTGTAGCAGCGGTTAATGTGTCCATCACTAACACCACTCTGCTGTCTCTTCACAGAAAGAAAGAGTTAAGGACTTCAAAGTGGTTATTATTAAGTATCTGGAGTCACTAGTGCATACACAGCAACAGGTAGGAATGCATTATATCTACCTGAAATATGCCCACATTTGCTCCAGATTCATTAAACAAATGAATAAAATGGCATTGCCCTGGATTAAATAAACATATTGTCTTAGCTTTGATTTACAATTTAATAGAGATGCTTGCCTTTTTAAACTCTCAAATATGATTTTGTGAATTTAGCTATCAAAATGACTGAATAAGTAGTTGAGGAAAAAAACACTGACTTTTATTTGTAGTTCATAGTTAAATAATTTGCTTTTGATTTAAGCCACTGTCTTCAAAGGTACAAGAATCGTAAAGCTTGCAGCAGAGAAGTGTTAAGCTAATCTTGCCCATTTTTAATGAAACACAGTAGAACCTTATGGATCCAGAAACACTGGTTAACAAACAGTTTATAAACCTGTTGCAAAGTGGCAAGCACTTCCCATTGATGAACCACTGCAAAAGAATGCTATTTGGGAAATTAAAATCAGCAAAGAATATTTCACATAAAGATTACATAAAAATGCACAAAACAAGCTATTGGCTAGTCAGTCAAAGTACAAAATAGAAAGTCGAGATAGAAAAGTAAATAAAGCTAGCTAGTGATAATCTGTTTGATACTTCTGTTTGTCTTTTTCACAGCTGATAAAATACTGGGAGGCATTCTTACCTGAAGCCAAAGCTATTGCATAAGCAGAACACCTTTCGCAAATCAGGCCCAGCCGATGACACCCCCCCCCCCCCCACCGCTCCATTATCCCCGTCCCCTGCTCCCCAAGTTTACATCAGAATCGCACTCTTAAAAAGAAGACGCACGGAAAAGGAAAATCAAGATCGCCACCGAAATAAACCACTATATATTTTCTAAATTGCTCACTTCTCCGTCCTTTTATTTTGCCCTGTGCTGTACCATGAAGGAGTTACCTGTCCCTGATTTGACGCCTGAAGACTGTGGGTGGGACTTGTGGGGAGTTCCGCAACATCCTGCTCAGATCAACACTACTGCTTCGTCTTACCACCAGAATGATTTTGTGTTGTTGTTTTTTGTTTTGTCACTTAATGTGCAATGTTTCTTTTGAGTCTCTGAAAATTTCATTTGATTTTTTAAAATTTGTTTTTAAGGCTTTGTCGAAATGATGTTTTTTTTTTAAGTTTCATTTACTGTTGAGTATACATTCCTGTACAGAAAACATTTGATTACTATGATACTAATAAAGGAATGTGCCCCAGTATAATACAGGAGCCTTTTTCTTTTACAAAAATCATATTTGAAATGGTAAGTTTCTGTGATTCAAATGATTTTAAGAAAGCTTAGTATTACAACGACTGGGTGCTACATTATATGACGGCATATGACAGTGTATTAGTTTTGAAAGTGGTATATATTTCCTCAATAGCATTTTGTTTTTTGCCTAGCTTAATGTGTAGTGTGCTAAATTTAGATTATGTATGGGTCCAATGAAAAATTAGCTTACAGAAATATCTTCTGTACTATGTATTAATCTCTGCCATGATAATCAAAGCACACACAAATATTAAATCATGACATGGAGTACATTAGTGAAACTGGAACCACTTTAAAGATGAACTCAAGCCAACTATTTCAGGAATTGGTTATTAATGTGTAATTAATGTCAGTGCACCCTAAAGCCAAAAGACCCTACCAAAGACATACCATTTTTTTAAGATGGAAGGCAAACCTTTAATGCCTTAGTTAATATGTACTGAACATGTTTTACTCCACCTTGAGGTGACCTGTGAAACAGCATGTCAAGAACTAGCTGTAGCACATTCATTGTGCACAGGATAGTGGCCTCCATTCAATAAATCTTTGTTCCTAACTTACAAATGAATAAAAGTGCTAGCATTTTATAAAACATTTTTAGAAACTTAATGTAAAATACTTTACATTTTAATGAGCAGTTGCTGTTAGTGGACTATTGTACACTGAACATTCAGTTAGTGACTGTGGCTAAATAAATTTATAATTGATGAAATATTGATAAACTTGTAAATATAGATACGGGTCTGTGAATTAATATTTCAACAACCCAGAACTTAGTTTGTTTAGCATTTCTGTTTTCAGCTGTTAAAGCACTTCCATAATTTAACAGAACCATTTAGAAAAAGCGAACAGTTCATAAGCTGTACATCAGTAAACATTTTGAACAAAATGTAATATTCTACATATAACCAATAGTAAGCCTGGGCATGCAGACACTGACCCATCATGCATGCAGTTGTGTGCATTAGGAATCAGTGGTAGAGCTGCTTTAGACCATCATGTGCTACAGCTGAGCTTCATTCAGTAGCAGCTTTGCAGGTTACACAACCTGCTGTTCATGCATGGTGATTATTTTTTAACATGTGAAATGTCAAATACCCATAGGTATAGGCTTACATTTACCATGCATTCTTGTTTAGAGTGACTTGCACAGTTTTATATGCTATCAGGTTGTCCAGCTGGACAGTTTTTCCGAAGTGATTTGGCTTAAGCGACTTGTGCAAGGGTACAGCAGTGGTAGACTGAAACTCACTGCCTCTGACTTGGAAGCCCAGCTAACCTAACAGCTATGCCATACTACTGCTATGCTGCAGAGAAAAAGAGAGGCAGCTCGAAAGAGGGATCAAGATCCCAGGAAATTCAGATGTTTTCATTACAATTTCCACCCAGAAATGTGAAATTTTACAGGTATTACAAACACACTCATATCATTTTCTATGCTGACCACAAACTGGTGTTGGAAGAGCACTGAAATAGTACTTTGTGTGCACTTTCATGTAGTATATGGGATATGTGTACAGCATCACTTATACAATCACCTTGAAACATTGATACACCAGTGAACCAAAAATGCAAGTTCTGTAACACAAAGTACAGAGTAGATTTCAACCTCCATAATACAAAGAACTGAATGCTTTCCTTCTTGGAGAACAGTCAAATAGTCTACAAGTAGTTCAACACTTGCATAACTTCATTGGTGTTTCCTATATTTTGCCTACCCCATTCATTTATCAGTTAAAGCGGTTGAGTGCACATTAAATTTCATCTGGTTTGTGGGGTCTGTGCTAGGCCCTTTTGCTTGTAACACAAGATCCACCCCTTGTCTCAACTCCAGATAAACAGTCTGTGATAGTTTGGATTGCTTGAACAGGCTGGATAGTTTTGTCAGCTTTGGTATCTGCCCTAGTTCTCCTGCCATGAAACAAAAATATTTGGCAGTGATGGTTTATCATTTCATGCACCTGCCCTGAGAATTGTTATTCATTAGAAGGGCTTAATTAAAATTGGTTTATTAGTAAGCAAATTACACATTTAGTCAAATTTATACAACAATGGACTGACTGACAAGCCCATATTATCATTAGCCTAGGCTACCCCCTTGTCTATTAGGTTTGAATAGCATGCAAGACCCCATCTGGTGGTTAAGTCTGGGAACTGTAAGATAAATATGCTTCAAAATTTTTGCCTAACCCCAAACAGTGCAAATCATTTTAATGAAGAATGTATCCAATTCAGCATTCATTTCAATTTTTATACTGCTGCTATAAATCTCTTTATTGGTCTTTTTCTACCCTTATCATCTTCTGTACACAAGCATATCTACTTTAGTACACTAAATATGATCAAAAAAGCCTACATGCATCATCATCAATATCTACCAATCATTTCCAAGCCAAAGTCTAAATTCCTTTTTCACCATTTTACTGTACATGAATTATTATAATTAGCTGGTCCTCTCTTGTCATTTGTAAGCTGGTGCTGACATCTTCTGTTAATGCATAAGGCGTATTAAATCTTTAATTCCATTTTTGTATTTTGTGTCATATATATTCACTTTTGGCTGGAACTGAAGACATTAGGATAAGCCCAACAGCAGCATGTTATCCAAACCGGCGGCTGGCACTGAATGTCAGAATTAATCTGGCTGTAAGCATGTTTGATAGGGTCCCCTTTGTGTTCGCCGGAGATGTAGGCGGTAATAGAAACAGGATGACTGCATTTCAACACAAGCTTTTTTGCGAGCCTGCCCCATCTCCTGAGATCCTCACAGCAGGATCCAAAGGCAGGGAATCGGACTGCGCAAAACCGACTCCGCTGACAAGTCCTGTCAAGTGTTTGTAAGTCTGCATATACATCCCCAAATTGCTGTCAAAAAGTATAACACCGTGCAATACATTGCATTGTCTCCACTGTATTGACAAGCTGTCATATTTAGGCATTGAATTAGGTATCTATAAAGTAGAAATTCATTGTTGAGCTTCATTATGAGGGGACTGGCTGTGTCTCTGCTCTCAGAGGACCAGTATGTGGCACCGTGTCACTAATGACGCCGCTCAACTGCACAGCGCAGCGGAGGACTACTGGCCCCCAACTGTGCCTGCTTTCACAGGTGTTTTCAATGTAACACCTTTCATTCCTTTAATTTTTTATCTTTTCATAATTTGAAAGAACACATCTTCTTGTGTCTTGTGTCTATATATATATATATATTTTTTTTTTTTTTTTTAATGAATGAATATTGTATTATGTCACAGGGCAGAGGATATCCATACTTAACAGTGTTATGGGGGATAGGAGTTTTGTGCTTGCCACTGCAGAATAGTGGTATTTTACCAGGAAAGCACATTTCTAAGTGGGCTTTGTCAGCTTCTAAGGCAGTGGCTACTGGTACAGTGAAAACAACTATAAATACAGCTAGAGAGCCCAGGACGCAGATCAGTGGCTCGAATCTCAAAGCCGTGGAGTGCAATGGGTAGAATTTCTGTTCAGCAGTAAATGGAAGAGTGGCATTTCCTGGGATATAGAGCCACTTTTTACAAAGCAAAGCAAATGTGAATTTATTTCAATCAACATGTGTTATGTATGACACATTTTACCCCACAACCTCCATTTACAAAAAACTGCTTGAAACACTTATGCTAACACACTTTTGTACTAAGATTATGATCTCAATTTGTAGCTTATTCAGTGAGGAACTAATAATAATGCAATAATGTCCCAATGTATTTAGTACTGTTGAGATACAAGATTCATGATATTTGAATTATGATGAATTCACTTTGCAGGGGAAATGTCATGTTTTTGGTCTTGGTTTGCCTACCACCCTTTCCACAAGCTCATCACCATCACAGCCTGGGTGGAATGAAATGCTCTTCCTTAATCTGAGATCACACAGTTAATTTGTGTATGAGTGCCTAGATACAAGGGGTGGTTCATTTTACCCACTGGCACGATTTATCCCTGATTTCCCTGATTGTACATTGAGTCACCCTAGAGCAAATGGCAGGAGAGGACCTGGAACATAACACAAAGCTTATGCCTTTCAGCTCACATATGACTTCAGAGATACTCACTGTTTATCAGAGCTCTTTATTTTAATCAAGTTAAATGGCTTAGAAGCATCAGATTAAGCTGTTGCAAGTGACATCCCTAATGCAATCAAGAGTAACACTATTACCGTATCATTGCTGTTGCAAGATACTTGTATGTGCAGAAAAGAAACAGCAAAAATTAATCATTTTCTCCCACCCATAGACCATGATGGCTTAGTCTCATGGTGGAATTTTGAATAAACTTCAAAATCATATTTGACTTTGAGTTTTTCAACATTTTGTGTACTTGGAGCTCAATATGTGTTGCAAAAAAGAAAATATATATGATCTCAAATACATGCTATATTCAACTTTGTGAAGCCTCAGAAATACAATATTGACTCCAGGTTTTGGTTACTGTACATCCAGACTGTGTTATAATTCTATAATTGACCAATAGCATCCTTATATTCTCAGAATCTAACAGTGAACATGTAAATATAGATGTCAAATGAATCCCTCCACTAAATAAGGGATTGTATGTTTCAGACCAATTGTGTTCTCCTTTTGAAAAGTGTTAAGACAAACAGTTTTAAACACTTTATACCATTTAATGAACCACACAAGCCACAGGTAATTGAGCATTACACATTCATTTTGTTTCAATGCAACCCAAATTAGGCTTACACATAGTCTTTGCTTACAACTGTGATGCTGATTTCCACACTGTTGCAAGCTGTGCATATCTGACTGGTAATTTATGGATTCCAGATGTAATATTGGAAGAAAGAAAAGAGTATGTTTATTTGTTTTCAATTCTGTTCGAACATCTTTGATCACCTCAATTGATCAGCTAGCAAATTAAAAAAAGGTTTTGTTTGTGTGCACTACAGGTCCTTCCTTAAGATAAAGACGCTTCTGGTAGCCAGCACATTCAACAAATTCTATCACCCCTTTTCCAGAGAGGAACCATAAAGGTTATTATCTATACTCTGTCATGTGATAGACTCATTGAATAGTAATGTCAAGGTCTGTTGAACATTCATTCATCCTTGCATTTTCCAGTAAAAACTCCATATCAATCAATAAGGCCATGGGCAAAATCCTACCTCAGATAAGAGGATGACATTATGATAATTACATAATAGCCAAACAGCCTGACAAAGGCCTTTGGACATGGTCTATTTGGGTACTGCAGAAAAGATTTTCAGTGTTTTGAATGTAGTGTACCTGTAGTTAAATTTTTTTGATCTTAAAATTTAACATAACATCTTAAGTTAGATGCCATTGAATTCTAACCACACTGCTGCTGTTCAGAATATCCCTGTGGTGTTTACAGATGTGAGCTCTCTGGCCTTTTTGAAATAATACATCCATAACTTAACGTGCATCTAATTAATTAATTATGTTTATTTTAAATATACTGGTGACCAAAGATGGCATTATTCACAGCAACTAAATAAAAACATAAAGCTTGCATTTTTAATTTTATGTATTTGTAGAAAACTGGTGTCACTTTATCAATAAATGAAAGAGATTACAAAGGTAATTAATATATTTCAGAAGAATATTATTTACAGTGTATGTTGCAGAAAAATCATCTTCAGTTTGACTGTAATTTGTACATTTTAATCCGAAACTTAATATACAACCAACATTTTCAACCCACAACAATAACTGAATTTTTCAAAAAATTTGAAATTTTGTGCATGTACTATAAGTTGTATGTAAGTAGATAGATAGATAGATAGATAGATAGATAGATAGATAGATAGATAGATAGATAGATAGATAGATAGATAGATAGATAGATAGATAGATAGATAGATATTTTTATATATGGATCATTTAGTCTTGTTGCAAAGATGAGTCATCTAATTCCACATTTCGTCTTACAACTGACACAAATCATTCCCCTTACGCCATTAATATGTCAATATTTTCCTTCCTACTGTTTCGGTACCACATCGAGGTAGAAAAAAGGGCTGAAGAGAAAAAAAAACAACAACAAAACTGATAAAAGTGTTGTCAAGGTAACACAGCAAAGCTTTATTTATCATATCTCCAAATAACAATGTTATGGTGTGTTATGGTCAAAATACAGTGACCTCACTTGATCAAGTGCTCCCAAAGCCTGTAGATAAGAAGACCAATATAATAGAGTACAATGAAAAGAGTGTACTGTAATTATTTGTGCCCTGTCAAGAGAGGGCCCCCGGACCCCTAGCGATTCAAATCTGGGAACTCTGCGTACTGCAGGAGACTAACCCTTGCCAACATGAGACAAATATCACACCACTCGTGCGACACTGCTGAAATTGCACCAGTTTGTCATGCACACCTCTTGCCAGCTCCCCAAAAATATCATTTGCTTGCAAATGTGGGACCCCTTTTTTCCGGAGCTCCCCCAGTCTCACCAGTGGTCAAAACATTTGTCTTTTCTTTTGCGCTATCAGTGTGCAATAATTGTTAGAGTCAGCTTTACCCCCCATCCCCCTCCTCTTTTTCTCTTCTCTGTAAGCATTGTGGAGGCAAAATGATAATCACAGAAATGTGTGTTCAGAAAGAGATTTCATTAAGTCCAACATGAACTGAATTCATTCATGATAAAGGTTTGCACAGTCTTACCTGACAGTTTTATTAATATATAGTTGCATCATGTTTTGGAAAGATCAACATATTAACATTTTTCTTGTGTCCTATTTAGATAAATGAAATATCTGTAGTTAGCTGCATAGCTTGTCAACACTGTACACCACAAAAACCACATACCTGAAATATTGATAACTTGGAAGGCTATTGACACCTTAAGAAGGAATAATGTGATTTGCAAGAAGATTATGAATGCATAAATAGGAATGTAATACATTCACTATATTATTTCTATATGACAAAGGTCAGTTTTCAAATAGATTGTAACAGAGAGATGTTGATGTTTGAATTTTAAATTGCCCCAGATTAGTTGCCTATGATGCTGCAGTAACAGTGTGTCAATACTAGCATTAGCTGTCAAACCTGCAGTATTGGGTCATCTCAATTATTTCAGATATGCATGCTTTTTCACACAATACATTACTATGAAAACTGGGTCTGCTTGAGTCTGTGGGTGGGGGGTAGAAGATAAGGTCAGGAAAAGTCCGGTCCAGAATCACATTAATTTATTTCTCTTATCGCTTGATAGCAGTGCTCCTGGATCTGGTGAACATGGCTGAAACTGAGCCGTTAGAAAAATGGCTTCCATCGTAGCCTCTTTGTTTGCGCATTTTAACCCTAATTTTGCGATTATAACAGAAAGCTCATGCTGCTCCCTCCTGTCAGGGTCACTTGACGGCGGGATACAAGATCTGATATCCTGCACTGTGCTCGTACCAACAAATGTTTCCGTTTTGGCTAAGTAGAGAAATTGATATTATCCATATGGGATGCTATTAAAATCAGCTAAATCTGCACTATTAAATGAGAGGGTCATTTGAGCTCCACCTTCTCTTTTAGCTCAACACTGTAGATTCAAGCACATGACTTAACAGTGAGATTTATTTGTTTGAACATGGCCCCATTGTGTTAAGCACTACAATTTCATCAGTTTAACAAAACACAGTTACACCAGTAAATTGCATTTTCCTGGTTATTTTTGGAGCAGTTTCTCTGTAATTTACCAGTGCATTGTTACTGAACTTACTGTGCAATAATATGATATTGTTGAACCCCATATTGTTCTGTACGTCCCTGTTTTCTACACCGGCCTTCATATGGATATATACAACACTATAAAGCAGGAGCTATGCAGACTTATTAGGCGCATCTAAACAAGACATTATTTCACTTCTTCATTTATGTCTCCCTTTCGCTTCACACTATATCAATATTAACTATTAGCCTGAGCTAAAACACATTCAATTTTCCAAGCATGTGGTCCTTTTTTAACCTCTAAATTACTTGCGACTTGCAAACCAAGCTGTTACAAACCTCATAATTCTCTGTTGTGTCAAAGCAACTTTAAGCCACATCAGAGCAACAGTCGAAAATAGGTTCAGCAAACGAATACCCTGGTTTTCCAACCATCACTTTAACAGTCATGCTTCCCAGCTGCTTCATATCCAATACTACTGTCTCACTCTATTTTATCTATGTTTACATGATTTACATTTTATTTAATTAAATTTAGATAACATTCTTGCAGTCCTTAAAAACATATATTATTTTCCTGGTGTTGTGCCCTTCGTAATTTAGTTTGAAAGGAACTATTCCTCAACCCAAAACAAACCTTTGATGCTGTGACTTTCAGTGAAGGCTTTAGTATTGAGTGAGGTCGTTTGCATACATTAATCTATTGGCTATCTGAAACTTGCCAATAATTTGCCATCATGAGGGTGGCGGCGCTGACGGCTGACAGTCGCATCATTATTTGCGATGGTACTTTTATGAATCCTGACAACTTTTCGTCACCATCAATTTATGGCACAACCAGCAGTTACCGACTCTTATTATGATGTGGGCAAAATGTTACATATACACTTCTGTATACTAATATAAGGCTTAGAAAATGTATTCTTATAACAATTATTATTCCATCTAACATTAAAAATGGATGATATTGGTATTTTTAACACTGAGGATTTTCTCAGTTAATAAAAATATTTGGATTTATGACACAATTATATCCCCAAATAATATCCCCATGTCTTCATCACAGTCTTGCTGTATGCTTCTCCCAGAATGAAATAAATGATGTATTGGGGGAAGGGGGGTACAAATCCTTAGTACTCTGGCCAGGCCTCCTTGGTGATTGTCAGCGCTGCAGAAATGTGGAGTTGCTGGTTATTTTCCTTTGTGTTTAGAAGCGAAAGGTCAGAATTGCAATGGGAATTAATTTAATTGTGAGAGGGGGCAGCTGGCAGAGTCAGATGACTTTGGCTAGAGTTCTTCCCATTTCATTAGCTGGCCGCTTTCCAAGGCCTCACTCGTAAATGCACTGTGACACCCCGGCATTTAGTATGCAAGAGATTATGAATGGGAACGGTTAGCAGTTAATAGCTCTGATGGGCAAGGAGGCTGCTCTCATCACCACCTATACAAACCAATCAGGAGGTCTTTAAAATGATATAAATACAAGTGGCACGATATAATGAAGTTGTGTTCCTTAAAGCACTCGAGTGCAGAGGCGCATAATGTCTTCTTTGTCAGTGTCTCCCTCAGATATAACCTTATCTGCTCCTGTGAATAGTTTTACAGTGATCAATAAGCAGTTTTCTGTGGCCTTTCACTGGTGTCAGTTGTCATCGAGTGATGCAAATTCACGTCAGAAACTAGCTTGACACTTTTCCCTTTGCTCCTTTAAAAATCACTAAAACTCATGCATACAGTAGCTGTGCTGCTTTTTTTTTTTAAGTCTGGTTCTAAACCTTTTCAAGTGTAAAGTTACCAGCTTCCAGGTCTTATTGTTCTCATTGTACAGAATATGAGACGTGGCAAATGAATGTATCAAATAAATAGAAATGAAAAATTTCTATGCTTGCAGCCAAGACAATAAATATGTGCCATTACAATACTTTTGCTATATTTGATGGTGTCGTTTTCATTTTTAATCCGCCTTTTATTGCACAATTCAATGCCATTGTGCACTTATAGTTTTAGCTGAACTTCTTCATATTATATATTTGTACAAGATTAAACTTGCAACATTTGAGTTAAGCTTTTAAGTTAAATGTTGTACTGATTGGGCAACCAGATTTTGATATTACACATTTGTCATGTCATGTTTGCATTTCAGAGCTGAAGCATGCAAGTTCAAAGTAAAAGTTTACATTCGATGACAGGATAACAAGGATATTTAGATGTTCAAACAACAATAGTTGACAATAATACTAGTGTCATGCATTGATATTGCATATTACATTTCTCTCTCTCTCTCTCTCTCTCTCTCTCTCTCTCTCTCTCGCTCTTTCTCTCACTTTGACAGCTAAAACCTTCTTTTAACATCTTGATATTGACTTATGTCTTCTTCAGATAACTTCTAAGCCTTCTCAAGTCCATGGCTTGAATTAACAGAAGCAAGTGAAACCTATAGCAAATTTTATGATTCTTAAAATCATAAAGGCATACTGAAATTGATGGTGACACATATTTAGGCTGGATAAAATGAAAACAGACTTTGGGTTTTCTTTTTTTTTAAAGCTTTGATATTATAGAAATCTACTTTCCACCACCTCAGAAATCTGCAGTGATTTAAGAGCCAGACAGTACCACTGACTGGTCATCAAAGTTGTCATGTGAGGTTATACCAATATCACTTACCACAATTCCCAGGTACAAACAGCCGGAACTGTTTCTAGCCAATTGCCTATGATTTCCAAGTACTCTTGTTCCATTGTTCATAGTGGCTGGAATTTTGCTCACATTAGGTCACAGAATGTCTGTATTTTTGCTGGTAAAAAGAAACAGCTATACAACAGTATTACTATTTAAACCAAAAAATACTTATTATTAATTTCTGCACTTATGAGGGCATCAAGTTGATTTGATTTTACAATATTCAACAATACAAATCTTATATTACATTGCATGAGTGCATGTATTTTCTAAGAGATGTTGAAATTTCCTCAATATGTAGAGAAATTATTGCTGACTGACATTTTTAGAATCTTCAGACTTAAAGACATGTTGCTTTCTTAATTCCTTGCAAAGAATTAGCTTAATGCAGCCTGAAATTATGTTTTCATTAAATAATAATACGTGACTATTTAAAATCTCTCATTAAATTTCAACACAATCATGTAAAAATGACTTTGAAACTATGTGGCTGTCTTGTCAAAACAACCCATGGCAACTCAGCTCCATAAAATATTGTTTCCCTGTCAATAATTTTATCAAAAATAATTATCTTAAGACGAAGTGTTCAGCCTCATCAGATTAGGATTTTTTTCCATATAATACACATAAGACAATTGATACTGCTCTTTGATCCTTTTATAGCTCTTTAAACCCTTTTGCTCACTGAGGTGAAGTGAGTTAGTAGATCACAGAGTAACGACATAACAGAAGGAAGAGCCTTACCTGACATCTAAACATAGGATGAATTTTTCATTCTCACTGCGTGCCCCATGGCAACTTCTTACCGCATATTAAGATTTCAAAGATACAAACAGTAGTTCAGTAATTGCTTTCTTGAATCTGCCTTTAATAATTACACTTAGAAAAGCTGTACTGAAAATTAGAAAGGCAGAGACTAATGGAAAACTAGATTTTTTCACTGAATTAGAGAGCAGGACGATCCATATATTGACAATACATCAAGTTGAAAGAGATCAGGAAAAGTGTTTCGGACTGTCCGGGAGAGGTAGGCAAACTGGGCCTGATGCGGCGTGGCATGTGCCGTTGGGGTTGCCGGGGGAGACGGGAGAGAGATTCACTGCGGATGAGGCGGGGGGGAGGCATCAGTGTGTATCTCGCATCGTCCATGCGCCCGCATTCAAGGGGCCATCCGCAGCCTGCCAAGATCTCAAAGTCCCCACCAAGGGAATATTGTTACAAGGCTATAGATTTAACCTTTCGTTTGACACTGCGTTTCTTTCTGAAGTTTCGAATGAATAGAAAATGTGTTTTTTGGGAGGTATCCGTAATGAAATAAAGATGAAACAAGAACAGCCTTGTTAGCAGTTTTATCGCTTTGACTGTGGACAGTAGGTCGGTTGTACAATATTGTAGATTTTTTTTTAGGCCCAACGGTCAACTTACAGATTGGATGTTGGACTGTGTTTTCAAAGAATGCAGACAATAATTCCTACTCTCCTGATATAGCCTTAGTGAACTCATTCACAAACTGGCCAGGATTCAATCATTATTTTTCCAATTATTTTAGCAAATTAGGCAAACATTAGTAAATATTATATTATTACTAGTAAGGGTGGTTTTTTGGAAACTCAGTGCTGTGGAATTGTTGGAACATGTTCCACTAATGTGAAATATGAGCTCTCATTCCTTTAGGAAATTGGGTAATGTACTTTTTCATCTTGGCTGAGGGCTTTTTACCTTACTGTAACCCTTGCTCATAATTATTCTACAGGCCTACATTTTTAAGCAGGTGGTATTTTCATAACTATCCTAAAGCCTAGTAACAGGCATATTTTATGTTCAATATAAACCATAGTTTCCTGGTTTCCAGTCAAATCTTTTAGAATTGTAAGCTGAGTCAATAACCTTCATGCTAGTTGTGACACAAAGGTTCATTGACTTCATCTGCATTTATATAGAAGTAATGCAGTATATGTAGTGACATCAGCACTGCTTTTACTCAGTAGAACATTGTAAAGGTCTATCCAGCTGAATGTATTTGAGGGTGATGACACGGGACTTCTGTTCAGTACTTGTAAAAGTAACACCCCTTCATTTTCTCAGTAACTTTACAAACAGGATAGCAACATCAACTCTGTAATACCTGCAAAAATATACAACACAGCATGTGGCTAACCATTTCAGGAGGAAGTCCACTTACTAATGCTATCATTGATGTCAGTCTTCAGACTTGGGGTGTTGTGCAACACCAAACTACAGGACAATACATGTATTGAGATATATATAAGATATATATAAGAGCCTGAGAGTGAGTGGATCTTTACCAGAATACATTTGATCATGGCAGATGTGTTATTTAGCTGTGTGTGTAATGACCATGATACATTAGATAGCTAGTTGGCCATGTTTTGAACAGAAAGGGTTGGACCTATCTGGTGCTATTGTCCATGTAACACATTGTAGAAATGCAATAGTTGCCAGGCTTCTATCCAGTGTTTCAAAGCTTTGGGGACCTGGTCACCGGTTTGGATTGTATACTTTAACTATCTATATTAAGTATTTATTAACTCAAGACTGATATACGCTAGCTAATGGAAAAGAATATATTAGAGTGGACTGATAATTGTATACTGTCTGGTATTAATGCTAATTCCCTGCATTCCCACTGAAAATCACAATTATGTATCAGACATTTGATACTGAATATAGAAACAGGATCCTGATTTTTCAGATTATTGCAACAGGACTGATGAATTACAACAAATCCTCATATGATATATCTTCAAGTTTTGAATTTGTAGGAGCCAAAATGTCCATTTTTGTACAGTGAACCAAATATACTGCGGAATATTTGTTTTTGGTAAAATCTTGTATCTACCCTCTCTGAGCAGTAATGTAAAATATATAAAGAAATAATTTGTGATTGATGCATGTTTTATAATTGTGAAAGTCTAGGTGTATATAAAATGCATAAGCAATATTGTGTGAATTTTACATATTAAACATATATAAAATATTGTTAATACTCCAAATGTATTTACTATAATAAACCATATCAAAGCATGAAAGCATATCATTTAGGTTTACATTTACATATAAAGATATCATTATCAATGTTTGAAGAAACATCACACAATCTGGCATCTTCCCAATGACTAATTTTGTTTAGGAGCTATCTAGCTTTTTCATTCCTACCTTTGTCATAGAGACATGATGCAGAAAAGGTTCTGTTTTAAACTCACTGCACTTTTTCATAAAAACAACTTTTTGTCAGCTCTGAACAGAAATAAATGTGGAAACGATAAACATTCCCCTTTGAGAGGTTTTTATTTTTATTTTGCATCGGTATGAATTTCAGTGTGGTGTCAGGTAAAAACAAAACCCTTTGGTGTCTGGGAATTATTCTCTGTTATTTACACCACAAATACGAAGGAAGGCATACTTTTGCAGGTCAACATCTTTGTTGAAACTCCTGTTCATCTGTTGACGCAAAGGTACAAATTACCTGATTATGATGTATCATGTATTAGAGAAAGTCTCTTTGTTCGGGAGAAAAAATCAATAGCAAAGCTCCTGGAGCTGCTCTTTTTCCCTTTTAAATGTCCAGATAGGATGAGAGTGGAATTGCTGATTCCACATTTAGAATGACAGTGATTCATACCTTGGCGCTGTCCGGTTAGGCTGCTAACTTATACCTGAGGGCCCGGCACTGACATTTCATCTGCAACTTTGGGAAAGGTTAAGGGCTGGGAGGCTACATGCTGGAGGGAACCAGGAAACCTTTACTATTGGATTATTTTTAGACAGGGGGGTGTGAGAGGGGCGTTAGGAAAAAGTGCACTAAGGTAAAGGCTGTGCTGTGGTATTGAATTCAGTCTGATAACCATGGCAAACAATGTAAGACCTCCCATTTCAGTATTGTCATTTGATATTGATTATCCTGATGGCCATTATCCTTGTACAATGAACTCGCATCAAGTGCTACAACAAGATGGCTGTAATAACACAGAGCGCTGAAGGGCTACAGTATTAGCGCTGTGAGGTAAGCTGGTCTATGGAGGTCTCAGTAAGATGCAGCAGAGGAATGGGGTAGCTCAAACCCAGGAGTGAAGGAATGATTTTAATAGTCTCAACCTGTGAGCCTGGGTACCAACGATTCACAGGAAGAGAGAAATCCATTTCATCTTCTTCCCTCCCCAAAAAAAGAGATAAAAAAACAGGTCTTGTCTGCAATCCGTGTAAAGTTCAGGTCTGGCTCAAAGACTGGCTCGTGTTTTTATTAGAGCTGGCCCCATGAGTATCCATATGTGAGGGAACTTCAAGACTTTACTTCAGACTAGAGCAGAACAGTTATTCAGGTGAGACTGCATGGTGCAACAGCAAGACACAGTGGTAAAGGTAATGCAATTGACTACTGATGTATGATATAGTGGTGAAGGCTGGACAGGACAGGAGAGGTTTAGGACAGGTAAAGGTAAGACAGTAGAGTACAGGTGTGTTACATAGTGGTAAAAGTAAGACAGTAGAGTACAGGTGTGTTACATAGTGGTAAAGGTAAGACAGTAGAGTACAGGTGTGTTACATAGTGGTAAAGGTAAGACAGTAGAGTACAGGTGTGTTACATAGTGGTAAAGGTAAGACAGTAGAGTAAAGGTGTGTTACATAGTGGTAAAGATAAGACAGTAGAGTACAGGTGTGTTACATAGTGGTAAAGGTAAGACGGTAGAGTACAGGCGTATTTCACAGTGCTTACAGGTTAGGCAGTAGAATATAAGGGTGTTACCACATAGTAACAGTAAGACAGTAGATTATAGGTGTGTTACACAGGGGTAACAGTAAGACAGTAGATTATAGGTGTGTTACACAGGGGTAACAGTAAGGCAGTAGATTACAGGTGTGTTACATAGTGGTAAAGGTAAGATTATATAATACAGGTGTGTCGCTCAGGTGAACAGCTAAAACACTAGAGTACAGGTGTGAGAGTCAGTGGTTAAGGTAAAGCAGTAGAATACAGTGAATAAGTGGTAAAGCTAAATCAATAGACAATAGGGTAGAGTTATGGCCTTCAACAGTAAAGGTAAGACAGACACAGTGTTCTTGTTGATGTACTGTAAGGTGATGCACGAACATAATCACAACCAAACTGCACTGGCCTTTGTCTTAGTCTAAGGATCACTTGGAATAAACTGCTGCTGATACAACATTTGGGATACAGAAGAGAAGTCAGAAAATAAGGTGTAGAGGAGCAAGACCATCCAGGTGACTTTGTGTGTGGCGTGGATATATGGACAGACAGACAGACAGACAGACAGACAGACAGACAGACAGACAGACAGACAGACAGACAGACAGACAGACAGACACAGTTTAACTCACCATGATGTAAAGAAATGTAATTCAGAACGGAACAAACAAAACCATTGTTTATCTTTTGCCAAAAGAAAAAAAATTCAGTAATGCATCACAGGCAGAACATTACATATGCTTGAATGATGTATTGAATTTGCATGACACAAACTTGCAAACCATAAGACAGGTGTTTTCAAATTGTTTTAGTAATAACTTGAATTATTCAAGGGAATGATGGAATTCATAATGTCTACTGATGCAGAGGATGCTTTTGACCAGTAATTTCACAACTTCCTGAATACAGTAAAAGGTAAAATGTTGTTAAGGCTACAAAGCTGACAAAAGCACAAAATTGCAAACTGTTGTCCATTTGGAGAACACTGATATTCGTATTAAATGAAACATTGCAGTGCGTTAAATAATCAGAAGTTTTGCGACAATAATGTTTACCGCTGTGAAAAGAAAACGTCCTGCAGGTTCAGCAGTATAGAGGTACCTGGTGAACTCCCACGTGTCTACAGCATACCGCATCCCTTCCATTCTCCCCCTTTTGGGTCTATTCTTGACCCTTGACCCCTAGGACCCCAGTTGTGCTCGTGTCACGTCAGTGGGTTGTAATTAGGGTGGCCCGAGAGGGCCCTCCCGTGACCTCGAACCCTGTGTGAGGACGACCCAGAGAGGTTGTCATGGACGTAGGGTGCAAAAAAATCACCTTCTGTCATCCTCAGCATTTACTTTAATTGGCAGTGGAGATGCTAGCAGAGTACCTCTGGCTAACTAGCCAGTGACTCGAATACCTTATATTGTCAATATTATTTTTTCTGTTTAGTGAGTATGGCTTGCAACATAGATATAGGTGATCTCCTTAAAACAATTGAACTAGTGTTGAACTTGTGAAATTTGGAATGGATGAGGAATGTTCAAGGGAATTCACCCTCACAACAAAACATGAACTATGTCCTGCTACCTTTCCATGACATGATCTCAGCTTGAGATTGTTAGTTTGGAGTATATGTGTTCATGAAAACCAGATCACACCAAGTTTCTAACTGATACGTGATTTTGATCTGGATATTCAATGACTACAGCAGGGTCATATTAGGATAAATCATCAAAAACACAAAAACTTATCTTTGCAAATCCAGATACTTGAATCACAAAGATGGTAATGGAAAGAATGACAATATTACATTTCAACTGAGTCAATGAGTAAATACCTTTAGGCTAATAAAGAGTTTTTGAATAATATTTGAAAGCAGGACTCTTTCTGGCATAGTAATGTGGTTTATTTGAATGTTTTGAGTTTTAAAATGCATGTGCTATGTATGCGTATTAAATCCAATACCCCCACCAAAGCTATTTATTAATTTTATATATTTATTTCTCTAAGAAAATCCATTTTATTGAATTATAACTCCCAAGAGACAAAGGATGGCGTGGTGGGGGCAGATGCCACATGAAAAACAAAAAGAAAACACTAAAGAAATCCCTCAACATCTGCAGCTGCTCCTGTTTTTTTTCCTTTTTTTCTGTTTTTTTATTTTATTTTTTTTCCACAGCAATACAGACTCTCATACTCAGCAGCAACAACATCCAGCTAACCTCCTTTATAAGGAGCCGTGACATCACCATTGATCTCTTAGGTGGGACCTCAGTGGCCAGCTGCTCTTGTGGAAATCTCAGCAGGGCCCCTGTCAACACGGTGCATTGCTTTGATGCCGTTCACAGAGTGTGGGGACCGGGGGTCTCAATACGCTGTCACTCACTCAACCTGGGGCTTTTATCAGTCAATCTACTCCTTAACGTGTGACATGCTGTCTACACGAAACCAAAAAAAAAAAAAAATACGGGTGGCTGTTCTGTAATAGAATGTATTTGGTAAGGATCCGGTTATTTAAATACCAATGGCTGACGTACTGAATTACTGGTACTTAGTTCGACCCTGGTCAGGGAGACCGAGGCCAGCTTGTGGACATGTTGGTTTCTGGCTCCTGGATGGTGAGTGTCTTAGCACCCCTCCCCCCCCTCCGGCGACCAGCGGCCAGCAGCGAGGCTGTAGTCTGTGGCTGTGCGGAGCGAGAAAGGCTGTTCATCACTGGCTGAAGGGGCACCCTCCGAGTATTTATCTTGTAAGCAGCTTAGCCCTACTGGAAACTGGGCTTGTCTCCAGTTTGTCTTCATTCAGCCCTGGTCATCCATTACTGACTGTCACCGGCCCCGCGACCAGGCCGGACAGACACGCCGGCACACCTCAGCAGAGAAAAAATAAATTAAAATAATGAAAATTGAATCGGCAGCAATAGGCCTAGCATATGAGCCGAAAGACACAATTGTCTGTTTTTCTTTACCAATTTAATCCAGAAAATCATGGTTAGTTAAACTGTACAATATGGCTGTGCAGCCACCCTAGGTTCCAAAGATAAAAGGGGCTGGAGGAGACGGCAGGCAAAACGAGTAAAGGAGTTGTGTCTGCAGACTCCCACAGTACAAAAGAGGTATTTTTGCTCAGGACTGGAATTTTAGCAGACTGTGGCTACAGATGCAAATATACTGTGATGTATGGCTCTATGAAAATGTAGCTGTGCTTTGGTCTAACTTGAAGCAATAGCTGTTTGACAAAAGGGGCTTGTATTAAACTGCAGAACACTTTATGTGAGTAATGATGGGGTCATGTGACAGCAATAACCTGTGATCTTCATCAAAATCCATCGTTCCTTACAGTAATGGAATGGCCTTCCTAGTTTTTTTTATTATGTGATGGTGATATGAAGGGAATATATGGCCTATGTACAATGTAATAACTCGTAGACATGAGGAAGTGGATGACTGTTTAGAGAGTTTACATATTTTACAAGGCAGTAGTGCTTTTAAAATGCCCTTTTGAGAATGTAATGTCTTCAGATTAAGTATCTGAAATTATACTAGATATTTGTCAAGTATTTAAAAAAATGTGAATTTAAAAAAGCATGCTGTGCAATCCCTGCAAGATCATTTTTATACATGGGCTTTTTTCCTCATGCGAATTCATCAATTTACTCACTCAGTCTCTAAAACACAAATTGTCTGGCAGACGACTTTTCAAAACCTCTCACAGATCATCATTTTCAGATACTGTACAAGTGTAAGATGCAAGGCCTCAGCAGCACAGGAAATGTCCAGTTTTATATACTGTACATAAGTTGATTCGTTAACTTTTGAAATCAGAATTAGTTTTTTCTTTCTGTCAGCTGGAGGAGATATCTATTGATTGGATGCCTTGCGACTGGCTGACCCTACAGCCCAGTCCGGTGAAGGCACGGAGGTTGACAGAAATGTGACAAACACATTGTGACGAGAGTGGGCTGATGGCTATCATTGTCAGTCACGGCTTAGGGACTGGATCCGCGATGGCGCCGCACTCGCACGTTACCGCGCAGATAAATCAGCTCATACGGTATGGGTAAAGGGTGATATCACTAGGGCGGAACACGCCAGGTCTTGTGTCTTTAATGTTCTTATGGACTTGTCCCTCCCTTCCACCTCCTGTTTTACCACGGGAGCAAATGCAGGCCCTTGCTGGGGGCAGCCTGTGATTTATATCCAAGTTGTTGAAGTGAAGATCTGGGGCCGGTAAATCGGGAGCGCCCATCTGGGGGACTGAACCACATGGAGAAACTTGACTATTCTAATGTGCTTCTGAGAAGGACAGAGTGTTCCTCTAAAGGATCAAATGTGGCACAGTACAACATGGAGCATTTTACATTAAATATGAGGGACGTAAAGGAAATTATGCATTATTCACTGATCATTTCATTATTGCTGAAATTATTTCTTCTCACTCAGGAAAAGCAAAGATATAAAGCATCTGTAATAGAATGGAAGAAACAAATGGCTGGACTGAGCACCTCTAGGTGGTCCCAATATGTAATTTAGCAGTTGAACACTAATTTTGGACTGTAATTTTGGCCAGAACAGCTCAACCACTCATCTCATTTGCAAGCAGAGACGGTTTTAAAGCTGGCAGTGAGGATGGGACAGGGGGTGGTCTTTTATTGCTGTCTGTAGCAGGTAATATTGATGCAAACTTTCATGCCAACAGCCATTTTTATGATCCTAGCAAGCTGTGAGTTTATAATTCATCAGAGTACCCAGTAAATAAAATAAAATACTTAATACGGTAATTAGCCTTAGGCCAAACATTTCTCCAAAACTAAACAAGCTATTTTTTGTCATACTTATTCATTGATCTATTCATTCATTCAATTGCCCGACATATTTTTCAATATTTGGCAAGTTTTTTATGATGTTTGCTGAACTTGCCAGACTGTGAAGGAAAAGAAACAAATTTTGTTTGTTGATTTTGCTTGAAGAGATGGAAATAAAAGTGGGAGACTGGTTTCATATGGACACTGGGTGTAAGAGTATAAAGTAGTAATGGCCTATGGTTTCTTTAATAAAGAGAGACTGCTAGGAAACATGCCTTGTGCCTTTTGAGCCTATTGCAAACACTGGCCTGCTGGAGATGGGGGTTGCCACATGCTACCATGGAGGGGAAATATGAATGCACAGACAGTGTCACTGAATGGTAGGTAGCTAGCAAACTACTACCTTGTTCGTTACTGTAGTTAGTTACCTTTCATTCCATCCAAAAAGCCACATGGATCTGGTTTTTATTATTATTCTGACAATGGACATTAATATAGCATGCCCTCATTTGGCTGAACTAAACTCATTTACATGGTTTAAAAGGCAAGACTTACAATCTGTTACTATTTATCTGTCCATGCGCTGGACCAATATTTAACTTAACTAAATGCGGTAGTTGGTGCAACTGCTCACACTGTTGCCACAGTTAAAGAAATTGATTAGTTGAAGAAGCAAGATGGTATATGCCTATTTTTAAAGATTATAAATGTATGTTATTATTTTACATGTTGGATTCCAGCCCAAATTTTGTTGAAAATAAAATCAAAGTAATAAATATCTTAATGACTAAAAAACTACATTGTAGAAAACAACATTCTGTGCTTGTACAGATTTAATATACAAGTAATATGTAATATACAGACATTTAAATTGCAACAGGAAACTGGATTTAACTAAAATAATCTCTTTTAGTTTTCATACTATATTGTTAGCCACAACTGCGCAAAATCAGTTCCCAGCCAGCACTTCACCACAGTGTAAATACATACTGGGAAAATGACATTTTTGGACATCATTGTAATTAATATTTACACATATCGTTCTACCCCTCTCATTGAAAATAACAAAAACTATGATGTAAGATAACATGACAGAATATTGGTGCCAGATGTTACTTGTATAAACATGCCTTGTGTTATTTTCATTACTGAAATTATTATGGTATGCCATTAACAATGTTCTGCTAAATGTTTAGATGTTCTTTACTGATTCAGCATAAATTAGAGTGGCAATTTATACTTGAAAGTGCATATGAAAAATGAATTGCCATATCATATAATTACTTCCAGTAAATATTAAAATGAGGCTTATTACGAGGTGGGTTCAGAACTGTTTCCATGGTGGTTTGAGAAAATAACAAGTTAAGTATCCTTCTTGGGAGAGTCTACCCAATACCACCACATGTTATGACTCCACTGTACTAAAAATGTAAAAATTGTAAGAGCACAAGATGAATGTCAATGCTTCAGGCTCAGTTCCGAATTACGGAGCTGTGAGATATCGCACTCCCCCAGTTTAGTAAATGGATGTACATCTGGCTCTTATTTTCATTATGTTGACTTCTACTAATAACTTCTACATGGCATTCTATGCGCAGATATGAAACCATATTATGTATGCATTCAATGTGTGACCAAATTATAATCTGCTGGTATGCAGTAGATGTAAAGTGTTTTCGCCCTTTAGAATCACATGTTAATTTGTAATTATAGCTTTTGTTTGTGCCTCATGGGGTTTTGCAGAATGGAAAGCACTGGCGGTAGAGATTACACGCCGAACTCAGTGCAGCACACAGTTTTTCTTCTTCATTAAGCCCCGTGAAAAGAGTGTTAAATAATATTAATGACCGGGATAGTCATTACTTACTGCCGTTTGCACTGGCTCAAGTGATTTTATCGATCCATGAGGATGCAGCACAGTGCAGAAGATTATTCTGGCCTGATATTATCACAGGCTTAAATAAGTTGATTAGCACACATAGTATCTTTAAATAGATCTAGATGATGATGTTGATTGGGGGAAGCAGAACCTCATCCATCTTTTTGATCTGCTAATAACTGAAATCCATCACTGTTTCTATCAGGCCCTCTCCCTGCCTCTCCGGAGTCCACAGGTTTTAGGGAGCTGGGCCCGGGAATGTAGGACAACACAGACCGTGCTGTTATTTGTCAATGGGCCATGGAACGGGCCCGCCACAGCCCTGCGCTGATGCTGGACTGGCAGAAAAGTGAGCTCCAGTTTTGCGGGTAACTCATAACACATGCCTCCATGCCTCTTTGAACTCGTGTGACCTGATGCCAGTCCTTTTGAATGCTGTCAGTTCATCTGCATGCATTTCCATTGGAAAATAGATCTTCGACTGACCTTAGTCACACTGCTCTATCTAGTTATGCTGTGGGCTACTGAATGCTGAAGTACTTTGTTATATTTTTTGCACGAAAAGAATGCAGCATATATAATGCAAACTGAGTATTTAATGGCTACTTTATCTCTCTTTATCCTTTCCATGTCCAGCTACAAATTTATCTGAATTAGATTTTCCTTCCTGAACAGTTCTAGGTAACATGTTTATATAGTATTTCCATGTCAACTAATTCTCTTTTGCCCTATCTAAAGAGTAGCACCTGTGAGAAGACCCCAAAACACTTACAAAAATCAATCTGTGTGTTTTGCATCACAAAGAACTGAGACAAGGCAGCAAAATTAATTCCAAAAGCAAGTGACTGCATTTCTTTAGAGACCATCAGAACCGTTCAAACAGAATACTTTGCACAAGAGTGTAATGAATGAACAAAACGTTTTCATACATAATACTTCACGCACATAATGAAAGGTAATGGCAATAATCATATTCCTATATTCTACTTCTAAATTTAGGAGCCAGAACCTCCCATCTGGGTGTATGATATCCCTTCCTGAACAAACGGAGTGCACTCTCCAGAAGGCCATCTGCTCCATATTGTGATCATATGATCAGAGCTTCAAAGGCTTCATGGGGCTTTAGATGTGATCCAAATGGCTGTGTGATAAAACTAACATCGGCCAATGAGAAATTAGGGAAGCACATGGCTTTTTGCCGCCCTTCAATACACAGTATGTCAGCTATATCCCCCAAATGGACGAGGGGTCCATGAGGTTGCAGTGTGTTCTGCGTAGATATTCATGATTTTTCTGCACAGTTACAATGAGTTTTTAACCTCATGCCATGATTTACATTGAAATTTCAGCCATTCCCATTTCTCCTGTTCACCTCCACATTGTTCTTTGAGGACACGCTCTCCTGTCCCGTCAAGGCTCTCTGTGAGAGCAGTTAGACAGCGGTCAGTTGTCCTAAGTTATTCTTTGTACATCAACTATCCAGCTCCATGTTTACGTGATCACAAGTCTTTTGGACATCTGTTTTTGGAGGATTTCTTCGTTTCATGTTGTTTTGGCTATCGTTCAAGGACATCTCAAAAGGACAAACCTGCAGCCATGCTGAAACTCATTTGTTTTCAACTCATAACCGCACATTATAAATAAGGTTTTGTCTATGAGCAAAACAGCCTATTTTTTTAAGCAAACATCTGACTTTCATGAAATCTATCATTGCCCCTTGGATTACCTTTTATCTTTATATTGATAGAATTCTGATATCATTCTCTTCCACTCTGATAACTTGTGTATGACTTTTCAACTTGCTTCACCTTACAATCTTGAAAGTGTATTCTGCTTCTGAATCTGAGGATTGATTTTGTTCATTATCTTTATTTTTTTCCCGTTCATTTAAAGGCGAGTTTTTCCCTGCCAATGGTTTGACTTGTTTACTTTGTGTTGTGCTTGTTGTACAGTGGTGGCTATAGTTGTATGCTCTAAGTTAAATCCAAATCATCACATTTCCACCTGATGGATTTGCTGTTTGCCTTTGCTCCCTCCCACATCTGTATCCATTATGAGCAGAAAAATGAAGCCTGCCATTACTTCACCTCCAAACATCCAAACCATTCTAGTTCTGCTACTTTGTCCAACGCTGTAGATATGCTTTCCTATATGTTGGATATGTTGAATAAGTAACTAACAAAACACATGAGGAGACTGATGATGTATGAATTCAAATACTATAGGAACAGATGCTGGCCAATGAAAGGAATGCTCTGTAATGTTGACCATTCTTTTAATGAAAAAGCGTTACTCTGCTATGTCACACTGTTCTCAGAACTGTTTTAGGTTTAACTTCAGTACATATTAAGCATATTTTCCTGCCACAATTTGGAAGTTGTTGAGTCAGCTTTCAATATATGTATTTTGTTATCTCATCTTTGCCAGCAGATATATTATACTTTATCTTTTGTAATTCTGTTCTAATCTCTGATTTTCCTACGTCATTTGATATGATTTCCATGATTTATGGTGTTTTTGACACCTGCATTTATTTGGTTTTGGTGTTGGTCTCTTCATGGTTTTCCTAAAACATTTCTTCACTGTCCTCTTTCTCTGCTGTTTACCCTTTTATTAAATTACCATGTTTGTCTTCCCCTACTTGCATTATGACCTTTTTCATTACTTAGAATTTCACCGTCTTCCTGTTGGTCTGTCTTCTGTGGTAACGCTGAACTTCTGTCCATACTCTGGTTTTTCTTCATTCTTTCATGGTCTTTGGTACTATATTTAATATATCTGTATCTAATTGTATTTATATTTTTCAGTTTGTCTGACTTTGTCTACCCCACTTTTCATATTTGTCTTTTTTCACATAGTTTCCATGACTCCTCTCTGATCCATAGCTTCCAGTTAATGTAGACTGGGGCGCCCTATTACTGCTGTGGCACTGAATCTCTAAACATTACGCTCTGCTTTTCACCAGCTCCAAAGAAAACTATTTCGTAGTGTTTTCTGAATTTGCCTTAACTTTGTTTTGCCTTGGCATGTAATAGCTTTTTCACTCATTAAGTGGTGCTTATTTGCAGTGTCGCCATTATTGCTTATCCGTGCTGTTTTCATCCAAATGCATGATTAGTTTCATTTCTGCTTTTACCTCTCAGATGATGCATGTTGACTTATCTTAAAGAAAGACACTGCTAGTTATTTCAAGACTCTTCTTATTTCTGCAAATCCACATGTTCCCATTTAAAAATGTCTGTTTTCTGATTCCCTGGTACTATCAGTATGACACATGTTTGAATTTTACTCATCATTACTCATCATACTCTTCTCATTAACTGCTCATAAATTTTGTTCATTTGTCATAAATAATTAACTGTTAGAAATATAAACATGTAGGAGTCTTAACTCCATTTAATGAAGAATGTGGGTAAATGAATCCAGTCATTGACTGCTCTGTTGTCCTTTCTTCAAACCATTGTTTTAACTGGCATAACAAGTCTGTAATAGACTCAGGTGCAATACTCACTAACGGGGGCCAATATGTGTGTGGCAAATCTTCTGGTGTTAATACATATAACCAGTGCAGATACATAAAAACCATGACTATGGAAAAGTTTAATTATTTTTAAATTAATTTGTTTTCTAGTCCTGGGTAAAAAAAAAAGATTAAAAACAGGTGAAGCAAAGTATGTCACTATGTCACAAATTCATGTGAACCAATCATTGTGTTTTGTTGTAAAGAACAAAATAATTTGATTGATTGAAACAAGCAACTGACAGCTTATTGTAGCACCTCATGTTTTTGGTGTTAAGATACCTTATTGACCCACCACTAGTGTATTCTATAATTTTTCCTTCCTGAGTAACTCAACAGTACCCATCCTTTTTTTTCAATGTCCTGGGGGTGCCGACCATTCTCTCTAGGTTTGTTTTCAGTGTTTTCCTTTGGCTCACCAAAGCCACATTAGCCTAGTTTCTGTGGGGAATCGCATGAGAGGAGAGATTGACTTGACTGTTCTACAGTTTACTATGCTCCCACTAGTGTGCTAGCCAGTGAAAACAACATGGCCTGTTTTTGTGAAGGTTTTTGAAGATGTTGGCCACCCTAGCCAGAAAGATTCAGAACCTCACATCAGCTGAAACTACACTCATTTTCTAAAAACTACTGGATCGAAAATTGAGAGAATATTGGATGTGACAAAACTTATCAAATGAAAGTGACATGAAATGAAACCACCAAGAATACCATTTTCATCATAAGGTTGTATAATTATTTCAAACACTGATTTTAAATAGTATATCATAAATAATTCATTTGCACATTAAAATGTTAACATGTTATGTTTTATCACCATTTTAATGGTCAATAATTTAATACATATTTGTCAGACATTTAATGCATATATTTGTTGGTAATATCATCAGTTTAAGAAATAAATAAGCAAGAAAAAAGAAAGACGGATAGACACTTTGTATTCTGATTTTATCACATTGGTTCAGTTAATGGCCCCAGAACAAAAAATACTTTTCCCAGTTTAAAAATAAAATTGAAAAAAGAACATTAACTGTTCACTGTGTGCCAGCAATTGTACAGATATTGATGGCTGCTTAAACACAGGACCCTTGACTCTGGAAACATTTGTGGTTCTCACGGCTGCCTTTCCGTGAACACTGCTCCCTGCCTAATTTGATTAAACACTTTGTTAGCAGTGGAGATTAATGTATTTTTCTCCAGCTTTTTTTCTGATACTGTGCTGCATTTAAAATCCTGCACCTTGTTAATTATGCACTTGTTGTTTTGGCTGGTTTTAGCAATGGTTCCACTGGCGGTGTTATTAGCAGGGTAACCTTGTTGTCACACAGAAAATCTCTGCAGAGCAGACCCTCTCGGTCGAGTCCGCTCATTCCCCGGCCAAGTCTAATTACTGCGCTCCGACTGCTACAGGTATGGGCCGTCTTGCTGGTTGCTGAAGCGGGGTTCTGCAGAGAACCAATAGGAAAAGATTAATTGTTTGGTTTGGTTTGTCTCCCGAGGGACTCGGGTCACTTAATAAAGAAAAATAATTCCTTTTTGTTCTTGATTTGGCTTATTTTCAGAGATGATTCAAGTGGACCGACTGGTATAGAACAAACCTTTGTTCTTGTAAAGAATTTATGCCGTACCTGCTTACCAACAAAATACACATAAACAAATGTAAGAGAAAAAAAAGCAAATTGATGAGGGTGTTGTATAGTCGTGTTCCTCTAAATCCTCATTAGATTGATAAAATTAAAACAAGCCTCCAAATTGTTCTTAATTTGTACAGCAAGCATAATGGCAGAGTGTGCTGAATGGGAGCGCAATTAGCGAGGGCCTGCTAATTACACATCCCTGCATCTGCTGAGTGAACACATCACTTCCTGAAATGCAGTAATGGCATGCAGTCAAGTCGCTGAAACTGAAGGTCAATAAAACACACAATTAAATGCAAATGGCACTGTAACGTGTCAGATAAGCGACCTTTTGTGTGCACCGATAGAGTTAGGTTTTGCTGCATTATCAGTGGATATACATTTCTAATCACTATCGCAGTATTGGCAAGAAATTGTCTTGGAGCACAGTGATTGAACCACAGTTAGTTAAACAGGAATTTACAGAACATATACATTAATGCAAAATTATACATATTCACACTTCTCAGTATTTTGAACAATACAATTATTTACAGCACCTCATACTCTGCTAAAATACACCAGGATATCAAAAGGCCTAGCTTTGTAACACAATGCTATCATCAATATCTTTCATTATAAAAATTGTAACATTTGTAATACATGCTCCCGAAAAATCTGAGCACAATCTGCATATTATTTCATTTATTTATTTGAAAATAGTGAAAAGCAGGAAATATTTTTTAATATTAAAAAATAAGAATGTAAAATACTGGCTGGCCCTTGAGAGCTCTGTTTGATAACAATATCACTCCCTCTACTCACACTGTGTAGAGACACAATTAAGGCTAGCCAATCATGCATATTTGAAAAAGGCCATATTTTACACATAATTTCTGTAGTATTTTGTAGCATTATTTTGTTATCCTTGTGTTAATATTTGTGGCTAATTCTTGGGTTTTCTCAGGATGCCTACAGAAGATTGATGTTTGACTGTGAGGTCTATGACAGTGTAATGTGTTGTGGCAGCCTAGTTGGGTTTATTAGCAGAAAGTTGTTATTTTTCTCGGGCCGAATGGGGACCTAAGTGTAGATAGGCAGTGATAAATGCAGTCTTACACTGTTGATCCAATTCATTTGTCAACAGCATGAAAAAGGTTAATCAGTATTCTCCATCCAGGTTATGGTGGGCTTTCTTTCCTCCTCAGTAATTGTGCCTCTCTGTGCCTTCATCAACTTGGCCCTCACCGACCCGGTCAGGGTGGAGAGGCCATACTACAGTGCAGCCACAATGAATTATCTGTGATTGTGAAGAGATTATATTTCTTTGCCCCACTGCAAAAATACACCGGAAAAAAAAATCACAAATAATGTCAGCTCTCTTTCACAATTTATACGTGGGGTATTTCATACATGGAACGGAATGACCGTGAGAAAAAAAAATCAATTGCAATTCATATTTCATAAGCCCGTAATTGCTTGCAAAAGTGCGCAGTTGTAATTTGTTTTGGAGGGCTGCACAGCAGTTGCTTGATGACAGTATCTTACATGAGAAAACAAGGTCTTATTTCTTCTCTGTGCCCCCCACCCTTTTTCTCTCTTCCCTTTCAGCTCCTTTCATCTTGTAAGGCCACGGCTAGTGGAAATGAGGGGTTTGTTGTCAAGGCAATTGCATGTTTTTTTTTTTTTTTTACTTGACAACGTTCTATCATCTGTGAAGTTATCGATTTGCCAGTGTTTTAACCATCAAACTGGATCTATTTGAGTGACTCTGGTTTTTAAACAATTTCTTGGACAGGCGAGGCGTCACAACAATTGGCTGCTTTTAAAGACAGTATTTCAATTTGTAGACAGTACTTCAAACCGCACTACCCCCCTTTGAAGCGGTTTCAGGCTTCTTAAGGCCCCGGCGGTGGACAGAGTTGTCATAGAGGGAGAGAAAAAAGAGGCTGGCTTTATGGATTGCTGTTAGGTCAACAAAACTTTGGCAGCATTGATTAACTTGACAGTGAATACACCAGTACATTTATCACTAATGGCTGTGCTGTAGAAAATCTAATAAGAGGCAAACAATCCCCTCCGGAGCTGTAACAGGTTCAGTGTGGCCAGCCGAGCGTGCGCTGGAAATGTCTGTGTCTCCCCCGACGCCCGTGCTGTGGGTCAGACAGCTGCGATCACAGCGATGATGCCCCCAAACGCACGCATCATCTCGTCACGCCGCTCACCCCCCCCCCCCGCCTCCCCATGCTCAAACCATGATGCAACCCTGGAGGGAGCGCGGTGCAGACCAGCCGCGGAAACGCCTATGCCACCGTCCCATGGAGTCAGACGAAACAAGATAAATGATTCCCACCTCGCCGTATCCGTGTGCAGTCTGAACGACTGATCCAGACGATCTCCTACGTGACAGTCCAATGACAAAATTGACTCAGAGCGGGACGTTACATCCGTGATATGATTACGGACGTCGACCAATATGGGTAAAATGTGTGGATGAGAACACGCATTGTTTGCAACACGGTGCTAATAACGCTCTGTAAAATGACAGAATCGCTTTTTATTCACATATGTGTTGGATTGACAAAAGGTTTTAAATTTTCGCAGCACCGTTAAACATCATTTGCATCTCCGGCTATAAAACACCCGGACCATGTGTCAGAGTTTAGCGGCAAGGTGATCGATTAGCCGTCACCTGGCCATCAGGTTCACTCTTAGGATTCAATTTTTTTTTCGTTTTGCATATTGTATTGATCGGACGCGGTAAACGAGCATCAAGCGCGCGGCAAGAGGATGAATTGTTTACTCGCATAAAAATAACCTTTCAATAGGGGAAGATGCATGGCGTGGACTTCTAGTGGCGTTCTGCTGCCCCAAGCAGATGGCATTCTGCTGCTATTGATCTAGGCCCTGCAGGAGGATGGGGGGCCGGCGCGAACTGGGCACGCTCAGCAAGGCTCCTTCATCCTTCCCAGCCCCATTCTGCCCCACTCCTTAAAAACAAAGAGAGCTGGGAAGGGACTCGATGAACTTGATTGCTTCCTGTTTAAAAAATACACATCGCTGTGAGAAAAGTGTGTTTTATTCAACTCGGTGGACTGACAGTTGAGGCAAATTACTATCTTGTTTGTTTTGGTGTCTGCATTCTGTTGGACTCCTAATATATTCTTTGCCTCCCAATCTTTACACACACACACACACACACACACACTGCAAAATCAAATGAATTAACACCAGATGCATACTTATAGGCCAAGAAAAGAAAGGCAAAGAAAAAAAACTCAAAACATTATGCAGCTCCCATCAAAAATTTCAGTCAGATGGATTGAGTGAATGGTAATCACGTCATTACAGTGTTGAAAGCTGCCTGCGTTGCTCGGTCAAGCCCGATGTCGCTCAGCGCGCGTTGTCTCAAGGCTGAGCGGGCTCCTCAGGAGCGAGGGAGAGCTCGCCCCCCAACCCTCACTGAGCCTCACCGTCACAGCCCGGCCCCGGGCTCCTGCCTTCAGCGCTAATTAGTTTCAGTGGGAATGTGCAGCTCGGTGAAGCCCTTCCCACCCAGCCATAGTGGAGGAGACCGGAAACATTAGTGAGACAAATACGGAGAGGCTTCTCCTGCAGGAAAACTGCTGGAGCACGGTCCTGGAGACGCATCGGGCGGTGCACATGGACATCTCCATGCGTTTTTTAATGTGCTTCGTTTTAGTCCGAGGCAAGGAAATGAGTCCTTTGTTCAGCCGTCTTCAGAGAACGGTGTGCACAGTCACCCAACGCATAATAGCAGGAGAAATAAGAGCATTGTTTTGAGTCTGAAATTTGGTTTAGCTTCTTTTCACTGCCTGTATTTATTTGGCCTGTACACGTATGGTTATATTGGCAGTGTCCTCATCAGAACAGGGCTGTTCAGGTAGATGGACGGCCATTTTTAATTTTGACGAGTGCATTTTCAGGTTGATTGGACAGTGCCTGAGATTTACATGTTTCAAAAGATCAGCAACGGCTTGAAGTGAAATGCAAATTGAGATTATTACAGTTATGACTTCTTAAACATAACATTGTTACATGACACCAGTTTTTTTGAATATGTGCGGCGTGAACACGCAAACGTAGGTAACCCTCCTGTGAGTAGAGAGAGCGTCTCCTCTCTGAACGCTCCAGGTGAAAAGCACTTACAGTCACGCGCAGCGTCAGCTGATTTATTAAGCAACACATTCTTTTCTGGGTTCTGAGCACTGCATCTCGTTCATGATGAATGTGGCACAATGCATAAATTTAACGGGATGGCTCCTGTGCGCGCATTTCATCTTAATGATTAAACATTGCCATGATGCCGGCCTAACCGCTTCCATCTGTCCTCTGTCGGTAAACTCTGTCATCACTCTCCTGTTATTTAAGATTTTAGTTAAGCGAAAGCATTTTTCAGAATATATTTTTGTTGTTTGTCCGTTGGTTCACATATTACCATCCGTAGAGAAAATACAAAAATGAAAACCTGGGTATTTGTTCTGGCTGCCAGTTGGTAAAAAAAGCCCTATTACACAGAAGTGTGATCTGAAGCTGCTGTGAAGAATCTGAAATTCATTTATAAATAGCTCCTCTGGGTACAGCAGCCCTGAAGTCTGTGCAGTGGAGCTGTTTGGCAGTGTACACACTCATAATCTCAGAAGGTTAGCGCTGCTCTCGTCCAGCCTCCGAGTGCGTTCTTCAGTTACCACGGTAATTGGCTGACGAGGAGGCCCGGGCCTTAAAAAAGAATGTCAGTGTTCGATTTCCCTGGGATCCTAAGTGAAGATATGTCACCATTTATGGTGCTTTCAGTGACAATGCGCCTCGGCATAAACTCAGGGGAAATCATTACGCTGTTTATACCTCTCCCCTGTCGAAAGGCGCTTCCCTTTGATATTTTCGCAATGTTTTCCACCGAGTGATGGTACCTCGCTGGGGTCGAGACAGAACAAGTCCCTTTTGTAAATTTGTGACCATATTTTAAGTGCTGAAAGAGAAAAATCCAGACAATTGGAGAGGTACTGTGGGGAGCTAAGTGGGAGCTTGGAGAGGCGATCAATGTGGTCCACCTGGTGTCTTCCTCGGAGTCTCAAGAGCACCGAAAGTGTAATACTTTTTAAAAATGGAGTTCAATGGAGCTCACATATATTTTGGAAGCAAACTAAAAGCCTTTGATAAGGTGTCATGGTCCAAAGCTTAATTCCATGGGCATTTGCTGTCAAAGTAAATAATGGGTTTAATCTCATTGGTGCTGCCGTCCAGTTTTTTTTTGGAAAACAAATTCTAAATGATTGCCTAAACATGTGCAATACTGTGAAAAAGTATTCCGTTGTCTATTTTTCAAACTTTTTTGAAAATTTTATAAAAATGTGCAATTTTCACATTGAAAATTGAGAGATAAAAATGACACCACAAATGACATTTATTTCATTTAGAGCGCAAGATAATTAAACTTGTGATCCCCACCCCCACCCCCATGTTAACTAAACCTAGTTAAAGGGGTACTTAGCACTGGCTGTTTGAATGCTTTGGTAAGAAAAACCAGGCCTGATTTGGGTTAGGCCTGTGCAGTATAAATCTATCTTTGGTCCTTACCATTAAAGTGAGGCTGTCACTTTAATGCCACAATCACAACAAACTGCCAAAGACCTGCAGAAAAAAATGTCTTTTCCCATCAGTCTAGAAAGTCTTGCAAAGCAATTTCTAGGGTTTTGGGGTTTCACTGCACAACAGTCAGAGCCATTTGGTCCAAATGGAGAAATTTTGGTAAACAATTGTGCTTCTTCCCAGGAGATGCCACTCTGCAAGAATTACTCCAAGAGAAGGTAAAATCACCCACGCAGTCATGGAGAACCCAAAAATAAAAAATCTGGCTCATACCCCCTCAGCTAAGGTGAGCATTCATGGTTCTACCATCAAAAAAGATACTGCACAGAACTGGAATTCATGACAGAGCTGTAATGTGGTTGGAAACCACTGCTCACAAAGACAACCATGAATGTCTGTTTCAAGCTGACCAAAAATCACCTGGATGACCCTCAAGAGTCCTGAAACATTGTTTACATACAGATGTAGCAGCAGAAAAGTAATGTTTTCTTACGTCTGGGAAAAAATCCAGCTTTCTAACATCCAGCTTTCTGCCATAAAAACCAAGGATCAAACATGATGGTGATAGACCATAGACCGGGTCTGAGGACTCCCTTTTGCATCAGGACCTGGATGATTTGACATCATGCTACAATGTTCTCCTCTTTGGGACTCAGAAAACACAGGTGGATAAAAGAGAAACGATTGAAATATAAATACAAAAGATCATACAATATTAGACCAAACACAATAAATCATGCTTAACATTGTTCTTTTTAAAGAGGCCTGGAGAATGATAAGCACACTCAAAGTAATACTTTTGGGGACTGAGCCAAAACATTAAGTAACTGTGTTTCTGAAAGCATCTAAATGCACAGCTGACTGCATATTTGTTAAAGGCTTGACAAAGGCAATGAGTAACAGCTGTATATTTTATCAAATGTAAATATTGATAAGAGTAACCTTAGGTGAGGCAGATTGCTGCTGTCCAAGGTGCTGAAGGCCTCCCAGACAGCTCAGTCCAATCCTACAGTACCGTAACCTGACCCCCTCAGTCACCACTGTCTACATTAAGTATTAATACTGACTATTCTACAACATTAGAATTCTTTTAATATTCATAATCCATTATTCATATCATATACAAATACATATATGTAAAAGGCAAGACTAAGTAGTCCAAACAGGTTAAATATCTGCACTATTTGATTGTATGTCTACTGAGTGTCAGCATTGTCAATATGATAATGCAGAGCTTAATTGTAGAAGTCTGGAGAACTGGAGGCACATAGTTATAATTGTCAGATAGTATAACAAGGTTAGGCACTGTCATTACTGAGCAGTCAATATGGCAGATACCAGAAAAAGATCTGTAAACGATTTCACTGTCAGAAACCTGTAGAAGGATACAAGAGGACCCCAGCATTTGAGTGTCCTGTTTTCAATAAGCGCGTAATGCTGAAGCCGTTGAATGATCAAGAGGCTAATTGGCTTTATGACCAAGGTGCCATAGCCTTGGAAGGACTATTTCCACATGGACTGTGAACTCTGGTACATCATGATTTATCTGAAATGATAGGCAAGACATCTGAGAGGACTGGTTATATGATGAGCTCTCAGTAGATCCAATCACAGAGAAGCTTGTGTCAGTTGGGTGGGACCTCCTCATAGAATGTTTGAGGAGGTCACACAAATGGAATATTCTTTTTGATATTCAGAAAATGGTTTGCAAGATTGAATGGGTTGACTATTGAGCTTCTGTGCTGCTTGTACCACACCAGAAAGTAAAAGGTGCAGATGGTAATAAATTCCACTTGGAGGGTCATTGTCATGCCACTTGATGTTCGACCAAAGCAAGATTTGTACAATATAAACGCTAGTAATATCACTGTTTAAACTGAAATATCTAAATACTTTGCACTTAATTGCACTTAATCAATGTACAACTGCAGGGAGTTAATGTTAAGGATTGTATAAAGACTGAACAGTCCATGGAAGCAATACAGCAATGTGTGTTTTCATAGAAAATTAGCTGGTGCAATAATCTTGGAAAATGTTTACTAAAGTAATTTTGTCTTTACCTTATTTATGTGACAGCAAGAGTGTGTTCACCTAGGTTGAACAAAATTACTGCAAATATAAAATATTATAAAAGTGTTTTTAGTTTGGACAAGTAAGTTTAACTACAGTGGAATATGGGAAGAATAATGAGTATATTTAGAAACTATTAAGCAAACAGCTTTGCACAGTGAAAGTATGAAGCATGTATGTATGTGTTGGGCAGGTGTGCTGTTGTGTTGCAGGCCCGATTCGATCAGGCAGAGTTTAAGCTGGTTTCTGCGAGGCCGGCTCGTCTGCTCTTGACCTTTCCAGTAAACTGTCCCATCAGCCTACGCTGCTGCTCCTGAGGGAGCCCTATGAGCTGGCTGCTGCCGACGGTAATGAAGCCTGTCATCCTCTCACATCCGCTGCCAGCTGCACTGGTCAGAAACCCCAGCTTCAGGCAGAGCTCTCATCAATACCGTACCTCTGCTCCGCTCTGACCAGAGACCAGCCCAGGCCACTGCTTCTCCTCACTTTCCTCTATCAGCACTGTGGTCAGGCCCCTCATGGACCTCGCTGTAGACAGATCTGTCTTGGTTAGATGCACACACAACAGACATACACACACACGCGCGCACACATGCGCACGCACGCACGCACACATACTCAAAGAAAGCGTGGATATGTCCCTGAATTAACAAGCACAACAAGTACAGCAGTGATATGCCACCTTTTACTTTACATTTCAAACTAATGTAAAAAAAGGAAAAAGCTAATTCCAGTATTTAACTTAAATCCTTTTTGTTTTTAACTACCGAGTCAGCTGCAGCCACAGTAGATTCTAACCTACAGGCAAATCTATCTGTGTGAGGATAGAAAAAAGCAAGAAGACTACCAAAAATGTCAACCTGTATTCTATAATATGTAAAAACAAATTATTAGCAACATTATTAATAATTTAAGATTATAATAACATAACCATTAACATGCTATTTAAATACTATATATTGTGCCATTTTTTGTGTTTTGGGGTAATTTTAATGCCTTTTGGTATATGCAAAAATTAGTCTGACTCAAGGAACAGAACTAGCTGCGATGTGTATTTCACTAAGTCATAACGTGCATAAAACTGTCTATAGAAATCAACAATATTGTGGCTATTTTACATTACACTTCATTGAAGACTCTTGAAAAAATCAAAGCCTTTACATAAAGTTACAGTATCTATAATTACAAGTTCTATAGATAAAAAATGAATTCGTGAAAAAAAAATAAGTTGAAAAAGTGCAGTAAGAGCTGTTCAGTTTTGTGGAGACAATTTAAAGCATGTTTGCTAATGAATCCTGTTGTGTACAGTTTTAATGGATACTGTAGCTTATTTTACAGTCCTGACCAGGATGGTAGCTTACATTAAATCATTAAAATCATGATTATGTTATTATTTAACTACTGAAGACATTGTGAGGTGTGAAGTGTTTTGTTGCTTTTTTAGTGAGGTTGATGGTTGATGTACTTCACAGAAAAATATTGGATGACCATGAATTGTAATGAACATAGCTGTTTTGGGTTGCCAGGTTGTGAGGTTATAAGATCACATTAAATTGGTTATTGGGGCAGGGAAAACAGTATGGTGCTCCCCTTGCATGGATCTGTAGCAGTGCTTTATTAAACTTTATTAAATGAAGTGAGGTTAGGTTAATGTTATATTTATGATAGGTGAGGAACAGTCTTCACAGTGAGTGGAGATTGCATGAATGTTAGAATCATAGAGGAAAAAAATGAAGACTTTAATCCCTCTATAGTGAGTTTTGAATATTTGCCTTTGATGATGCATTGAGGATCAAAGTCCAGATGAGCGCTGGAGCACGAAGTGAAAATTCAGCATCAGGTCTCCCATCCACATCCCACCCTGGCCTCTGGGGATTTCTCTCCCGCTCTCCGTCTGACCTTTGTGTCCACGGCTGTTTTCCTCCCTCCACCCTCTCAAAGCAGAGACAGGGGGAAAAGGAAAACAAATCGCATTGTGTTCTCATTAGCCCGCACTGCTGTCAGGACAAACCGGTATCACCTGTCAGTGCCAAATATTTATTCAACCGAAGACGCTCCACTATGAGAACACATCGGGAAACCTCTAGTGTTAGTTACCCGTCCTGAGGAAGGGGTGGTGACTGATGTAAGGTGCTCCATTTGCGTTTGACCTGCTCATGTCTCATTTTTTCCACCACACTCGAATGGAAACGTGGAGAAACTGAGAGTGAATTTCTCACTTTCCTGAAACATGTATGAATATGCTGTAAACTGTAGTCACAGAAATTGGAAAAACCACAAATACCTTCCCACAATGCAATACCTTCCCAGTCAAAGAAGTTCAATCAACTGATTTTAAAACTAATTTTACATTCAAAAGTCAGTGTGACAATATAGAGAACTCATAGGAGATAACTCATGGGTCTGTTTATGTAACCCTACAGATATAAGAATTTTATGGTATACGGATATTATATTCAGTACCATGAGGATGTCTGCATGAATAATTAGATTAGTAATTTTATACAAATTATAACTTCAGGTTATGGCTTTAAAAGGTATGCCTAACTTTGATATATGCTCCAGTGTTCAGTCAAGAAAGAGAAACGTGAATTCAGAGTAATGTTGGATTTCCCATTGGTTATTTTTCTTACCATTTATTAATCAGTTGCAGATTTAATACATTTTCTAAATGTTCTTTTTCTAAATGTTCCTATTTTGATATCATAGGTACACAAATCCAGATGTATGGTTGAAAGAGCTTCCCTTTTGTCTTCATGAAGGATGCCACCGTTGAAGAATTCTCAGGTTATATATCTAAAACTGGACTTTCCAGATGAAAATTAAATGCAGTATAATTACTGCAACGTGACCTCTGAATTCATAGATATGAATGACGTATATCAAGAAAAATAATGTAATATGACAAAATATAAATGTATTTGGTAATGTAGAAGTTAAAATTGATTTATAATACATATTCAATTAATGGTTTATTTAAATTAAAATACATTTATTAAAATGATTCCAGTTTGTTCAATCTGCAATTTCCTTCTTATGTATGACAATCGATTAATATAGCACTGCATCAAACAATCAATTTGTAACACATAATCAAATATATTATTTAGATATTATCATATTACTATTTGTTTTTTCAAGATGTGTCATGTCAAAATTCAAGTGTTGAAGTGTAATGTTGAAATTCTGAATTCAAACTATGCAATTTTTTGTTATGCATTTCCAGTAAAGATGTCCTGCAAAATTGTTGAAAGAAAGAAGCACATGTCTAGATTGTAGTAATTCTCTTCCACTGCAAAGAGGGTCAATGAAATCCACAAGGAGTAAGAGCGTCTCTGTTTACACTCTATCGAGCTCATTCTTTTGCCTTTAATACAAATACTGATATATCATATGATGTTTGCTTAGAGGGACTTCATGGGCATTACCCATAAGCTGTAGCTTATCCTGTGTAAACATACTGTGGGCTTTATCAATGATGCTAAACACTCTGCTGGGTTACTGGATTACTTACAGATGTCCTAGCGATTGTAGTGTGAGCTGGGGCTATCAGTAGCTTCTTTACTAATTCATTCCAGTTCTGAAAACCATGAGACTGGGAGGTCTGTGCATCAGAACAGAATGTTATGGCAACCATGATGATTATGATGTATTTTCAGCATCATATTTAACTTAATGGTGATATAATTATTCCTCTTGTATAAATAATGCAGGTGGAATAATGCCCAACGCAAGCAAATAAATGATGGAGGAGGTGGCGAGACCATATCTGCACACACATCTAGTTTACCATATTTAAAGTGTAGAATAGCAAAGTATCATGTAGTAAAACAACACAATTATCTTAACACAATTAGATTCTTATCTCATGCAAGTGAAGTTTCAGAAAATATGTAACAATGACAAACACGTTTGCTATAAACTTTAAACAAGTAGTTATCATGTGTATCAGTTACAACATGACCCACCAAAATGTCTTTATGCAAGCAATACTTATTTATTGTAGTTTCCATACAAATACAGTACATAGCATACCTGATACTTTATGAAGCACCTTATGCCAATGAGTGCATTCAGTTATAACATTAAGAATTTCATGAACCTTTTGACTGTATGTCAACAGTAGTTTTTGGCAAATACAAAGGTGGATAAATACAACTGTTGGCAAACAAATTAACAAAAAAAGCTGCCAGGTTTAAAAAAAAAATCATTTTTTTTTCTATACTGATGTTCAAGACAGGGATAAATGCCAGTTTTTATTAGTGCTATATAGAACTGACTGCTCCAAATGGTAATACCATATTACATTAAATTGTTGCAAAGACATTATATAGTTAATAAATTCATCTTATATTAATGAAACTTAACTGAAAACATATCTGCTTTTTGTAGTATCTTTATCTTTAGATCCATTATATTTATGGATACAGTGGTTATAGAAAGATATAGCTTGATACATCTAGATAAGCCAGCTAGTAAGCTTACCATCAGTCAGTATCATCTAGTCCAGTAACAGCTAGCTAGCAAGTGAGCTAGCTTAGCTTGTGTCCAGACTCTAATGACCCAATGGAACATTATTTCAAACATTTAGCCAATACAACGTGTTGCTCTGAACACAGTTGAAGGGAACACACATCAGCTTTCATTTCTGTGGACATCTGAAGCTTGTAATACTTCACATGGGTCCTCTATTAAATGAGCGTTAACCCTGCAATGCTTCAGTGTCGCTGACAGTTAACAAAACATGGTTGGTAATTCAAAGTAATACATTAGTTTTTCTCAAGTGTTTAGCAACGTCCAAGTACCAGAAGCATCAGAAAGGGCAGGCAAGGACACAGTGAAGATGTAATGCATTATTCAGCTTCTAATTTCACTTCCGTTATGTGGCAAGCAACCAGCAGTATGGCACATTTTACGCTTTAGGAGTATTTGGTGAGGCCTCAGATTTAACTGTAAGTAGTAGCAATTAAACATTGTTGTAAAGGTATTACAGTATTACAAATAGCAATTTCCAATGGCACTATATATATATGTTTTGGCATTGAAGCTTGTTGTTGTAATTTGTGCTTTTTATGAACTTATGTGGTAGCTGTAGAGGGGACTGAAATGACAAGAGAGAATTTGGTGTGCAAAGTTGCTGGGCACATTTATACAGACTTATGTAACACACACACACACACACACACACACACACACACACACACACACACACACACACACACACACACACACACACACACACAAAAATGGATTCAGATTCTTAGCCAGGGGAGATGGTCCTGAGCTGAATTTTGGCTGTCATGGGGGAACGGAAACACAAAAACTATAGTCCACTTACTATCATAGGCTGATAGGCTGCCCACTACTTACATCACCCACAGTTTTAAACATATGACACTTCACATGATATGTTTTGGAATTGATTTGCATATGTGTCAGGGAATTAATTGGCACTCACACTACTGTCTTCCTGGCACTTAAATACTGCATTTAACCAGAAATGCATGACAATAAATTACTCATACAGTATGCTGATAGATAAATGTCAAGTTTCAGCATGTTTTACTATGATAAAGTGCAAATTAGCTGGTGCATAAATGTAGACATCCTTTTTGCTTGGCAAATAGAATATAAAAGATTACACACAGAATGTTAAAACTAGATATCTTACACATGTCTTTAACTGTACTGTTATCTTGTAATAGTAGAGAAAACCTGTAAGCTCTGCAGGGAACTTCTGCAATGAATAAATGCAATTCATATCTGTTTCTGAATGCAACGCTATCTGTAGTACAATAGTCCTACCAACCCTCTACTTCCACTACAAAGGGCTCTTTGACTTCGATCTTCCCGCTGTTGACTATCACGCACTCAGTGTAGGGAAGGTTCCTGTCGTTTGTGTCCTGGAGCTCAATTGTGTGAACCACAGCCTGAAATGAGACAGACAAAGAATGCATATGTGAAAAGGTACAACTACTGAGTCACAAACAAAAATACCAAAACAACATTTTGCAATGTAATATTGAACAATGGATAACCCATTGTTGGGTTTTCAGGTCCATTTGTAGGGTCTACAGACAGAGGAATGGATTCAATAAGCATTTGTCCTGAAGTTTGGCTCACAAATAAATTCAACCATTTGTTTTTCTTCACAAAAAATCTGTAGAGTTAAGTTTGTTCAGAGCTGATCTCAGAACAATGTTATTGTTTACAATCACAATTTTGCATGCTTAGTTATCAGCAAAGTTAACTCTTCAAACTGCATCTGTGGCTAATAAAAAGCAATGGTTATATTTATTTGCGGTTCAACATTAAGGATAAATATTGACTGAATCATTCATTGAATTTAATTTATTTCCTAAGTCAAGTCGAGGTTGAATGTGAAACCAAATTGAAACAACGCAGAAAGGTGAATCTACCATTCCCTCCAGAACTTTCCCAAAGACCACATGTTTGCCGTCCAGCCAGGGAGCGCGGGCCGCAGTGATGAAGAATTGGGAACCGTTGGTGTCGGGGCCTGCGTTGGCCATGCTGACCCAGCCTGCACCCAGGTGCTTCAGCTTGAAGTTCTCATCAGGGAAGGTTGTGCCATAGATGCTTCTGCCTGAAGTAGAAGGAGAAGGAGAAGGATATTACATTCCTGGACATCTGACATAGCAGGGGACTCCATTCAGTCAAAACTTGTCCTTACCTTTGAAAGAGTTAACTTATTTTGTTCTTGGAGAGCTAATTTTGGCCATCGGTGAACTCAACAAGCCATACTTGAGACAAAAAAAAAAAAAAACTATACACTGGTATGTAAGAGATACTGAAAGTTAAAGGGGATGTTAACTCAACCCTGGCCAGACTATGGGCTTAAAGCATAGTGCTGTCATATTCATGGATTGGGCATGTCATGATATACATAGATCAGTTGCTGAGTGCTTCCCAAACTGCTGAATAACAATGATGAAAACCATATGGTCAAATTTTTGTTGACTAACATTTCTTTGCATGCATACGATTGTCATTCCCATTTGGAGCATTACATAACATTTGGAATTGGCATTACCATTGACTTTTCACACTAAAATTACTCAGGCATACCTCCTGTTCCATCCCCGTTGGTGAAGTCCCCTCCTTGGATCATGAAGTCTTTGATGACCCGGTGAAACTTGCTTCCCTTGAAACCATACCCTTTCTGCAAAACAGTGCAGTACCATAGTATTTGAAACAATAAAGTCACATTGTTGTGTACAGCAGGTTTAGCCAAAATGATGCAAAGTTCTAGCAAGCACCTAAAAGCACATAAAATAATAACTATCAAGTTGCTAATGAGCAGGTACAAGTAAACCTTCTTACTCTACTCACTGTATCTACTGTTGTTTAACTGAGATAAATAGCAGGCTGATGTTGAAAATAACAGTTACACTCGGCCTACAGCATGCCACCTGTTAATGGTGGAGCCAGACTCCCCTTTCCCCTAAACCGTCCCAAATCCAGAAAGATAGCTAATAATCTGACAGCAACAGTCACAGTCATCATGTCACTCATGTCATTGTCATTATTACATACATCTGACTAGCTAGCAAACCAGCTGTTGGAAGTAGTGAGTGATTACTTTTGAATATTTTGCTATCTAATGAAAATCTTAAAATAATCAGAGCAATGAGGTAGAAAGCTAAACATAAGTAGTAATTCCACAATGCTGGTGCCTATCAGCATGGCGATTTCCATTGTCAGACTATGTTAGTGTCAGAATGTGTTTGAGGAGACTTTGGCCTGCTATAAGCTGGTAGCATTGTGTGCTACCACTGCAGAAAACCCATACCAAGAGTGCCAACTAGGTGTCAACTTAAAGCACAGCATAACAGTTATCCTTTGGGAAACCCTGTAATGGATTCACATGACACTTAGGTGAGTTTCACTGCGATTGACTCACATATCTATTATGTCCTTCAATTATAACATTACCTCTCCAGTGGCCAGAGCAACAAAGTTATTCACAGTCTTAGGAACGACATCTCCAAACAGACCAATGACGATCCTGCCAACCTCGTGCCCACCCACAGTTATGTCAAAAAACACCTGTCAAGAGACATGATGAACATTGAAACAAGAAATATTTATTCAATTAAAAACTTTAATTTGAAAAAGTGTACAAAAACTCAAAATAAATGAATAAAAATAATGAACAGCCAAGTGCATACAACTTTTTTTTAATTATACCAGAGTATCCACACAGTAACATAATAATGTGGGCAATTAAAATATCATCTGAACGTTCAATGAAAGTATTAATGGTCTGAAATTACATTCTTCATCAGAACACATGATAAGGCTTTAAATTCACAGCTGCCACGCAGGTTACAGAAAAATAATCTAAATGAAGTTGTATTAGGCCAGTGTCTCTTTAAATACAACAGGGAAAACGTATCTTAATCCAAACGCATTGAAAATATATTATAAGATATTGATTTTGACGACTCACACGAAGGTTTTCAATCCGTTTAACGTTAGTTCAAATAAAAAAAATCGTCGGTAGAAGGAAATTGAGGAGGTGGGAAAACTGGAGGATAGCACCCATTTAATTGATAATCAACGCAGAACATATCTTGCTGAACTTGACTGTCTTGGAGTGGTCAGTGTTCTTAGGCGGCGGCCTGTTATATGGTTAGACGTGTACTTCTGCACACTCGGCAACTGCATTGCAAGACTGATGAGCATAATACACAAACAAGCAACAAAAAGTATGCTTCAGATTGCGTGGAAATCCTAAATATATATTATATGATATACATTTCAACATATTGCATGATTAAACAGACATATGTGTTTCATGGCAAGCAGCTTAATACGATTGACAGCGCATAATTACATACAGTATGTCCTCAAATAAGATACATATTCCTGCCTCATCAAGATACTGTTTCTTCCCACCGTTGACACTGTAAATCACAGCGCCTCACTCTGCAGAATTAAAATCAAAATACGGTTTATCTATTTTCTTTGTTGTATTATGCAGTCACTTCCTTAACATATAACTGTCCGTTTACTTCACCCCTGTGGAAACGCATACGTGTCGACACACGTCGTGGTTCTGATCTTTATAGGAGGATGGCAAACTACGGTGTTATAATCTACTGAATCTCTGTCGTCACCCTTATCATCCTTACAAGGGAATGCGGCGAATGTTCGACCTCAGCGCAGGATGTAATGCCTACCTTGACTGTGACTTTAGGTCCTCTCCTTGCTTTAGAACACTCAACATTTTCAGAGAATGCACCCAAAAACAGCAGGATGAAGACCGGCAACATTATTCGTGGCTCCATTTCTTTAGCGTAAGAGGTTGTGGACACAGTCGCAGCGTTTGCGTCTCAAGGAAATAAAGCAGCGTATGCAATCATAGTCTGCTTCCTGTAGCCGAGGTCCCTCCTCCCAAGAAGACAGCACGCAATAATGGTTTTAAGCCTGGGAAGAATGCGAATGATGGGAGCCGCTGCTAGTCGCTCAAAGACACTCTTTTACGGTACTTCCTTGTTGGTGGCAATGACGGTTTTGAGTTTTTCCGGTGCAATACGCGTATTGTATGCGTACAGTGCACCTACCATGTAAAAGTTGGTGAGGGAAATCAGACAAACAAAACCCTGAGACTTGAGTTTGTTATTGATTAGAAGAGACTCGTTTGAACGGGGCGTTGTATGTTCTGAATGTAATGAATGTAAAGTAATGCATATATATATATTCATAGTCCGAGACAGTTTGTTTGTTTGCTTGTTTGTTTGCTTGTTTGTTTGTTTGTTTGTTTGTTTGTTTGTGTAATTGATTGTAGCTTCCTTTAACCAAAACGTCCCACTGAGGTAAAGACAGTTAATCTTTTAAACTTTTTTCTACCATCTGGACAGGTTCACTCTTTGAGAAAAGCAAAGAAAGCCTTCACATCACACTGTCATGTTGCCTGCTGTTGATCGAGAGGGGATCAGTAATAGTACTGGTGACCATCTCATGATAGTCATTGGGACTGCTGATTGCTATGCATTGACATTTAACAGCCAAGGAAAATAAGCCATTTAAAAAGACAATATTCCCTCGTGATTTACCCAATTTCCAAGATAAACCCCCACACACATCGTTAACAAATGAAAGAGTGGTTTCATGAACAAAAAGATAAGTCAAATGCCTTTCATGGCTTCCATAGTTACCTCACCTACAGATCTAAACATCGTTGAACCTTAGATTTTAAGGACTTAACTTTGACCTCTGTAAGTTGTTTTTGGTTAACACAAAAAGTAGATTGAACATTTTTCAAAGCAAATATAGTACACTTGAGCAAATTATTATTGTCTGCATAAAATAGATGTCACCATTTGATAATCCAGCCTGTTATTTAAAAAATGACTCAAAGGACTGGACCAATTATGGAACCTTGAGGAACACCAGTAGTCATCTTTACATAATATCAGATTTGACACCATTCACACACACACACACACACACACACACACACACACACACACACACACACACACACACACACACACACACACACACACACACACACACACACACACAGAACTTTGGGTTCTATTGGTTAAGTAGTTCTTAAACAATTCGAGCACAGAGGCACTTAACCCATTGCATAATTGTCCACAGATTTAGGGGCCTTAGACAAATCAATAATCAGAGAGTCACACTATTGGCTTGTGTCAGCAGTGCAATAATATATCATTTAAAACTCTGATGGTAGCAGCAGTAGTGTCTCCAATTCTTTTTTTGGAAAGATTCATTGCACGCCAGCCAACCTGGTGTCAGTCTGGACAGACTCATAGTAACATGAGCTTATGAGGTTGACAGTTGAGTCCATACCCAACATCACTCTCACACAGGTGATGTGTCCACCTTTCTCGCTGTCTTTGCAGTGGTGACACATGATGCCTCCCCTTCCTGTTCATCATCCTCTGGACATGCACAGGGCGGCTTCATAGTAGATGTCAGGCTGTATCCCCTCCACCCCAGTGAGGGAGTGAGCCCATTAATCAACCAACAATGTGAGTATACCTAACATTGAAATGGTAAGCCTGCGCTCTCATATATGGAACTCAAGAATAGTACTCTACTGATGGATCTAATTAAATATTTTCTGCATAGATCATGGTTAAGGGATTGTCATATTTAGATCACAGACCCTCTGAAATTTGAGCAGGGTTTTGTAAATGATTTGAAGGCTTTATTAAGTAATGGAGAGAGGAAACAGATTCATCTCAAGTAGAGACAACAAGTAGTAAAAATTAAAAATCAAGTCAGCCAGCTGTGTACCATTTATAGAAGAGACCTATATCCTTCAATGTGTCTGAAGTATGTTTATTCATTGTACTGAATCAATAGTGCAGACTATAATCTTGTGTCAACCTTCAGGCACAAAATGCAGAGGATGCACTATAGAGTGACTGACGAACCATCTGTGTCAAGACATGTGGCAGTGATGGAATTTATTGACAATAGACAGAACTCTATACCTTCAATAAATATTAAATATTACCTCCTGAGAAAATGAAGCTTCGTTGAAGCATTATGAGTGTGAGAAAGGCTTTGAATGAAGCACACATCTATCAGTCTTATGAAGCTCCCAATGCAAGAGAGGACATTGGTGCCTGCTTTTTGTAAATGTTTTAGGTTAAATATAATAATGATGAACACAGCTGTTATGAGAAGGGTAGTTTGGGACACCTTGCCTGTGAAGTTGTGGAGAGATCTATACTCTGGCAGTGACACATTGAAACAGAGGCACTAATACTGTTCTATGGATGTGTTACAGCTGTTGGGCATTTGGAAAACACAGAAGAGTTGGGAAGAGACAGAGTTTGATCTTAACCTCATGATCCCCCTCTCTGCAGCATTCAAGGTACTCTCTGCCTGCCCCTCCCCCTGTACATTTGTGCTCTCACATCATCAAGACAAAACTAAAGGATATGGGAACAGACAAAGTATTAAGAAATTCACAAACTAACTCTCATCCAGAATCTCATGCAGTAAATAGACAGTACATTTGCATAATATGGTAATGACTGATGCAATATTTCACTCCACACTCCTGCCTGTCCACGCCAGAGTCAATATAATGGCTGTCCTCTTGGTGCATTTTTGGACAAGGAGGTACTGCACATTTTCATTGTCTTGACATATCTTTTTGTATGAGGTTTCCGACTCGTATGAGGTCTAATGACTGTTATTATGTAATTTAGTGTAAATATGTAGTTTAACTACTGTTTTATAAAAGCATTTGGTTTTCATCACCTTTACAAGAGTGTAAGTAGACTATATGCTAGATGTAGGACTGTCCAAATATTGGCAGTGATGATGTTTTTCTCTGTTAGCTCAGATTCTAGTTTCAGTAATGATTTTTATAGCATTTCTACACAATGAATATGACCAAAACTGCAAAGTACTTGACAGTTTTAAGTATTCATTTAGTAGTTTAGTGTTGCTTTCATGAATATTTATGAGCATAAACCTTCACCTAAAAAATTCAATTTCAACAATGCTGTAAAATATGGTATAAAATATTTTGATTTATAGTGATTTTGTTAAATATTAAGAGTAGAGCGTCATACTTCTTTGTATAGTAGATTGTATAGCTCTTGATTTGTAGATATTGTTGTTCCACTGTTTGTGTTTGTGTATTCCTGTCCTGAAATGCACTGTATTTGAACATTACATTGAAATTTTGGAGAGCTTGTGTCCTTCCTTATTTTTTTCAGCCTGGCTGGGCTCAAAAACAAAAATGCCCATAGTTTCCACAGAATATGTGAATGCTGCTGCCATTTTGTATGTACAATTGCAGTTTGTAATTTGATGTTTATCACTATGATTAATTGGTCTTGGCAGAAATATGACACATTGACTCACTTCCTGTTTCCTGGCAGCCATATTGATTTTCTGGCTTTTTCTTGTCAAACTCTACAAATACAGCTTTTTAGGAATTTAAATGAATCCAGCACCTCAATGTTATTGCCCAAATGTCACTTTAAAACCTCCCATAGCAAAACTTTTAAATATTTGATAAGTTGCTGGAACCCATTTTGCTTTTTTATTTTCTGCTTTGTAATGTACTCAAATAAATCAATCATATAACTTCATTTTTACTTAATGGGTGGTTCCCAGTATTTAATGTATGGTTCAGTCAAATACGAAGCAATATTAAACATTTAAATGTATAAGCATGCAGTTTCCCCCCAAGTATACTATGTTTTCAATAAACATGAAATGAAATAATGCTGTTGTGTATTTAATTAAACCAAAATATTCTGATCACTCAACAAAATTGGCATGTATGGCAAGGGCAAGAAGGAACTCATTACTGAAAAACATTACCAATCCTGTTTTGAATTTACAACAAAGCATTTATATGAGATTTTGTGGTAAGATAAGACAAAACATTTTGGTCCCAGTGCAAAGTATTACATCTGGCAGGCCAATGAGACTCTATATCTCTTTCAAAGTAACTGCTGGCCTCATGGTAGTTCCCCAGAGCAGTTTCCGCCATGCCAGGCTACTCGTATTTGAGGGACAGCCTAATCTAGGCAGTGTCAATGTGCAACGATACACCTCCCCATTTCTTAATCATTGACTTGACCAAGCTCAAAGCAATAATCATTGACTTCTTAGTCATTTCTAAGCCTTTCTCTTAACCTGTGCCGCTCCCTGAATTATTTAAGAGCTGGTTGTTCTTCATGGTTGAATATTGTCTTGAAATTGGCATATATGACCTTATTTATACATAATGAATAGGTCCCCTGAGGTCTTCTTTGTCAATGCCATCCTTATTAAAGAATTCGTTTAAGCAACAAACACAAATTAAAACACTGCATCACAAAAAATATAAACCCCGCTACAATTTTACGCTCACACCCAATGTATTTCCAGTGTATATTGAGGCTTCCTGAAGTATTTGAATTTGTTTATTGCATGATTGAATTGATAGTTGCTTAGTGCATGTAATTTGCAAATTCAACTTGCGTGTTCCGATTTTTGACGTGTCTTCAATAATGGTTCAATATCTGTGAGTCCCACGCATTGGCGTTCTAAATCACACTGATGCATGCCTTGCCCTCACTAACAGTAAATATAGATTACCTTGTAATTGTACTGTATGGGCTCAACTTTCTTTTTTGATAATACAGTTATAGAAAATTTAGAAACTAAACATAACAACAGATAAAGATGGAAAGGACACTTAAGCCTGCTTTACTCTTGAAATTGCAAATAATATTGTTTCACTATTATACATACCTTAGGACTGAAACTGCTAGTCATATTATTTACACATATTAAACATGTTAATATGTTAACATGTTGAAAAAGTGACAACTTAACGGTGGGACATTGCTGAATTCAAGTGATCAGTTTTTTTTTTTTTTGGGAAAGTAGACAGAGCTAAGAGATAAAGACTACTTGTTAGAACAAAGCCCAATTTTAACAGTCTACTCAAACAGGACAATATGCCATATGTAGGCTCCTATCTTGAGCAACAGCTAGCTGAAAATAACTTTCATTGTTGTTTTAACAGTGTTTTAAAAGACCTGCGAACATGCCTGAAGGTCTTGAGGCTCAGATTTTAGGGTCTGTGTGAGAACCCTATGAAGGTGGCGTATGCAGAACCAATAGCCAATAGCTAACATGTAAAGATTGTGACGACTGGGGATCTGTGAGCCTGAATTGAATCAGAACTGAAGTGCATGTTCAACACCACTGACAAATGTATTTTGGCTGGGTTGTCGACTGAGCTAATAAAGGAATTCATTTTGCTACCTTTTAGCTGGCAGTTTTGCTTTGGTACCGCTTTAAAAATGACTGAGTTCCTGGGCACAACTGAGAAAAGCCCTGAACTACATGACCTAACCAGAGAAAGGCCTTTTTTTTACAGACTCGCAATCAAGTCCAGTGCTTGGCAAGAGACTGAATATCATTTTGGAATAAGCAGAAAGTTAACGCTATATTTGTCATGTATATCTGAAAATCATAACTGAAAATGAACCTTTGTCCTACAAACTGATCTTATATTTATTCCTTGTGATGGTTTGGGGAGTGTGTTAGGGCATACACTGAAGGTCAATCTAAATTCTTCTTTGCAAACATTCAGCACAGAGTGCTATTTCAAAAATAAATATGTCCCCAAGAGTTTTATTCCTCTCAAGCTTCACAGACTAAAATTTATTTGTATTTCTTTGACATTTGAGAGGTAATAAAATTAAAATAACTTCTCCTCAAACAGCCCTTTTCTCAGATGACTCAAAAAGAAACATTGCAGCCATGTCTACTTTCATTAATGTTAAGTGCACAGAGATATTTTATTTTATGGAACTTTGATATTTTGTTTAATGGCCAGAAATTAGCTGAACATAGCTGCTTTATATGACAAAAATGTGGTTGCGCAAGTTTTTGATATGTTGGAAATGGCCATCTTGCTGTATCCTATTTTAGTTAATTAGCAGGAAAATATCAAAATATAATAAATTAACACAAAAATTCGAGGGAAAGGCAGAAGGGGGGCGGGCGGGTTCATGAAACAGCATGTTGCTCATGGTAACAAGCAAAGAGATTATGAAGACTAGAGGATAGAGAAGCTTTGTTGTCTCATGACAGTTGAGCCGTGATTCTCTTTGAAAATGTGATGTTTTATGGGATGTACTTCTGTGTTGTTAAAAATGTCAGTACACAAAAAAATGTCAGCGTACAATAAACAATATTTTGAATGGACATCATTGCTCTCGAACATGGGGAATGCTCAACGGGAAAATATTACTGATTTATATTTCCAATCTGTGAACATTTCAATTCCAGCCACTGATTTCCAAAGACATAAAGAAAGTAGTTGTGGAGTTTGATAATTGAGTGCTAGTTCAGTCTGCCAGGATCATGTGGAGATGCAAATGTCCATCCTGTAACTTATTAAAAAGGTCTTTTTGCTCCGAGGACGGGTGGACTGCCTAGTCTGGACTAATGTGAGCGCTGTCCTAGTATGTTTACTTTTAGCTGGGACAAGTGACTGGATGAATTCCTACTGTTGTCAGGAAGCTGGGTTCAGTCCACTTTAGTTTCACAAAGGAAGAGTAATTGATGTCCTCATGGCTGATGCAGTGGTAACAGTGATGCCATTGTAAAGTCTGTGATTCTTTTAGTTATTACTGAGAATGTATCTGTTTCAGAGACAACCAGCAGGAATTAATTGGCTTTGGTGAAAAGTAATTGTTTAATATTATAGCTCTAGGCATAGGTAAGCCCCACGTTAAATCTACAATAGTTTGAAAATGTACTGTGCTATGGTGAATAGACGTGATTTAGCTTGATATGGGTTGTTGACTAGCTGCATTTAGTTAGCTGAAACAGTGTAGTGATCGGTGATTCATTCTGTCCAATTATAAATGATCACCAAGGAACAAAAGCTACAAATTCACGATTTTAGTGTATTTCTGTACCTAAATGACAACATTTCATGAACAAGCTGATATGTATTTATCTTTACAGAAGATGAACCTATGGCAACTAACTGGCAAGTAATTTCATGCTCTGTTATGCACTGTTAAATAAAACTTCAGTCAAACTTGATTAAATGAGCCTCATTTGGTGGGAGAGCCAGCATCCGCTGTGGCCTGCTAGGACCAGAAGCTAGAAATAAATGATGGTGCTTAGGTAAACCAAAATGGAAAGTTTCAGGCAGGATATAAAATCCCATTAGACCTCTGTGTTTAAATTCTGGATGTTAGAGAATTATGGTGACCCCTCTCTTTCTCTGCAGGTGTGCATTATTTTATGCTGTTCTATTGTTTTATATGAGTTATGCAATGTGGCTGTTCATTGCTGGGGTACCAAAACACAAGCAAGCAAATAATGGATGCATGGAAGAATATTTTCAATCAGACTGGGGAGTGGATTTTTCAGCCACCCATGACAATCATGAATTGAAAATAAATTAAAGGACTACAATTTAACACACTGGTGTGAGAATTATTGGAAAAATTAATCTGAATCGTTGTTTCTTGAACATACCTTCCCTCAATCTTTAAAATCATTTAAATAGTCTTAGATTCTCTCAAAGGAGACAGAACTGAGAAAGTATGGGTGTAGATGTCTTTGCAGATGTTACTAAGATGAACCCCAGTCAAAGAATTTTTTGTTCCATGGAGAAGGCAAACATACCAAAACAAGCAAAACGAAATGAAACCAAATCTGAATATACTGTTCAAAAAATACAAAAGATCTATTGCAAACAAATATGACCTAAGATAACACAATGCTGTCATTATCAAAGGCAGTCTTGGCTGAACGTATTTGTCCTTTGTGCAGTGTACTGCATCGGCACTCTTCTAGCAAATACCAAGCCAACAATGTGGTTTGCTGGTCAGATCAGCTGTTTACAAGATCACTGAATTGTTTGACCTCCATGTGTTTCTACAGTCTCGAAGACATGTTTCTACCTTGTACGTTCTTTTGGGAGTCATCCTAGACCACTCAAGGCAGTTTCATTTGGCAGTACAGCTCAGTTTTTTTTTTATTCTACAGACTCTGAATAGATCCTCAAGCCTGGTAGCTACATTATTTTAAAACAATTTCTTTTAACTTTGATGAGAGGCTCTGGGTCCGAATGGGTCCGTCCACTTAAAGAACAGCTTGTGTAGTGTTGTCTAACAGTTACACCAGAACCCTCATTCAACTAGTGTTCCAGTGACCCTAATCAATGACCATTTGGATGGTTTGGCTGTCATTTTTTGCAGTCATTAAAATTTTTGAACTTGCATTCTCAGGTTTAGAAGTTCAAATCTTGGATAGTACACTGTTGCTCTTGCTTTGCGCAAGTTCATATATTTAATTGCTGCAGAGATATCCTTGCTTTCTTGGTTGGACATTAAGTGGGCTGGACACTTTGGCCGAATAGCACATCATACAAATCAGCCAGTTATTACGAATATTAATCAAATAAAATGAACACTATGTTCAGGAACAATCAAAACCACCCTTGAGAGGAATCTGTAAAAGAAAAAATAGGTTGTTAGAGATTGGCAGGCATTGAGTTTGAGACATGTGAACACATTACATATCAGTCATAAAGAATGTATTTTTCTATCATTGTGTTGAATTCACCTTTGTGTTCCCTTGTTTTCATGAAGCCTGTGGCTGGGATTCAATCAACATTTGTCCTTAACTTTGGCTCACAATTAAAGTCGTGTTCATTTTTTATTTTCACCGACACAGTCTGGGGAGTTCAGAAATGACAAAAATGAACTCAATAAAGTGTTATTGTAGAGAAAAGGCATAACACTCTTATTCAGTTGTAAGTATAAGTTAAGGACAAATGTATTCCAGCCTACATCTTCAAGAGGTTTTAAAAATTACACCTCTCTCTACAGTAAAACCGTAGAGCTTAACCTCTTTAATGTCAGAAGTAACCTGTGAAAAGGGTGAAACCTGTGAAATCACATTTCCCTCTGTTTTGTGGGTTGATCATTATTATGACAGTGTACTTATCTTCTGATAGTTCATTACAAGGTAACCCACACTGTTCTTGAGACTAATTCTACACATACAAAATCTACAAAACAAACAAGGAAAACCTACTTTGTGGATTAAAAGACCCCTTTGTTATTTACGTGAAAATGTATATCAAAAGATACCACTGCATGCATTTGCTGAAAGAAGGTGCCTGCCGAATGCATATTACATTTTATTTTCTATTTGTTTCATACTACTCATTAATTAACATTAAAGTCTGGATGAATGTGATTTCTGTAAACCACTTAAGGTCTGACATTCTCGCTTTGAGAGAAGGGATAGCGGCGCCCTCTTGGGTTTTCCAGGAAAGATAAACGCTGTTGCTTTGCTTGTCAGTACATGCGTCAAGTTCTGCAGTTGTCTTATGCTTTGTATGCCTGAATGTTTATATATAACATATGCAATGACCATATCTGTGCTCGTGCTTAAACTACTTACGCTAATATTCTCACACAACTTCGTAACTGATGTTACATTTGGCCACCAATTCCATTATGATAATAGTCATATTGTATCAGAATTGGTCTGTTGCGTATTTACAATATCTAACATTTACAATATAGAATGGAAAAAAACGCGATTCCATTAAAAGTAGTAGTGTCTTTAGGCGCGCCTCCCATATGTCAAAGACAGCAGTGACCCTAATTCAAATTCTGACAGGAATCGATAATAAATACTAATCAAAATATTTGATTACAGGCGTGGTCCAATATTAGCCTTTTTCAAAGAACCTGAAAGTTTAGGGACATATAATGCAATACGAATGTAATTCATGCTGCTTTTTAAAGCTGCATCCCTTTTAAATATCTGTCTAGAGAAAGCCAATGTAACTATATCAGAACATACTTAAAGTGACTCTCCTGCGCACCTACAGGCATATGTTAAATGTTTAATCCATTAATTGTTTAAGCTTTGTTTCCAGAGAATACAATACATTATATACACAATCATAAATAACCTACATTACTGTTAGTAAATGCTCCAGATACGTTTAAAATACACTTTAGACGGTCAAGTTAGTATGAATATTAAACGGGTATTTATTTCCTGCTTCCAGAGCACTTAGTCTTGTGCAACAGAGGTAAAAGCCAGATGATGCCAAAGAAATAGCGTATCACGAAATCCCATCTGAATTTACGTCTATATTAATGAATTATATACCCGGCAACCCGTGACCTTAGAACCATAATCAGGAGACATTCGGGGCATAGGGAGAGGCTGTTGAATTCTTTATCGGACTCCTGTCAAAGAGGGCCGTCCATTTGTCTTGCAGCCATCAGGCGAATTAATTAACAAGAAATGTAAACGTTTTAATTGAATGTCAAACGGAATACAGTATGCAAATAAAGGGGACACCTATCTTAGCACTTTAAAATCAAGACTATGTACATATATAAACAAGATTCTCTGCTGTAGATAAAAAGCCGCCTCAATAATTTGATTATTTTTTACTGCAGAAAATGATGAATTTCGGCAGCTAATTTATTGATCGGTGCTCCCTCTCCAATGTGTTTTACTTTAGCGGTCATTAATCAATGAATAAAAACACCATTGTGCTTTTTTTTTGTAATTGCGCCTTATTTGTTCCACATATATACTAAAATGTTGTGTATAAATAAAAATAAAACCCCTTAGGCTAAATAAAATTCACGAAATAAATGTGCATCCATGTTATAATAATAATAATAATAATAATAATAATAATATGCATTATCATTATGTATTACGGTATCTTCACAGATTAGTGATGAAAAATAAAAAGGTACATATTTAAACCACAAGGAAACTATTAGTCTGAAAACACATTTTACACATGTGCAATTAATGACCAACCACTTATAATTTATTACTCTGGTTTATATTAATCATCAGTACGCTACTCAGCAGCCGAACAACAGTCCAAAATTAGCCTTTTCCTAAGTGCATCATCTCCACATTTAGGTGAATTATTAAAAATATTAAAGAGAAAATGAATGGACAAATGTATCGGGTGGAATATTGTCGAATTAATGGAGCACAAAGTCTGACACTTTGATAGACAAGTTTGATGTTGTGAGGGAGGCATCATTCCCAGAGGACGTGGGGTAATCAGGAGTCCAGCGACCCTTTTCGGTATTCTTCCCCAAGTTTGAAATCTCAGATTTTGCGCAAATTGATGATTTTAGCGTCACAGTGACTGGATATGATTTTTGAACGTTTTCTGGACTATTCGGATGGATTATTTAAAGAATGAAACGGAAGACTTGGTAGTTACTTTGCTGCTTCTGAGAGCATACGAGTGGAGTATAAGGTTCAAACTTTCAGCACCTATTGCGCATCGCTATTTGATGGGAAACCCCAGCCCGAGGCGTTTCTATTCTGTCCCTGTACACTGAAATCTCAGTAGTGAACACAAATAACACAAGAAACATCGGTCGAAGCTCTCGTTTCATTTTTTGTATTTTTTTTTCATGAAAGAGTATAATGACACGTTAACATTTAAGGCAAATAATTAGGTTGTACTTTCTTGGGCCAAACCGAGGAAGGGTTATTTTGAAGGGGCAAAGACCTTGGTTATAACTCTCGCAAGAAAATCACATTTAGACATACCAGGACATTTTGTAGGCTATGTTTTTATTCACATTCTTTTACAGTGAAATGGTGGTTTCTTAAGACTAGAATTCATTTTCAGACGATTATGTTTGTGTTTTGGTTTGTTATCAATCTGAGGGCTCTAGATGACGGATGGCCTTGTCAAAATGACGCCAGTCAAAACATTTTACTGCCCTTCTGGGTGGAATTGTGTAAAATGCCCTACATTTAGATATACAGACACTATCCAAACAGCAATAACTTTCTCAAGCGTCTGAGAGAGGGTGGGAAACACCAGGGCTGGATAACAAGTTGCTGCAACAATGCCATGAAGTCCGTTATCTTGGAGTGTGCCTATTTAGGCTAATAGTCGGAGACTGGATATAATTAAATATATACAATTAAAACTATTCTTAATTATTTCAGTACCACGCATCCACGTGTAAAAAAAAAAAATATGTATGCAAATCGTAATGGATTTCATCATCATAATCAAATGACATTAATAAACGCTTAACCTTCTTGCGTGCCGAACTGTACTCTTGTACGCGTACTCCAAAAATAAAACTTCTGCTGTAGAGAACATGCCCATACAACATGCAAGTATCCCATTACTAAATTATTTTAGCCTTGACGTTGGTCAGCTATGACTCTTTTATCTTCTTAAAAGTTTATGTTAGTTTTTTTTTAAGCACAGAAATCTAAGAATAGTTTTGGCAAAGACAGATGTTCGGATACATTTTTGGGCCAGTATGAACTCCTTCGTCCCTTGTGTTTTATGCTGTCGTAAAACCCACGTGCCCTTTCTCTAGCCTGCGAGTGCTCAGAGGGCAAGCGAGTGGGGGGAGCAGATATTGTTCTTCATGTGTAGAGCTGGATAACGAACACGGCGTATCCTCAAGTCAATACTACTATGGTGTAAGAGTCTGGGAAATACTATTTGGAATCATCGTCAGGGACAAACCTTCTTATTTGTGTAAACTGGGTAAGTCTGTTGCTGTGGCTGGGGTGCACGTTTTTATAAGATTAAAAGAACTTGGCTGTTTAACTCATAAAAGAAGCGCTCCCTCCGTTAGCCTAGGCACTGTTCCAATGTTTCTGGGGGAGGATAACGGAACTGAACCGCTGAATCTTAGGACGATGGTATTAAGAACACGTGTGATGTTTGTTCCATGCATATTGTATGTTTCTTATAAATGGTGGTACTACCAGGAATTGCTAATATGAATTCTCCTCGGAATGCGTCACTTTACCGTTATGGTTTTCTGCTCTCTTCTCACGCTTGATAGTCCCATCTATGTATGTGCTAATCGCGACAAAGTAAAATATTTCAAAATGATAATCCTCGTAGCCTTACGTAATGATGAAAAGCAACTTTACCTCTTGCCTCGAAGAGGCAGAATGACATATGAGTAAATTCTTCCAGAGACTGTGGAAACTTACTGTTTGTTGTGCGTTGCAGCCGCTGACGGAGATGCTGAAGCCCGGTGACCCCAGCGGATCTGCCTTCTTAAAAGTGGACCCGACCTACATCCAGCACTGGCAGCAGCTATTCCCGCAGAACCAGTTAAAAAACGGAGCGCTCGCTCAGATCCAGCCGCCAGAGAGAGCGGCTATCTCGGTTGAAAGTCTTCGTCAGCGCCCGACCCTGATCTCCTCCACGTCGTCTTCATCAGCTTTAACGCCGTCCTCAACCTCCTCGACCTCATCGGTTTCCTCACTAGCTGGTCTAACTCAGCTGTCCGTACCGCAAATAACACTTTTTGGACAAACACTGTGCACCGAAATTCCTACATCAGACAGTGTCAACCCTCAAACGAAAGAACTTTGTTTGCCGTCCAGCTGTAAAAATGACAGAGGATCAAGGTTTAAATTTACCTCCGAGGAGTTAGACTACTACCTCTACGGACAGCAGCGAATGGAAATAATTCCATTGAACAATCACACCGGCGACCCCAATAATCGTACGTATTCTTTCAAGAAGACTTGTGGATGTTATCTTAATGTGTGTTATGAAAAACTGCTTTTAATATTTTCAGAACAATTACAATTTTACAATGTCCCCACACCTATCAAATCTACTACATTAAATGCACTTTATCATAAATACTACTAAAGTAAACTTTAACACTTGCACACTTCAATGTATTGAAAAACATCAAAAGCAAAAGGACAAAGTAACAATTAAATTTGTCTAATTAAGTTATACATCAGTGAAACTAATTTCTAATATCGTGTTCTTGCCGAATTTAAATTAATTTTATAGTCTCGATACAACTACTTATTAGAATGTTGCAGTATCTGATTTGGTTGGATTTATTTTCCACCTGTTCATGAAAGGCTGGTAAAAATACATTTTGACTTTCGACTCCGGAAGTTCTTAAGTTTTAGTTGTAACGCAACACCAGGGGTCCAGTATGAAAGTTGCTTGATTGAGACCATTTTTTCAAAACTTGCGTGTGTGTGTGCGTGCGTGCGTGTGTGTGTGTGTAAGCGCACAAGCGAGCGCATGAAGAATGTAGTTAAATGTGGTTGTTAGGGAAAACAATATTGGTTGAATTTGCGAATAGTTTAGTCCATTATGTACACGAGCGAAATTGATATTATACATTGTAACAATTAATTTATTGATCCAGATTATCTATAATATAGTGAAATTAAATCCTACATGTAGATTACCACATTTTCCACATTGCAATGTTGCTTATAGTTACATGACACGATATTTAGTTGTGTGTTGTTGTGCCATTGATGAAAGGGCCGTTGATACAGGATATTTTATTCGAATCTAAAATATAAAAAATAATGACTTAATAAAGAATCTGGGTAACATGAATCCATCTCTGGTGTGAGAAATTAGGTCAAACAGTTATGATCTGACATGAAAAGATACAGCTATCGATTGCTATTACCTTTCAAAGCTCGTTGATAATGCGCAGGTAATATCGAAGAAAAACACGAGTTGAACGAGAAAGTTCAATGGAGTTTACGACAATGTAAATACGCAATAATACAATTGATTGTTGTATTAAGGCTCGGATTCTTCCTAATCCTACTGTTAAACTTTATCATATGTTCAGCGTGGAAATAAGAATGTATCATATTAGCCTCGGATAGTAAGTTCATTTGTGCCTGTAATACAAAATATTGGCTTTTGCGCGAAAAATGTATTTCGCCACGCCTGCATTCTCATTTATCTGTCAAATATTTCAAGATGCAGGTTTACCTAAAAAAAGAAACTAAAAACCATGGTGACCAAATAATATTGGATCATATCAAAATGATTGTATTTGTCAAATCATGATCCTTCCACGTCTCGGTTGTCTGCAAAATGTTTATAGTATGGATTTACGGCTTTTTACATTTTCTGTTCAAGTTCAGTATAAAATATACGATAAACATATATAAGAGGTATAACCCTATATATTAAACCAGGGTTTGAAAAGGTGGTGACTGTTTATTTAAGGTGATAAAACGGCCCATCAGCAGTAATCTCCATCGATATGTGCCACAAGGAGATGAAGGATGGGGGGACAAGCCACAATTAATTGCTGTATAGTTTTGTAGAAGAGAGTGGAGTGAGTGTGCATCAGAGATCGATCTTCTCCATCGGCCGCTATTCATCATCCGAACATGGTATATGGAAGTCTCCCGGGGACAGTGAGAGTTCTTTATCTACCTTCAGTATTCTCTCTCCCATATTTCAAACCAATCTCGGTCATTTATAACACAGCCAAAGTGTGTATTAGACAAGGAAACATATAATTCGGTCTAATGTTTTTTATTTGTGTAATTACCCCCTCTATATGACAAAATAGGATTTTCTGTTACAACATAGGCCAATATAAAATTTGCAGCTTTTACCTTTGGGACCAAGGAGTAGATTAGACGTGTTCTGAGTAGAAAGGAGTTTAAATTGAATTCAATTGATGTCCGAGGAGTGTCTCGCTGGTGGTTAACGCCAGCTACCCAAAGATAGCATAATCTGGTAAATGTTTAGTGGCGTAACTTCATACATTCAAAATGTTACATGATGCGCGATCTCCGATTTAAAATACTATATATATTGTGGATTAGCTGTTTGTTTCTTGGGGCTGAAGCGCAGGTAGCACGTTGGATCAATTGTTTGTTTCATTTTGTGAAATTTTGTGGCCAATTTACTGTTTTAGACTGAATGCACCATGTAGTTTAAAGTGGGATCTGCATCCGAGAGCTCTTGGGAGAATGCCTAATTAAAATGGTAAAATAGCATAGTTCATTTTGTGGTTGACATTCTTTTGTCTGTTTGTTGGTGCAACATCAGTTTCCCATCAGAGAAAAATTCAAATTTCCCTCTGTTATGATCCTTGAAAAATATTTTACTTTGCAATAAACCATTTTTATATATATAGATTTGTTATATATTTAGGACTAGTACATTTGAAACCGTTTCAGATTACTTCAAAATAATTCAAAATTACGTTGAAACGACTTTGTAGGAAGCGAGGACTTAAGAAACAAATACAAATTAAATTTAAGTGCACGAGCAGAAACATTGCTCAACTTTTTTCTCATGTTTCAATGCATACCATCATTTACATTTACCTGGATGTATTATTTCTGTTAAAACCGCTAAACCAAGTTGGGCCCAATATATCAGAATAGACCTCTCTTTCGCGACGTATTAAACAGGCATTTTGACCTATTTCGGACAACTCTGAAGCCGTTTACCTATACCTTTGATCCACTTTTGCTTAATAGACTGTAAATCAGTGCAATAAATTATAGATTATTTAATTGTTATTAATTTATTAACACTTTATTAATTGGTTCAAGACTATATGTGCAAGGTTGAATTCACGATTTAAAATTTTTCAAAAACAAATCTGTGGTTCATTTGATTTTAGTTAATAATGTGCCTGAATGAAGTAACATGGGAAGAGGTGTGCTTGAGGTGCGTTTGTGCACAGGGACATTTTTTCAAAGGGGGAATTCAAATTTATTATACTGACTGCAGGTTTTTTACAACCCCATTCAGGAATGCAGCTGGTTAAATAATATAGTACAATATACCTTTGAGATAGTTAATCTATTATGTACAAGTGTTAACATTTCTCAAAAACCTCAAAATCTTTGTGACTGTTGGATAGGGCAGTTTTTGTGCATTTTATTTTAAGTGGTACAGGATGGGAAGGTTTTTGTGCTCACTGTATTTTACATACTTGGACGTGCAGAAATAACAAGTGCACTTGTTCCACTGTCCTCCCTGCGTAACGACCAGCGGAGGCCCCCCGTTTGCTCGTCCCTCTGGCTGACTGCCCCCCGCTGTGCTCCAACAGGGTGTGACATGTGTGCGGATAACCGGAACGGGGAGTGTCCGATGCATGGGCCCCTCCACTCGCTGCGCCGGCTGGTGGGGACCAGCAGCGCCTCGGCCGCCGTGCCCCCTCCAGAGGTCCCGGACTGGCTGCGCGACCTGCCCCGCGAGGTGTGCCTGTGCACCAGCACGGTGCCGGGCCTGGGGTATGGCATCTGCGCGGCCCAGCGTATCCCACAGGGCACCTGGATCGGCCCCTTCCAGGGGGTCCCGCTGATGCTGGACAAAGTGCAGGCGGGAGCCGCCCGCAACACACGCCACCTATGGGAGGTGAGTCTGCTCTCACCGCACACAGCAGGGTCCAATCCAGCAGCAGAGCCGCTGGGGAGGGGCTGGGTCTGAACCACACAGCCATCAGCTCAGATATGCATTTCCTGGGCAGAATCTTTCCATTATAAATCCTGTAATATTTAGTGGTCACTGAATATTTTGCTGATGTTTGGTCTTGAACTTACTGTCATTAGGGTCATAGTAAATTATTTAGTTTTAATATATCTCTTTTTTTTGAAAAGCCAAATTGCACTCTATTTGGCAGTGACATTATGTAGTGTTATGAACTGAATATGAGAAGCTCTGGGATTGTAAGTCCATTTTTTTACATAATATATATTGCTTTTGCATTACTATTTTCACATTTTATGTTCATTCGACCACACAAGTATACCAACACGTGCAAACATAATGATAAGAACAAGTGATTTTTAAACTATTACTGGAACAATAATCATATTTCAGAAAGTTTTGTTTTTGTTTCTGGTGAAAGTATTGTAAATCACTGCTTATTCTTAAATTTTGGACTACCTCTAATGTGTAGCTGATGGACTTTTGTTTCAATTTCATGAGACAGAATACACTGTCAACACCTGTATTCCCTGGGTCAAGTGGCCACATCGCTCATTTTCATTGCGCTGTGAGTGTTAGGATTATGAGTGAGACTGCTCACAGGGACGAGCTGCCAAAGTTCACACTTTGTACAGCTAAGCGACAATAAGCCTCCATCTTTCAGCTGCCTAATGTGAAAAGAACCGCAAAGCCTGGATATTAATGTGCCATCATTTTGCCAGGCCTCACCATGCACTTTCAGATGATTATCAAAACAACAAAAGGCACACACATACATACACATGTTTTTCTTGATTTATTTCAGGCTGAGAAAAACAAGCTTGAAGCTACACTAAACGAACGCACAAAGTGCGCTGTGAATTATTGTCTGCAGTAATCAGTTGTTTTTACAGTAGCTGCGTGTGTTTATTTTCATGTTAATTCATCAAAGTAGGCAAAGCAAGCCTTGTTATTTTGACAAAAGCAAGGCAACCTTTTGCGCAGAAATATTACCTGAAGTAATAGCTGTTGAAACGCAGACGGACAGTGCCAGTCTTTTAAGCCGCTGTGCGGTATTTGACTCCTGTGACCCTCATCCACATAGGGGCTGTTGTTGTGCGGGCCCCCGAGGTCGAATAAAACACTATTACCAGTTATATATGTGCTGTGTGATAGGGCTCTAAACACTGGGTCCGCCGGAGACGACTGTAAAAATTCCTGTAGATTAAACAGAGGCAAGGTGGGCGGAGGGGAAAAAACTCCCGACCACAATCCCAGCTTCACACATTGCCTCGGGTTCTCTATCTCCAGGAAACACAGTCAGTGTTAAACTGTCCAAGAAAATCATTATTGATAAAAAGAAGGGAAAAAAAGGCACACGGTTCTTGTCAGAACTGCTCTGTAATTAATACATGGCTAGACTCAATCTACCTTCTGCCTAACAATGCAGTTTTCCTGAAGTTAGTGCCGTTTTGCATCATTTTGAGTGAAATGGAAAAAATGTGGTGAGTTTTTCTTTTGTTACAAGATGAAAGGTGTTTTACCCATCACAGTACAGCCTCTTTAGGGGAATCGATACACTTTAAACAGCTCAAAGATGTGAAGAGAGATGTTGTTTCTTGCATCATTCATTGTCAGCAACATATTGTCCGAAGTTTAATGTTTCTAGACTCATGTTGTAGGTTAATGATTCCATGCACTATGAACTGGGGCACAACTCAGTTTTTCAAGCAATGATTTAGCATAGCTGAACTTTCAGGGTTTGAACAAAGTTGAGGTAAGGTTGATATGGATTGATATACCACTGTAAGACTGTGGAGATGAAACCAAAGCATACCAGAGCCTAATTTATTTCACCATAACCAATTGAATAAGGCACAAGGCCTTGAATTTTCGGTGACTATTATTGCATGTATAATTCCTGACAAAGTGTGGTCATTGATGTGGCATGGAGACACCTAAGCAGCAAATTTTCATTTCCAAACTGTTTAAGTGATCGTGAAATGTATTTGTCAACAGAATTAATAAGCCATGTTGATTGTAATACACAGCAAAAGAACCAGTGGGCTTGACTAACTCGCAGCCTTTATCCAGCCGGTAATCAGAATTGACAAAACTAATTAATTGACCGGTAACATTTGGTGATACAAACCAACAGCTTAGTACAATGTAGAATGTGAGTTGTGGTGAGGGGGTTTATTTTGAATGGGTGGCTATGCCAGCGTTTTGATTAATTTGCAGTCCGTGGCACATCAGACACCGGGGTTATTATAGCTATGAGCTCTGTTCACATGACGTCATTCAAACACAAGCTGAGCCACTACAGATTGACTGTTTGTGGACTAGAGCTGACCCCAGCCTCACTCTGCAACTGGATTGACCAGCCGCGGTCCCACGGCACTCAGGTTCCTTCATTTAACCCAAACGCTAGTTTTAAAGGCTGGACTTAAACATACATTACTGTACAGCTGTTAGTTTTAGTGAAGTTTTTACTTAAAAGTTTTGGTTTCATTGTTCAGTCACTAAGAAAGTAACACTGTCGTTCACTGTAAACTTCCACTTTGATTTAAGACTGTAACCATGATTTTATTACACTCTACATAGATGCATTTGAAGAGGAATTAATCTGAACACGTAAATGCCATTGCAGGCTTGATTTTAATGCAGTATTCTGGTGTATTCTCAGATATATAATTTTGGTCTTCAGCATCAAGCTAATCTTTTCACATAATGTTGAAAAAAAAGATTCAGTTATATCTCAACCTCTTGTCTTACAGTAAGGGTACCTTATTCCTTTAAAGTACACTTCTCTTTCTTTGTATGTTATTGTATATTCTGGAGAATCTTTTCACTCATTATGTAAATAGGGGACCAGATTTGCAATACACAATGAATGTAATGTTTCATGTAAGGGCTTGCTTGTATTACTTGTTATAAATTATATTCTGCTAACAGTTTTGGAAGTACAGTGACCTGTATGCATGAAAATACTTGTGCAGGTGTCCTGTTTTGATTTGTGTAATTTCAGAAGCATCACTAGTACACAGCCAAGCTACTTTGATTATTGTCTGCAACTATAACGATAATATCACTCAATTAAGAGTGTTGTCTGCTTTGACATCATATAAAAACTGTCCCAACATTTGAACAATAAGGTCATTATTTACAGTGTTCAGTCTGTAGTGTTTTAATTGTCATTGATTTCATGAACCACAAAAACATGACAGCTGGCTCTTCCCATACACATAATTAGAATCGGCACCCAACTACATTCTCCTGTAGTCAGGTACAAAATGTATCTTAGCTCACTGATAAGAAATGATGATAAGAAAAGTTGCACATGTATCAAAATGCGTCATCAGCAGAACTCACTCATGACATTTGCTGTTAATGTGAACTATTCCAGGATGTAATAACAAGACATTGATATTATTATCTTTGTATTTTCCATTCTTTGTGATTTTGGTGCAATGGGACATTTTCTTTTGAAACCTTCATTTCACATAAACCAGGCATTGTATTTGGATGAGCTTATTCTTGTGTGAGAGTTACAGCTTGCTGAGCTGTTAGGAGATGGAGCAGAATGTAATGTGCAGGTTGACCAAGCGAATAGTTCCTCCTTTCTCATATCTGTACATGTTTAGATTACAAATATTGTTCAACATATTAATGAGCTATATAACTAGCTATATTTGTATTGACATGTGTAGGATTAGAGAAACAGTGTAATATTTCTTATTACAAATGCTGGTCAGATAAGTACCAGATTACATGAAAAGTGGGACACAAGAAAATCTTGTAGCAGTGGCTAAAAACATTTTGTATTATTTACTTGATGTGTAATATGCTTCAAAAACAGTTTGCTTATTTGTACTTGATCTGTTAACGATGTTAGTTATACACAGACCATTTTAAAAGTGTTTTCAACTGCTATAATCTTTGAATCATTTGTCTAAACAAATACGTTTGATTATTTTGTGATAGTAACATTGATAGCTTTATTATGATAGTACTGTAGGCCAGACCAAAACTATGAACTTTTGGCAGTTTTACAGTAGGTATACCATCTGGCTGACTTTTCCACTGTTGACAGCCTCAATTACACAGAATAATTTTTTTTTCTACTTTAAAGAATGTTGTTTCAAGGATAAATGTAGAAAAAATTTATTCGTATTTTAAGATTAGGGGATATGTTTATTTGTTGTAGCATATTTTTGCAGCATACTTCAGACGTCATCGTAATCATTTTCCTCAGTGTTGTCATGACCATCAGCAAAACATGACTAAAGTCTAAAACAGGAAGCATGTTAATGTGTCATGTCACAGAAATGACCAATATACTAGTAATCACTTGGGATATCTGACATATAAGGGATACACATAAATGGTTAGGGCTTGGCTGAAAAATGATATAATAATATGTACATTAGTAATGCCAACACAGCAGTACTTCTCTCATATATTTGCAAATAATATTGAAATGATTTTTCATGGGATTAAAAGATCATGCTTATGGTAACTCATTTTTTCCCAATTTTTCAAAGCAAATGTTCCAATTATTGTTTCTGCTAGACTTTTGCAAATATGAAGAAGTCTGGCACTGCAAAATAGGGTTATCCATATCAGGATACCAGGAGGAAATCTATACGCAGCAGCATTAATATTCATGATATGTATGTAACTTTGCAATCAGATGATTTTCTGAGTGAGCACAGCAAAAAGATAACCCTAACGACATCCCATTATTAACCCGGCAACTGTCAAAACTGACATGTGGATCCTGCTGTGGTTTTAGTGCGGAAGAGAATCTTGGGAATTAATGCACATCGGCTGCAATTTCACACAAGTGAATGTAAGCTCATTAATCCAACGTGATAGCATTTTTTTGTGAACCAATGGTTAAAATAAAATGCAGAAGAAAATACACAAAATGTTTCAGAAGGGTAAAATCTAAAAATGCACTGCTGTTTTTCACTGTACAGTTTCTTTTAATTAAATGACACATACTATACAGACCAATTTTTAGGTTTCTTGGCAGTTTTAATTTTACCAAATTTTAATTTGGTTTACAGACAAAAATTTTTAAAAATTTGTTGTATAAAATTAACGTTAATTTTTTAATATGTTAAAGTAAATTTCAAATGTGAACATGAATTTAATATTCTCATTTAAAATTTCAATTGCAAACATTCTAAAAATGATGACACGGTTATGACTGCCTCCTGTTTTAGGCTTTGATATTACATGTTTGGAGGAGGAATTTGCTCCTTAATTTGAACTGAATGCCTAAATTTGCAACCGACAATCAGTCATGGTCCAAACATCGCCTGATACACAACTATATTTTTGAGACATTGGCTACTTGATAGCTGGTTCCAAGACGAGGTAAGGTAAGGTTAAGGTTATGGCCAGATTTGATGTCAGGTATCTCATTGGATCAATACAGGTAAATTAGTAAGTAAAGGTATGAAAGTTGTATCGGCAGCTGAGTTTCCTTACCTTTCTGAAACAGGTCATTCTCCCAGTTTACATGCAAGCTCCACTTTGGAGGCTATGGCAAACCCCTGAACATTTTGATGCACTGATGTCTGCATATACACGTGCACTGCCCTGACTTGGGTGCCCCATCATGGATGTGTTCACCACTGCCACCTGACTCAGAATCAGAATGTGCCATTTTAGCATCTGCTCTCTAGCTTGCTATGGGAAAGAATATTGAGTAGCTACGCAAGCCATTGTGTCACCGCGACTGACTTACAGTCAAGTGAATTAATGAATATTCACCGCTGGCCAGATCCAGTCAGTCCTGACACCATTCTGTGTGGAATTGACATATTTGGGATAAAATAAGTATAATTCTCATTTTTGCAATATTACATGTTTAGCAGTTTGCAGTACTTTAAGATTAAAGTTTTAAGATTAAAATTATTTTTAAAAGTAACCCAAAAATGTTTTTTAGGTATTATCACAGTATTATCACTTTAGTATTATCACAGATTACAAATATTGCTGTCATTGGTGATAGAGGATTAATTTAGAATAAGAATTAATTTAAATATAACACAAATCAGGTAACTATTTAAACTGCATAATGAACAGTAAATATTCAGCCAAGACTTAAAAAACAATTTTATCAAGAATATAATTTCTGGTCTTTTTTCTGTACCTGCAATTAGATCAGTTCATAGCGGCCATATTGCTTGAGCTATTAACTTAAATAGTGCATAGCCTTCTGCATGGTAACTGATATTCAGTGGTTACATGGTAAAATGATTTAGGAGTTGCTGTGTGTTATGGCGAAAAGTTATCATGAATTTTCCAACTCTTGTGTCTGCAATTTATGCAATTTTATGTGCTTTATTGGCTTTGATTGGCTAATGTTTCTTAAATCCTTATTCATCACATCTCACAGATTGTAGTATACATGCTGTGTAGAAAATGTTGTGCAGATTCTTTCCTCCGTTTGAGTAATTTGAGCAAATTTATTACGTCTAGGGCAATTCAGTATAGCAGACGTCAGATGTGGCATTTCAAACTGCATGGTTTAACGATTTTTGAAAGTACATTTGAACAGCACGTTTAAACATTTCAAATATGATCATCTGTTACCGTGTTTCTGTGTGGCCAATCACTGCCATATTTAGCATGCCACTGTTTGGCATGGTCCCCTGCTTTCCAGAAAAAAAATATATCACATTTAATCCATGGCACAGAGAATAGCAGTCGAGTGTGTTCTTAGCCCACTAGTAATAACAACAGAAATACAATAATTCAGGAATAACAATTCAGTAAATGTTCAAGAATAATAACCTGTTTTATCCAGTTCAGTATGAAGTGGGCCATGTGTCCTGTGAATTGCTATGTGTACTTGTTTATATGAAGCACAGTTGTTATTATACCCCTTGTAATACTTATTTTGCCTGTGGCAGACTGGATAACTGGGCTGATTCTGTCCACCGCTGCGTTGGTTAAGTGAGAATAATGTATACTTAAAACTTTTTTGGATTACCAAGTGTGAACTACAATGCAATATTCCTAGCACAGGACAGCAGATACACGTTTAGATCAGAGCCTCTGTTTGAGACAACTATTTATATTAATAGTACAATAAGACAATTATACGAAAGCCCAAATGGTACCAAATGACAGGAAATTAGTCTCAGAGACATGAGATACATCAGTCTTAATTTCATTTTAATTAACATGTTAATAGGATAGTTACAAATAATTAATTGAAAACTGTTTATGTTATTAACAGTGTCTGTTTTACGAAAGAGTAGCATGACTGATAAACATATGTGAGTATTTATCGGCACTGTTAGGCAAGGATAAGAAAGAGGTTTTAGGCACATGTTTATTGTACTTAAACACTTTCATCAATTTGTAAATATATAAATGTTGTATGGTGTAATTTGATCCTGTCATATACTTATTCAGAATCATGTTTGAAATATCATTTAATTTTATTCAGTAGATTGAAAGGTAACTTTGATACATTTCAGTTTGTATTTACAGGCATTTGAAAACATTGTGTTTCTGCTGTGGATGACCATGTGTAACTGGGATATTGGGAATTATTTGACACATTTGGCTCCAATGTTACATTGGTTTCATGGCAGTCTTTTTGCTGATATCTTTTACATTTATCTAATAAGTGTATGTTTAACTATGTTTAATAAATGTATGTTTAAAAACGTTGCACTCTGTATACTTTTGATCAGCTTTGTAGGATAATGTTAAACATTTAGGAACTGTGGGGAATGGGAGAGTGAGAGAAATGGATTTACAGGGTAGCCAGCAGACTTAGTTTTTTGTTTTTATTTTTAATTTGAGCAAATGCATGGCTGCAGTCTGTTAGTGGTATTTTTCAATGGAAGAAACTCAAGGCTCATTCTCTCAACACAGGAAGGTAATGAATCTCATTTTAGCCATGCAGGCATACCATTGGTGAGCCCCATAATTGCAAAAGATTGTAGCCACTGTTTTTGTTTCTCCCTGGTGTACAGTAGCTAGCTCATTGTTTCTGGATATTACCATTAGCCACATCAAAACAAACTGCACATTTTTCAACCTAGCAGATTAGCTATTGAAAATTTTGAGCGTACGCCTGAAAACTGTGCTCTGAAGGAAGCTGTTTTTAGATCAAACATCAATTATGTGACCAAATAGTTCTATCCCCAAACAATTTCCCGCCTTTGCTGTTTTTGTAGATCTCCTTTTTTATGTTTCATTCCAGTTTAAAAACTTGCTGATGTAAATTCTAAGTTTCCAGCATCACAACCAAACACACAAATGCTTTGACCACAGTAGTTATACTCACGGTTGTTTGGACAATTTGCCTGTCACTCCAGATAGTTCGCACAGCCCCAGTGCTCGAGTTACAAAGTACTTGGGAAGGGTTTGCGAGATGAATAATTATTGTATTATAGCATGTATATGTTCTCTGTTTTGCTCTTTATGTTTTTATTTTGCCCTAGGGTGCCAGGTCTAACCTTAGATGTGGTAATTTGCAACATGTGGTTTGCAAACCATAAGCCAGGAATTGCTGTCTACTGAAAAAAGGAAAATCTTAACTGAATATGACAACCTGGATGTGGATTAAATCAAATATTTGATCCACCCGCCACTCAGAAACCACAAACCCTTTACAGCTTTAGTTCTTAACTTGACTGCTCAAAATGAATTGACCCCTAGCTATTTGACAAATATGTTCCAAATTAATTATTCAACATATCAGGAACTTAGCAGTGGCAATATTTTAGTCTGTGGGAAAATTTGGCACGGATATGCAGCAGAGGGAGGAAATCCAATGGTAAAGGGTTTGTAGGCACACATAACAGCAACGCGACACATATTCAAACATGGATTTACTTGGACTTTAAAAAAAAGATAATGATGAAATAATGTTGAGGCTGACTTTGTAAAGTGGAGCAACATTTCCTTACAGTTGCTGTTTCTCTAATAACGTTGTCTTCCTTAGCAGAATCCAACATGTTTTGGTTTCTTGTTTGGCATCTTGTTTTACACACCCCTCACCTTCACCACGATGTGTGCAGGACTGTCTTTCCTTGAGGGATCACTCACTTTTCTGCTGTCTCATTAGATGTGTTTTGTACTCTTTTTTTGAACCAATTTCTAACTGTGATATTTTTGTTTCCTTTTCTTCTAATTGGGGATGTCCAATCGTGTTTGTAGACCTGTCTCATTGCCCCAGTATTCTTTCAAAGGGGAATAAAGCAGACAAGTTCACATTGTCCTCTGAGGCACTCTGCCAGCCTCTGCTTCCACTCATTCCACAGCCCACCAGCTGAGCTGCGCAGTCATTGTGCCTTAGGAGCACACTTTCATGCGCAGCTGGTGTAGACAGGCTGCAGGCTCTGATTGACCAGTGTTGTTGCTAGTTTGTGAAGAAACCATGGGTTGCCCATGCTCAAAGGAATGTTTCATTATAAGTTTTATATACATTTGAGGTCAGAGCTATAATATTAGCAAATGAGAGTACATTAGAGACTGTGGTATAGAGAGGCAATAAGAATGTTATTGATTCCCTTAGCTCAGGTGGATAATTGTATTTCTTTAAATGCAGAGCAGCTGGGACAGGCTTTGGTTGAAATGAAATGAAATTTCCTTATGGCACAACGGTACATCAGCAATAGCTTAATTGCTATTAACAAATATTAGCAGGTTATTTGTGTGTGTGCCTATGTATAAAGAAATATGTATGTTGTAAATATAGTTGTGCTTCTTGCTTTAAACAGTAACAAATCTGTGATATCACGTTACATAGTCTGACAATACTGTGTATTTCACAGGCTCACCATACAGAAAGTGGCAGGTTTTGAAAAGACAACAAGGATGGGCTCAGCTGAGCCAAAAAAAACACACCCGCAGAGCACTGCATGTTTCTCAGCTAATTGCCATGGAAGAAGGGGAAGCCTCAGACTAGCTGGGAGAATATCAGTCAGGCAGTGGGGTTTACAATGAGTTGAACGGTCTGGAGAGTGTCAGCAGAGAGGCCAGTCAGGCCATATATGAGAGAGCATCATTGCCTGGACAACCAGGTGGGTGGAGCGGAGAGACTGGTGGATTATAATGGACAGATTATTCTGATATTGATCAAAAATATGCAGCCTGTAAGATTGTGATACAGCATGCTACATGAAGCCGAGGAGAGCGTTCAGCATCAGCGATACTTTGTTGTCTGGAGGAGAGTCAGTATGATTTAATCCAGAGACATTTTAAGGGCATGGATAAGGTTGTAATTCAGTGTGAATTCAGCAGGTGAAATGATTGAAATAGTCATTCATCAAAAGAGAGACATTATCAAGGCATTCTAACACTTGTGATGTAGCTTGTGTTTCTTTGGACAAAATGTATGAGCTGTCATCAGAGTTTATAAGTTGTTTAAAAGCCGTGTGAGGTCATGATTGTACTGAGGGATGAAGTACATTTTGAGAACACCAAAGGCCCAAGGACAGGGCCTTGGGGAACACCATTTGGAAGAATGTAAGAGGACAGTATTTATAGGTAGCCATGTACAGGAAGCATTGGTCATCCATATATTGACCTCAAGCATAGAAAGCTTGTTCAGACTGGTAAGGTTATTACCAAATGACATTAAGATCATCCTGAGGTTTGCTTCAAATGAAATTAATGGGTTTCTCCTGAGGCATAACCATTCCTTGGTGGAATTGAACACACATTTTTCTGTTGGTTACCAAATTGGCCAGATAAGTACATTATCATTCTCAATGTACCATATGTCATAAGAAGAAGTAATAATTTTAATAAATATAATCTTTTGAATTGTACAAGGATGAAGGCATACATCAAGGAACTGGCTTTTATAGTTGCTGTCTTACATTTTTCTTTCTTCAGTCTTTTTCAAAATGTAATGGGTAGTAAAATAAGATGTTGACAGTGCTCTACAGATTCCCATGAGGGCAAGAGGATAAGATAGGAAACATGATAGAGATAGGAGCATTTCCTGTTCACTGACATTGTTCTATATTTAGATTATTCTTACAGAAAGTAGTTCTGATTGACCCTATAAGAGTCTTAAAATAAATCAAAATTTTGATTCCTGTTTTGTTTTGGTTAATTTAAACATTATATTTCGGGTGCCAGGCACTGAAGGTACATAGGCACTCTGCTGTTATTGTTTTTCTTTCCTTTTTTTTGCTTTCTTTTGTTATCTTCCTGCCAGTTTGGAGTAAATGCCTATAAAAACCAGATGGTTTATTGAAACCTCATGAAATTTGGCAGGCTTGTAGAAGACAATGGGAGTAGTCAACACATCGAATATGGCATCAATTTGGCCTCATAGTTGTGCTTTACTATAGCAGTTGTTATTTGTACAATTTTGGAAACTTAATAACAAACACACTATACACTGTTTGGTACACATATGTATTCCCTCATGTTGAATATTTTTGAAACTCAAACCTACAACATTGATATTTTCCAGGATTTTTTTTTTAAAAGCTCAAAGGACATCTTCTCCCCAACCTTTTATCGCATCATTCAACTTTAACAAAATCATTTGTATGATGTATTAAAGGAAGTTGGTTTGTGAAAAACTAATTTGCAGTATTGCTGCATAAAATGAGTTCAAGCTAATTAAAAATGGACATATTGCCTCAAGCTTGGTACACATGTGCGCCACAGATCACCCAAATTGTCATATGGTTAGATACATGGCTGAAATGATACGTATACCTACACTACTTGACTTACCAACATGCTTATATCAATGCTGTTCTGTTTCAGTCATTCTCTTTATAAAGTATCAAAATAATGTTGCTGAAGGACAAAAATAAACATGGTCTCCAAAAGCCAGTGCAGTTTGCCCATAACATGCTTGTGACAGCCATTATAACTTTCAATTTGAAATGTGGTACATATGTACCCCCCACCAACTCAAATTGATCTATTTTATCAACTTGATGCATGGCAATCCTCTTCCAGTGAATCAGGAGGACGTACATACGTTAGCACTCATCCAGCCACATGTTGTCTATGCTGTTGAAAGTGCATGAAGTGAACATATGTTCAGTTCATGAGCTGGCAGCTTCTTGGCAGGCCAGGAGCCGCTGCTGTTGAGACCGATGACTAGCTTAGCTGGGCCAGTCATTTCCTCAACAATGTGGACATTCAGCCATAGCTGGTAATTGTGCAGCTGGGAGTCTAAATTCCATCCACAGGATGAACCTCTACCATAGCTTAGCATATGTCCATTTTTTTGGGTAACCCAACATACAGTAAAATATAGCTGAATTTTGACCAATTTTCCCAATTACTGTGTTATGACAGCTTTCATAACGCTGATAACTACTGATGTGGCATATGTGATTAAACTGCTACTTCAACACGTTATTATCACCTTAAGTGTAAATTTAGTTTCTAATAATTCTACATATCCATAAAGTCTTTAGTATTAGATTGACCTCCACAAGTAAAGTGTAGCATTTTTCAATGTCATTAAATACTGAAGTCTGTCACCATGTTAATGCATATAAACACACACACACACACACAGCATTATAGAATCTGTCTGGAAACTATCACAGTGATATTTGAAATAAATATGGTAGAATTGCTACGCACACAGGGTGCGACCCCTGAGGGTATCTCCCCTTCAGTGCTGGGATTAATTAGCATGAAATCTGCCATTGTATATTTCTTTGGTTCCTCTGTAACGGTAATCAAGTGGAATTTTCCATCTTAAAAATACAATTACAATACATTGTTAGAATTTGTTTTTTTTTTATTTTACTTTTTTTTAACCAAGCAGGTCAACAAAGAACTCAGTCCTCTTCTGCATTGACAACCTTGAGAATCAAAGTGGGTAGCAGTTGCTAGGGATTGCATAGCCAGTCAAATGTATTGGGGTGATTAAGTGGACAGAATTAGATTTTTTTACTGTCTTTACATGATCACTTCTCAAATGATATAAGTATATTCAGTAATTGCATTTTTATATAGGGCACTTTTATACAGAAGTGTCTTATAAACATCCTGCCATCATGTTTCCTGAATATATGATGGCACCAGTCATTATAGGCATAGTTTTTAAATGTGAACAAGAAGACAACCATAAACAGTAAACATTCAACAGGAATGGAAGGAAGGATGTGGAATTGTATGTAATATGTTGTTAATGTAAAGAGGCTAGCAACAACTCAATGTCTTAACAGCTTGTGTCTGTGGTCAACCCGCCGAGGGTTTGCAGCATCTCCTTGCCAATTTGATAGAGTTCCATGACATCACTCCTTGGGCCAGTGGGTGTTCTTGGGAAATAATAAGTGTTCAGGCCACAGGCCAGGATAATTATTTTTATTTTGTGCAAGCCAGTATGGAGGTGACATGTTTAACGTAGGTTCACTGACTCAGAAAGCTACATAATTTGTCATTTAAGTTATTTTATGGCCCATTTCCCCCTGATCCTCGGCTCTGTTGTGAGAAAAAGCATTTTATAGATGGAACTATTTTATTTATAAATGCATCAGCCCGCAGAATCTAAACATATAATTTTTTAAATTGATAATTACTTCTTCAAATTTATTTTTGCAGTAGTAAAAATGTAAAAGCTGGAAGTGGTTTTGATTGAAACAAATTGGATAAATATTATTCCGTATTTACAGAGAAAACAAACGTTCCAAGCATTTACAAGTAATGCACAGTTGTTTTGTTACGGCTCTGTGTTGGTTCAGCAGATATTTTTTTCAGACTGACTGAGGAAAAGTAATTTGAAAAGGGTAAAATACTAAAAAAACACTGAAAACCTAGCTAATGTTAAAAGTCTCATTCTAGTTCTTGAATTAAATAAATGCAGCTTAGATGTACTGTGGACTAACAGTTACTTATAAATTAAAAATAGCTGCAACATTACAATGTAAGCTTCTTTTATGATTATGATTATTATTATTGGTGTCATCATCATTTGGAAATGTGTAACAACACAAAACTTCAAAACTCCTTTCAAAAATGACAGCAATGCCATCAAACCCAGACATCACAGTGTGAAGCAAATAAACAACAGCAGTATCAATTGTTTGTGTGTGTGTTTCTACCCTAATGGACCTGTTCAATTTCAAATATTTAATCATTTGAATATTCTGTTAAAAATATGTCATTCCAAGTCACAAAGCAAGTAGGCACTGGTTAGGATTGCCCAGCTGACTCCCTGGACAGCAGTGAAGTGACACACAAAGGGAGGAAGGGCAGTCGGCAGGGTGGTCCTTGTCTCATTGGGCAAGATTGGTCCCTCTTATAGCACCTACATTCTGCCTGTGCCAGCTGCGCATGAAGCTGTGTCCACCCATGTGTAAACTGTGCAGCTCAGCTGGTGACTCTGGAGGACAGCATGCTCTCTTCTGCGCTCTGCAGAAGAGTCGGGAGACTCCAATGAGACAGGCTTAGGATTGCTATTGGAGTTTGCTGTCAGTCTGGAAATAGGCAGACGACGATAAAGTTGGTTTAACAACTAACATGCAATGACAAACAATAACGCCATACTGTAAATTCAGTAATATTTAGATTTAAAGACTATTTTGTAAATGTATCATACTGCATGTTCTGACAACATCAAATGTCTTTATTATTTACCTGAATACTGAAAACATTTTGCTGTTAAAAGCAAGAAAGATGCATTTCAGCTTGAGAATTGGGAAAAAAATATTATTCTTTTGTTATACTGTTTGTTATTTTATTAACTGGTGACAGTTCACTTTTTAGATCTCAAATAACTTTCAGGCATTTTTGGCTTGTGGTTTTTTTACTGTTTGTAAGGTATGGCAAAAACTAATGTGATTCTGTGTAGAGACTCCCAATGAGAGTTTAGATTTTTCTTTTAGTATGTCGTGACTTTCTGTGAACAGTATTTAAACATAGATGAAATTGATTTACAGCAACAATTAAGACCAGTCGAAACTGACATTAAATTTCCATGACAGTTTTAGTTGTAGTTCAGGAATATGTCAGCAAATAAAACCACATATTATTTTATTCCTCTGTTTTAGTCGAGAAGTTTTATGTAGTTTATGTAATTGCACAATAATCTTTTAATAATACTGAATTATTTCATAATTGGATGATTCACAGCTAAATAATGTGCTTCCCTGAGTAAATTAAGGCAGGGCATTTTCTTTGGGACATTTTGTGAAATGAGCATTTGAGCTTTTATAGTTGTTTTATTTTTGCCACCAATCCTAATATAGACTTATTTGTGCTGTAGCGGGACAGGGGCTCAGATTGGCTTTGAAACAGTGCTGTAATGTATTTGTCATAAACGGAATGTGTGCGGTATGACCTCACAATGACGAGAGACAGGGGCATGCTTGACTGCAGACCCTGTCCGCCATCAGCAACAGGCATCAACAGACGCATTATCAGGCCCCCAGAGGGCCGCTTCAGCCTGGTTGCCACGGTGTTGGGCCACGAATACCCTTTTTCATACCGGACTTCGATTAAAGCAAAAATTAACGGTTCTCAGCCGATCCATCATCCTTGTCTTGGGTCATGCTTGGCACGCGGAATTTAAAAATACACATGGCACATTGGGAAACGCAGGCAGCTCATTGGCTCGTGAAAGATGACCAGACGCTAAGACTTTATCATTCAGTGGTTACCAGTCTGCTGTTTTTCTCCCCCCCCCTCCTTTGTGGTGCACTTTCCCTTTAAAAAATGTGTGTGAGAACATGAGAGGCTTATGGTGGGAATAGATCACTCTCCTTCTCTGTTTATTCTACACTGTTAGACTGAAGTTTTGTTGGATGATTTAAACCCAAGGTCTTGACCCTACAACATATTCTGCAACTGGACTTCAAGGCTAGGACCCAGATTCAGTTAGCCCCCAGGCCTTTTTGGCACTCTGGGTTACAAAATAAAGCAAGTGTTTCTATTTTGTGTCACACATACAGCACAGAGATTGGATGTCACTGAAAACAGCAAAAATATTGTAGTCAAAACATTTAACACTTTCAAAAATTTTAATTCACAGTACTAAAAATGCTCATATTTTTATATTTGTATAACTTAAAATTTTGTAGATTCACATCCTCTTGTGTATTTAATGAAAATTCCAACTGCTTAAAAATACTGAATTGTTTAAATGGAATCATATTCTATTTATGACCTTTACATTGGCAATATTGATACTTTATATCAGAAGAAAATAGCATATTATGACCTGGAATATTTCATTGGGCATCCAGTAATTATTTTAGTACACTTAAAACACCAGCAAAGGATGATCCCCATGTTAAATGAATTGTCTCTGTTAAGGTATTCTCATGTCAGCACAAAGTATTCATGCTCTCTCGATTTCATCGCACAGAGTGACAACTGGCTCGCTGTAAATTTCAGATTGTGTTCTGTTTAAACTCAACTCGCCATTCTGGTCCAAGAAATGTTTACTGTAACTATGGCACACAAAGTTGTCATTAAGGAAAGGCTTATTTATTTAAAGGGATGTAATTTCACCGTTCTCACTGGGAGTTCTCGGGAGCCTCATCTTCGGGATCTGCTGAGTTTAATGTCTTCCATCTCTGGAGTGATACAGTTAAACACCAGGCCACAGTAAATCTTATATTACATTCACTCAAACGTGTTCATTAAATACCCACTTTTATGTACATGTCGTAAGAGGACATAAATAAATATGTTGTTTTTCCAAGTGGAGGATATTGACAAAAATACGAGTAACTTTAATCGCGAGAGTTTCTGCGGGACTGACGCATGTGCCGTTCACAACTGATCTACATCGCTCCACTCATGCCAGTCTTGTTTAGACATGGCAGTTAAGTGTTTCCTTAGATAAGTAACAGAATTCCATTATCCAAAGTGTTCCACATGTGTGACTTAGTCTGACCTTTCCTGGTGTCAGTCCCGTTCTGAGAGGGCTGCCCGGCTCCACTCTAATGGCCTGGGGGCGGGGGGGGTTGGGTTGGGGGCTGATTTACTCGCCGTAATAAGGGCAGGGGGTCAAGCGATTGTCAGGCAGCCTTTCCAGTCTCTCCACGCCGGAGCATCGACACACAGCTGTTCAGGGACGAGTTACAGCACCCCCAACCTCCCCACCCCGCCCCCCACATCAGTGACAGGGCCCAATCAGCGTGCCGTAAATGTCAGGCCTGGGAGATTGAGCAGTAAGTAAAGCAGTGACGGGACTCTGTGGCCTAGATCAATGGCAGGAGGGAAGGCACCGAGAGCCGCAACCCTCCCCGTTACCAGCCAGAGGAAAAAGTAAACATGAGGGCCGAGAAGTGGACAAATATGTTTTACATCTTCCTCTTCTTCTTCTTCTTCTTCTCTCTCTCTCTGTTCTCCTTTTTCTCTCTCTTTCTCTCTCACCCTGTATTTCCGTCTTTCCTTCTCTTTTCCATTTGTAATCCTGCTCTCGCTTTCTCTCCTTGCTCCTCTTTCAGTCTCTCAGTCTGTCCCTCCTTTTGTTTTTCTCTATTCTCTTTATATGTTCTCTCACTAACCCACTCATCTCTTCCATTTCTGATCTCCTCCATTCTTACTTTCTGTCATTTTCAGTCTCATTCTTCTCTCTTTCTTCTTTCTGTCTCCCTCTCTTTACTGAAATTCAGTTGCGTATTAGCCACCAGGCCAGAATTAAGTATGTAAAAACTGATGTTGACAGTGTTGCTAGCCACATATTTTTATTAACTTAAACAAAACTTTAAACATTATTCTTTTTGATATTTCATACATAAGTGGCTTAATTGTGTGAGCCAAACATCCCTCCATGGAACTCAGACTGTTTATACTCCCTCAAATAGTGTGATGCATTTCAGTGCATTTCCCATGCAGACAAACTATTCCTGTGTTTGCAATCAATACAACAAAGCACATAGAGCTACATACGTTGTAATATGAGGGACATGGAGGCTGGCTTATAAAAATGCTTCAAAAAGCATCATGTGTGGTTGACCAAAAGAATTATGACTGTGAAAAAGAATGCATGTCAGAAAAATTAAATAATATTGAATTATATCAATGTTATGTTAATCCCAGGAGTGGAATTATTTTACTCCCTTTTACTTTGGCCGTATTCGTAAGTGAAATATTTGTTTAGGCCTGACATTTTGTGAATACTTTCAGTATGAGCGCAGGGTGGAATCTACATGCTTAATAGCGCTGTGTGGAAATGCTAATGTTGCTTTGTAAAAGTGAGAGTCTTTTGGATGAGATGGCCCTCCGTGGATGGAGACTCCCTGTGGTCAGTAAACTGTGTTACCATAGTCAAAATCCAAATCTGGCTCTCTGCCTCCATCCATCACTCTATTCCCTTTGTAGCCAGTTAATTGAAGACCTTGCTTCCCTGCTGTACTGTCTGCTGTAAAATATGATATGTAATGATAATGGTAGTGATGACAATTATGCCAGCAACATAAATAAAATATATTAATAGCATTTTGAACACATATTCAGTGCTGCTCACATATTCTACACGCAGTTATTTATTAAGTACTGCATGCTGTATAATGATTCATTGTTAAATCACATTAGGTATATTTCATTGATAGCAGTTTTGCTGGTAATTAACTTTGAGGACTTAAATTGAGGGTTCCCTGTTCCAGTAAGTTATATTCGGATTGAAATGATTACTGTATCCCATACTACACTCTGTTTAGCCCCTGTACCGACTAACTTTTTGCACAGGCACAAGGCAAAGGAAACAGACTGTCTGGGGCCGACCAACCCATAATATTGTTTCATTTCAATCCTCACTTAATCCCTTGTGTGATATCAAGTACCAAATCATTATGAATTAAAAGACACAGTTCAACTAGACAGGCACTGAAATCAGATTAATGAGTATTTTATACATAACAACTTCTAACAATATAAACACACAAAGGTTATCATGATAAGACTATGAATTATGGGACATGTGGCTCAGAATATTTCAAATGGCAGTAAATTAGGTGTGAGGCCTGAAACTGTTGCCATTAAGATGGGTCTACAAGGCTCTGCTTAAGGGTTGTTTCAGGAGGCGTTATCGACGAAGCGCTGGGAATAGCCCAGTCACATGATTAAAAGGCACCAGTCCGTAGGCCCCTCAGCATGCTGGCCGTTGGCTCACTAGTCTTCCTTGTTCTACCAGCATATAAGCCTGATCAACACTAGCACGATAGCATAACAGACAGCAACAATTCACTTAGCTTTTAGGACCATCAGCAGTAGCCGTACAGGGTCATTAAAATGCTGTATGCAGAGATTTATAAATTAGGCAATTTCCTTGATTATTGCAATCATTTACAAAATTGATTGGTTCAATGAGCTATAGACAGATTTCAGCAACGGTATTGACAGGGTTCACCTCCGTAATATACAGGCCCTCCTCAATAAAGTGAGATGTCATTACACTGGAGGTTGTTTAGTCTACACAGACCTCTCAAGGTCAGATATGCTTGGAAATTAATAATCAAAGAGCAGTTATGTTGATGTTGAAGGCTTGTAAAATCTAGCCCATATGGTATCATGGGAAACACGTTGGCAGTATGCTGAATCAGAGACAAAAAAATCAGTTTGTCCTTTCTCAGAGCACCGTGTTTTTTTAGGAAACATTTTGCGATGCGGAGGATTGCATAGTCCTTCCTTGATCTTTAAAATTTTAGTCGACATTTATCATGTCTGTGAGCGCACGTGGCATGCCATCCAATTAAGCAGCAGCAGGTCGGCTGGACAGTGTCAAAGGGGCTTTACGTGAAGCTTTGACCCAACTGATCCAGAAAAGAAAGGCGAACTCAGATAACATAAATCCGCTTTATGGAGTGTTTACAGTAATTCTTGCTTGAAGCTGTAACAAACCTGCCCCACTCAGTAGATTAGAGTACAATGATGGTTATCAATCAAAGTGTGTTTTCTGGACTGCCTGGCTATATATTACCATTTGAGCAGGCTGGGTAGTGAGGACAGTCCAAGGGATTCCTTCAGGCTGATGCAACCCTCCACTGTTTCTGTGACCAGTGAGCTGTCTCAACCCTGAGGCCCCACTAGCCGTTTGCACTGAATGCATAATAGTTTTCACACACACACACACACACACACACACACACACACACACACACACACACACACACACACACACACACACACACACACACACACACATATCTTGCTGTGTAACTGGAACTAACAAATCAACTGTGAATCACAGAGTATTCCCAAAGCCTATTTACCATTTTTTTAACAAATGGATGACATTAATTGGAAGACTAAAGGTGATTATTTATGTAAGTAATGGCCTTTTGCAAGATGTCAGGGGTGAAGGAAATTAAAAGACAGTATTTTTCTGTTTCTCCACTTTTATACAAGTTATACAAGATGGGATATACAAGAGTTATTTTGAAAATAGACATAGCAAAAGATTTTCCTACTTTAATATGTGTAAAAAAGACACTATAAATCCATTAAAAGGTGAAATATACAGTTCTGCATAAAACAGAAATTGTGTAATTGAGCACACTTGTTAGGTTTTTGTGAGGTAATCCACTGTCATTAGTTTAACCCTGATTTTGATTTATTGAACTGTAGCAGTTTGCTTCAGTAAATGATTAGTTGTGAATTGGAACTGACATGCATAACAAAGGAAGAATGGAGAGACAAACATTTACAGTATTTAAAGATCTAACTGTCTAAACCTGTAAATCGTGGAGGTTACAGTATTTGTACACATAGTCAAGTAAATTTATAAATTAGAGGATGCTGTATTATCTTCTCTGATAGTTTTGGCGGTTCTTGCTCCAGCCTCGTAAACAATTTAGTTTCTCCTCATGAGCAGTTTTTAACAGCAGACTGAATAGCATGAAGAGCAGAATGTCATAAAAATTCCCTATATGCAGTCATTCAGTATGGTAATTACCATTTCTATGGAGCGCCATAGACACCAAAAGCCAGAAACCATGCGTCTCATGTACCCGCTCTGCAAGCGGACCGCAAAATCTAAACACACTGCACGAATGCAAGTCTCAGTATTTGACACAAGATTCATATTAGTGTGACCTGCTTTCACATTTAACTTACTTGTTTGGAACTGACAGCAGATAGCAATATTCTCTGAAATTTAATCCTTCTTAACTCTTCTAAGCAGTGCATCATTGGGCTGAGTCATTTAAATACACACCTCTTATATTATTTTATATGTTGTATTATACATGTAAATGACTATTTATTGTTATTATAGAATGAAGACTAATTAAAGTATCTGTTGTGTTGCATTGTGGCCTTAATTTTTTCAATAAGCTCAATCCGAAATATATAATTGATTTTTATTGACTACCGGCTGTATTTACACTGGCCAAATCTTAGCAGAGTAGCATGACCTCAGATACCAGTGTTGATAGTGAGATGAAATCCAGATGAATATATCACAGTCGCGAGGAGTTTCCCTCAATTCCTCCCATAAACAAGTTTTGAATAATGCCAAACAACAGGGAAAAAAACGAAAATTACAGCAGATCGTTTACAGTAAATCTCGCACACTGATGCTGTGCCGTCCAGCTCAAAAGGGGTCGGGGAGGGGGATGGGAAGATCAGATATAGCAGCAGGGGGACCAGAATATCTCCCTTTCAGTTTCGGGGAGAGGAGCCTGCCCTCAGCAGGACACTCTGGATAGGATCCAACATCAAAGAGGGTGGATCTGGTGAGTCAAACACAGTGCTGCTCCGGAGGGCAGGGAAATGAATGGACTGTCAGGAGTTTTTCAAGTGGAGACTGTGTTTTTATTTTTTTCTTGGGGATGGGGAAGTGAAGGGTTCAGTGGCTCTCTCTGATCACAGAGCAGGCCCCCTCTAATGAAAAGCTGATTTGCGCTCTGTCTCATCGCCCAGTGTGCGCGTGCGTGTGCAAGCGTGTATGCATCCAATCATACACATCGCATTTGTTTGGCAACATGTTCCAACATGTGCGGTGTTTTGACGTGCACACGTGTCTGTAAGCTCATGTACCTGTCAGCGTGGGTGTGAAAGCAGTTGTGTGAATGATGATGACTTGCTTCCTAAAGCTACGCTCATAGCTCGGCTATCTCTCCGCTCAAGACAGACTAACTGTAAACAGTCCCACTTCCAGGCCTCTGCGAGAGACTGTGGGTGTAATTCAATGCAATCTTTCTGCATGAAGTAAACACAAGATTTCACTATAGGCTATTGCAATGTTTTTAGGATAAAATGTAATCATAAAAATTGTGTAATGAATGAGCTAGTCTAATTGCGTGTTTGTTAGAGATTTCAGATAGATTTCAGAATTTACATGTTGAAAGTAACTGCCAAAGATGTATTGTATGGTAGAATCTCTGTAAGGGGGGTCATGGACCTCAATCTCTTGGCAGGTTATGACCTCCCTACAGTACTTTCACAGTTCTCAAATATTTGCCGCTTTTGTCACACAGTTTCATTTCGCCCACTGATCACAGAGTGTGTCCCATGTTAGCTGCTGCATCACATGACCAGCCAGCTGAAAAACATCAAGCCGAGCACCAAAAGTAAAACCGTTTTAGAAATAGTCACACAATATCAACACAGTTTGCGTTTGTGTATGCCGGAGCTTGTAGCAGAAAGAAACGTGTCAGAGGAAAGAGTTTAAAGTGAATAAGCTGTGTCAGACTAGTCTACATTTTCCTTGAGACCCTGTGTTTCCCATGTACAGTTTATTGACACACAGCAGGGGGATTGGACACATTGAGAACATGTGTTACTCAGGAGTGTGTGAATACTTACTGCAATTTTGCGCTATTAGTACATGTGTTATGAATGTAAATATAGTTAGTAAATTAAATAAATAATGAGCCACAGTAAATCATTGTTGCCTCCAATACAGACGTGAGTGATTTCATGAGAGGTTCCAGGAAAAACAAAACAAAAACAGCATACTACTACTAATACTACCACTACTATAATAATAATAATAATAATAATAACAATAACAATAATGTTATCAATGAAATCACACAATGAATCAAGGTAATAATCATCATCACCATTGGAATAGTCAGAAGAAGCACGATTATGACCAAACTTCAGAAAAACAGACCTCAGGTTTTTTGTTGCTGCTGTTGTCAGAAATGTGAAGACATTTTTTCTTTCTCAACTGTATACCTCATAACATAAGACTGTATCCATCCAGCCTCCTTCCTCGTTTGCGATGAGCGCGGACATTCAGTTAAAAAACAGGCCGAGGGCCGTCCAGCGCTTGTGTAACAAACTGGTGGAGCGCAGGCAGTGCCTGGAGTATTCTATCATGCTGTCAAAGCCGGTGGAGGTTCACTAAAAAAGTCAGGAGGATAAGGAAGAGGAATCACCGCAGACAAACTGGATGTCAGAGACTCAGTAGGGTCAGAGGGGTCCAGAAAGCTCACATATTCAGCAGGAGTCAAAGAGGAGCCCGAAGTGTGCAACTTCTAGACCGCGTGATGAATGGGCCGCAAAAGAGGCGCAGTTGTTTTGCTCATTTAAAAAATAGCTATTTTGACGTCTCGCATTCCTATCATCTGTGGATCAACTGACCTCTCATCCAATGCATTTAGGCTGCTCGCTAATGTTTATTCATATTTGGCTATCTGTTTCAGATTAGAAGGTGAGTTATAGCGTGTTGTAAAAGAAATGGTAAAACTAAGGATACTGATGTTTGAATAGCAGGGATAAGAATATTTCTCTTGGCTTCATACATTTCAAGGACTCATCAGATTTAAATACAGCTGAGCTGTTCTGTCCTGAATGTAGTATGGCTATAAACTGTATTTGTATAGGGAGTGTTCGTCATTACTCTACATAGACAACTACGATATACAAACTTAGGCATGAAGATTACCTAAATCAGGCATATTTTCAGTCACATTTGAATAAATGTCTGATATTTGAAATATCTAAGTAGAACAGACTTTCAAAAACACTAAGTACAAACATAGATTGCCATAAAAAGTCTTGGCTGTATTCAAAATATTTTGAAGAAACCTCTGTAGCACTATGTATCCCTTTATGTATTCCTTTGCACTGATACTGGTTATTTGCTTTTCTTTTTTAGTCATCATTTCCATTTTTATTGATTTTCGATTAATTGTTTTATACTTAAATCACTCTCTTGCATGGGCAAATACATAGCAGTTACTCCAAGGGCAGGTCATAGATTTGAACAGCCACCTAATGCACTGAGTGTCCTCTTGAAACTTTCTCTACAAAAATGTCTGTAGCAATTCATTACCTAAGTGTGGGAAATCCCGGGGATCATCAATGTAACAGAAACAAATTTGTCAGAATTGCACTTCAGAGATGTACTTTTTGGCCCTAAAGTACCAGTCACACGGTGTCATTGGTTGAGAAGAGAAAACATAAGTTACAATTGGGCTGTCTGTATTCTGATGAAAAATAACATTAACACTCTTAGTTGCCAAGAAGAGTATCCAGTTATCTGCAGTCATCAGGCTTGTCAGAGGAATTATGGGAAACATCACTTATGTCACATCCTCTTTTTTCTTATCTGATTACATTCTCTGGTAGCCTCTATCAAGCAAAAGTATTTTCTCCAATTCAAAATGTAAAAGATTGTGCATGGTGAAAAAGAAAGAATATCATGCATAAGCAGACAGGAGATATGGGTATAGATTCAAATTTGATATTTCATTAAACCAGTTATAAACCGGTTGAAACAGCCAACTACAGAACTTCCATCCATTTTTCTTGCAAGCATTCATCGGCCTCCTGGGCCCCACTCTGTCTTGCTAACAGAGTTCACCGAATTCCTGTCAAGCAAGGCCATTGTTACAGATAGACCTTTGATTATGGAGGACTTCACCATATACACTAAATGAAGGGATGGTTCTTTCTTCCATATTCAATTGTGTTTGCGATTACACTTAACCTTCTTGTATGCACGGCCACAGTCTTTTCGAATCAGAAACAAAAGTAATAATTCAAAATGTATGTTGCAACTCCGTTGTTACCTCTAACATTGTTAACATTGGCTACATCAGCAAGTTAGAATTAGGCTTGCTTTAGCTACTGCAGTTTCCTGGTACCTGCCAAGGTCTTAAGTCATTAACATCAAGGATCACATTTCCAGTGTGGTCCTCTATCTTTTTATTGGAAGTTCAGTCTTTTTCAGTTGTAGCTTATAAGCAGCAGATGTCAGGCAATCTATTTCTCCAAAACACGAGGCTATGACTCCACTTTTTTTCTCTGTTAGAATTCTGAAGCCATAATTATTTGCCAAAATGCTGTTAAGAAATATTAGTTGTGACACATAGATGCACATTTTTTGCATTTGATTCACAGGCTGCAGAGAAGTCAAAGCAGTCAAAATGACTGCTAATGCCACAAATCTTCTTCAAGTGCTTCATGATCTCAACTGTAGTTGTTTTATGAAAACAGCTTGCATTGTAGTAATTTATTTGCAAGCATGCCCAGAATTTTCCAAATGAACTAACAACCCTGTTCTATTGTCTCTGTGTATAATAGTCCAAAGGAATATAATTTGTTTTGCCATAAAATTGCAGATTCAAAAAAATATATGAAAGTGTGATTAACGCAATGGAATCTAATAGTGTTTTACCATCTACCACACTAACATACCTCACTGTTTGTCTTTCAGATCTATGACCAGGAAGGGACGTTACAGCACTTTATTGATGGCAATGAGCCCAGCAAGTCAAGCTGGATGAGATACATCCGCTGTGCAAGGCATTGTGGGGAGCAGAACATGATGGTGGTCCAATACAGGTACAGATAGCGATTGAACATGTGACCCTCACCATGTAAAGGTCCATTACAGGTACAGATAGTGATTGAACATGTGACCTTCACCATGTTTTGTGTCAAGTGGCTCCTTCATGAATAAAATATATAAATACTGTAAATGCATACATGCGTACATACTTACATGCGTGCATGGTGAACATGTATATGAAACTTATATACATCCAAACATGCTGTACATGCATACCCTAATGTTTAAAGTGGAGTCATTATAGAAATGTTTATGGAAACCAGGAAATTGAAAATGTAGCAAATCTCATATGTGACCAATGAGCACATACTACTTTGTTCTTGAGGTTAGAGAAAGAATGCAGATTTCAGGAACACGGAATTAGTGCAAAACTCCATACATTTTCCATGTTAAGGGTTAAAATGTGCAATTGAGGAAATATGGCAGCTTCTGCCAGACATGGGGTCAAACAGAACAGTCCTTCGCAAACACTAACTTCTGACTAACATGAGCAACTGGCTTAAAGTGAATGACAGCGATGGGCCATGGAGACTTTGCAAGTCTGCTGTATTGTCTTCTGTGTCCTTTTTGTTAATCAAACAATTAATCAATATTATGGTAAATGATCACATTAAGTCGGAGACTTTGGCATCACTAGCACTGGAGAATTTGAGCGAAACGTTGAGCGTTGTTTGCAAGGGTATCCACCTCCAGCCTTATCCATAGGTTTTTTCCCCTCATACAAATTAGCAGCTCTGGAGACAGACACTTAAAAGGTAAGACTTCTGCCTGAGCCACCATACCAGAGTCTGCTTGCTAGCTCGGTTGTGATTCTAATGTTAGTGACATATGTTAACATTTATTTGCTTGCTAGCAGCCTTGTGTTCTGTTTCTATTGACCTGCTCTTGTCCTGTTTCTATTGATGGTTTTGAGTCTACAGATTTTGTAATGTTGTTTTTGTTTTGTCTGAAAAACATTGATAACATTTCAGTATGGAAAGCCATCATAATTCAGGTAATTCATGTAATTCAGGATTTTAACAAACTAACATATTTATATATCCTAACTAATTCAAGTAAGGCTATATAAATATGTATATAAACTTAATTGAGCATGTAATGTCTGTGTCACAACACAGCATGTGAAATATCTTAAAATAAATGGCAAGAAAAATATCTATCTTTAAGTTTATTTGATTAATGTGCTGTATGATTTGATCAATAATTTGTATTGAATGTAATTTTTTTCTAAATGAGCATCCTGAGCCAAAGCCACGGGTCAGAAGCAGTTACTCAGTGGAATGCAGAGTCCTTTTGGAATCGGAATCTCACCCCATTACTCTTTAAAGATTTCTCATTTTTTAAGAAAAATGCTTGGGAAAATGTAATGAATTTTATGTTTATTTTGCTTGTTTATAGAAATTCAAGTCAAATTTGGTGCTTAATCTACACAGCAGTCTACACAAATTCTAATAAAGTATATACAATTATAATGAATCAGTTAAACAACAATAAGTAGGAATTTAAATAATTTTTTTCAGAAAACATGTAATTAAAGATTTTTTCATTTCAATTTTGATTTGACAGATTTAAGATTTTGGATCAAATCACATGATGATACATAACATGTATCATTAAAAATAAAAAATTCTGCCTTCAGTGCATTTCTCTTCATGACAATTTTTCCCCGAGAGACAAATTTCAAGATCAATTTTCAATAATGGTAAAAAAAATCAGCAGGTATTAACACATGTATTGATAATGGGTTAATTTTACTCCCCTGGTAGCAACCTTGATTTCAGCCCAAAAATCCAGTATGGTGTATTCAACTGACAGAGCCTCACTCAGGGACTCTCACATGATTTGTTACCTGCTGGGTGCCCTGGTAGGACACCTCCAGTATCCTATAGTCATGATGTATGTTGGAGCCAATGGCACAGGAGAGGTAGCAGAAAGTATTGAGTGCAGATGCTCAGTGGTGGTTGTTGGGCACTGGGATTCCAGCTGGAGCATGGAGTGGCTTGTATAAGCACGAGGAGGTACAGCATGTAGCAGGCTGGTGTGTTCTGAGATAGTAGTGGAGATTATTTAACCGAGGACCTTAATGGCAGGACTGTTAATTAGTGTTAATGGTATGAAGGTGTGGACTGCCTGGTTAGAAGCCACCAAGACAAAGTACGATAATACCAGTGAAGGGATCATAAAAATATCTGTTAAAAGTTGAATTTTGTCACATAGTATTCTGAACTTTGTTGAAATGCTCATGCATAAAACATTTTTTTTTGGAATTTGAAGCTTTTAAGATGAATTGGTCTTATGACTTAGTTGAGGTCACAGAGTCTTAAAAAATAAAATGTCAAAGTTGAGGAAATTTCAGAAATTGACCTCACTATGTGTGAACTATCTGGTGCCATAGGGAAATACAAGACTGGCCTTAATATAGCCCAGCTTCAGGCAGCAGCATAACGTAATAACATGATAACATAAAACAAGCAGATCAGGAAGAAGGCATTAATAACCAATGACTTCAGTTACCCTTTTATTCATTTGTGTCAGGACAAAGGAAATGTTATGAATAGTTTGTGGATGTTGTAAATTTATGCTTTTGGGACGGTGTGTTTCTCAGCCTATGAGAGGGAAAGCAGTTCTGGAAATGGTTTTATTTCCAGAAGAGCTTCATTACGGGACAGTTGCACATCCCAGCCCTCTCACAGAGCGAAACCTGTCCTGTCAAAGAGAATGTCTATTCCACATGTCTATAGTGATCCTCTTGTGGCATTTCATCTCCAAATCTAGGCAATGTAATACATATCTGTCCTGCATTTATTTTGTGACCCATTTTCGAAAAATGGTTATTTAAATCCACAATAGCAGCAATAACATTAGTTAATCTTAAGAAAAGGATTAGTGTCTCCTGTGTGACTGAGTGGTGAGGCCAAGTGAACTCATTTTTAATGTAATGTGGATTTCATGACTTTGACACTGAGCGTGATTGCTTAAAACTCATTTAAATTATAATTTGAAAGAACAGTTATTTTGGTTTCATGTGTAAAATCAAACGGCTGTTCTGTTTGAAAATGTTTGGGGTTTGTTTGGTGAAACAGTTCAATCAAGAAAAAAGCCAAAATGATCTTGTTTCATCTATCTCCACATTCAGAAAATTGCTGCTGCTTTTCCAAAACTATTGTTGCACTTGACCGGAGAGTAAAAATATACACTTGCAAACCATTGATTTCTTGTTGATGGTATCATCTGTCAAAGTGTAACCTCTTTGAAAAATGAAGCTTCAGTGGCTCCTGGTTTGTGTGCCTGGCTGATCTGAATCCAGACGGAAACCGTGGCTTCGTCCCTGGGTGATTGGTAGATCTACCATGTCACCAGTGACTCAGTGATTTGAACCAATCACCATGTTTTGTTGTAAAGAGAAAACCTTTTTGATTGGTTGAATAAAGTGAGTGATTGACAGCTAACCGTAGCTCCACCCATTTTTGGGATCGCTATACCATCACCAGTTTCAGGCAGCAGGATTTCCTCATTGCTCATTGGTGGCTCCTCCGGTGGCAGTCAGCCTGCACCAGTTTCATGGTCCTTCAGGTGTGCACTGCTGTGGCAGCTCTGCTGATGGACTGGAGAGATGGTGAAGGTGAACAGTAGTGACCAGCTGGCAGTACTCAGTACAGATATTACAGCATAGTGGTGTGCTGTGCTCTCAGGTTGATATGAGATGCTGGAACTATTTAATAAATACATTAATTAAATGAATTATTATTGTTAATTAGTACAATAATTAAATGAATCAGTGAGTTAATGAATCACAGAATGGGTCAAGGAGAGTAAGCCGTGAAATGTATACAGCACATGGTACATTCAGCTGCTGGAGAACTTTAGTATGCCAATCAGTGGATTTGAAATGGAATTTGAAGTGGAATTGAAAGAAAGATATTTGCATGTTGTTGCAATGATCTTGCAGACCTCTGAGATGTTTGTAATTCTGAAAGTGAAGTGTCAAAAGACACCAGTTGAAAGAATAGATATTGTTTTGAATTATCCCCAAACTAACCTATAAGTCTACAGTTTTTTCATTTGAATATGTGGTCTGTGTCTGTTGGAGCCATTTGCCTTTTAGCAAAATAAGAAAATAAAAGCATTAGCGTATCTGCCTGATTAAAGTCATGGGATGTGAAATATGAGATTGTTTCTGGCCTAATCTTGCTTAAGAGGGTAAATGATCCCTCAAGACATTAAAAGTGTCTAATTAAGAACAATTGATAGCTTGTTACAATTAAGGGGTTGTGACTGTGGTTTGTAGGAAAACCAGCATACACAGGGGTCCCTCAGTAATGAGCCTGAGAACCACACTGCTATCTGAATGGTATTCTTCAGCAGTAGGGTGAAGACATGTCCCTAATTATACTTTCACTGCTTCCATTATTTCCAGTGTGTTCAGTATCTCTGAAGTTCTCCTCTACTTAAAATGTGTATCACATGGTAAGAATGTCTTATGAAGAAATAAAAATTTTCACGTACTTTACATCTGTTGTTGATTTTAGTTTATGGCCAATTGTTCGGGGTTATTGGCATTTTAAATTTCTAACATACACTTCATTCATGCTTCTGTATAATTTGGTGTTTGACATATGGCCAAAATGATTTTTTTAATCAGTACAAAAATATAATAAAGTACATGGCAGGCTAAAATACCGCTGGAATGGTAGTAGGTCTGTATACAATATTTATACACTTGAATCGTTGAAAAGTTGATTGCTACAAAAAGGGTCTCAGAAAGTTTATGGAATGTATTCATTTTACTTTTGGTCAATACAGAATAAAGTATTCATTTTAAAATGATCTGTTGAAATACATACTAATATTTCTTATGAAACCAAAAATTGTTTGAAAACACATTACTAGCTGTTTGCTAAGTTTTACTATGTAGTGTGCCTGAGTTTTACAAGATAGCTTGGAAAACACAATTTATAGTTGTGCAAATGTCAATATTTGTAAACGTTAAGTGTACTGTTAATCACTATGATAAAAGCCAGTTTAATAGGTATGGGAATTCTGTCCAAGACTGGACACAAACAAAACAAAAGCAAGGAGAAATTAAAAGGCAAACCCCTTGGATGCGATCCGCAAATGGAGTGAAGCCACACATCGATGGCAAGGGGTGGAAGCTCTGGCACGCTGGTTCTCTGGGCGCCCCTCCGCTGACCAACTTTTACTTCTAAATACGGTGCAGCTGATAGCGTACGCGACAGTTCAGGAAATAACAAGTCATTACTGCAGTCAAATATAAAGCAGAAACCCATGAGGTAAGACTGCCTGCCCCCAAAATCTCACAACTTTCTGTGTTCCCCCACAGGTACGGGTACGAAAGTAACAGAAAGAATGCCAAATATAGGCCCTGACATAGTGTTGCAGGGCTTGTCCGAGCCCAGCGAGGATGTCCTCCTCGAGCCGTCAGCTGGTTTGAATCCCACATGTTATGATTTGCTATATCTAAATGGAATTCTCTTCAAAGCGGTCCATGATTGATTGACCCTGGGATGGCTGTTTTGTTTTTTGCTCTGACAATAATGTCCACTGGCATGCGCTCCACTTCGCCAGCGCTGGGACGCCCCGCAGTCGTCTTTATGAGTCATCCAACCACAATACTAAATACATGTCAGCAAGGGAAATATTATCCAAAACGAAAAAAATGCCTTTGATGTGCCTCACCGCGCTGAGATCTGTGCGAGTTTTGGAAGCAGGCGGCGGGGCCTTGTAAGAAACGGTATACATTTACACTCTTTCACCCCTCTCTGAAAGAGTGAGAGACCACCCATCGCTCAGAAAACAGCCCTCTTTCAGCGGCCAACTGAGTCATTTAGTCTGAGTACATTTATTTGTGCGCTGCAGTGTTTATGTTAAGTGAAGCCAAACTGAGAGACGAAATGTTACAAGGATATAAAATACATGGTATAGTCTTGTTTTTTCTCAGGTTATGAGATGTGTGTGATTTATAGGGCCCGTCCTTGTTTTATTTTTATGTCGTGGTGGAAAGAATTAATAAAATTCACAGGCTTCAGCAGGGCTGCTGAGACCAAAGCAGAGAGTTTTTTGTCAAATATTTGTAGAATTTTCTTTTTTATTATTCTTCTTATTATTGCTGATATATTTTAAAATATATGAGGAAAAAAACATTCTGCTAACCCAGCAAAAGTCTGGGAATCGCAGCATGGCAACACATGTAAGAACCCAGAAGATAAATTTAATTTTTGCAGCTGCAAGTAAAATATTTCGATTCTGCAGTTTATATTGATCTCTGTTTTATCACTGCCAGGGGTCGCTTTGCGGTGACAGAATATATTCTCTAGTACATATCTCACTGCCATGAGAATGTGGCAAAGCCTTCTATTCCGCGACTGCTTCATTAAATAGGATTGCATCAGTGTTGACACTTTCTCTTGGTAAAAAACTTCAGCCCCATTGCCTGCAGCGAGTTTTTCCCAAGAACGGAGAGAAAAATATGCTGTGATTCTCGAGAATAATGATTACATATTACCTCTAGCCAAGCTGTCTCTAGACATCATAATTATTTGTGTTTACTAAGAAGTGTTACTTATTATTATTTATGGAGTTCATTCTGTTTTCTGCTCTGTGAAGATGCACGGTGCGTCATGCTGTGATGAATGCTGTCCCGGGGTTGAGAGCTCTTCTGTGTCTCCTGTGTCCAGGTCGTGCATATTCTACAGAGCATGCATGGACATCCGCGGGGAACAGAACTCCTTGTCTGGTACAACGACAGCTACACCTCCTTCTTCGGCATCCCCCTACAGTGCATCGCGCAGGATGAGAACTGTAAGCACCCCTCCTTGTAAGCACCCCACATCTCAATGTGTCCTGTCCACCTCCTTCCTCTCCGTCTTAATGCACCTCCTCAGACGCACTTCCTCCCCTCCGACCTCAGCCTCTCTTGAACACCTTCAAAAGTTCCTGTTCCTTTGAGTTTCCACTCTCTCCGCCTAATCCTCTGTGTGTATCATGCACCTCCTCTACTTTTTGTCACCTGTCTGACCCGCACACACCTCATGTCGCTCAGACATTCACTGTTCTTCAGTTCTTTCTCTCCCACTCATGTTAGTATCCCTCAAACACCTCTCCTCTCACTATGGCTCTCTGTTACTCACACTCTTCCTCTCTTCCCACATCCACATCACTGTTTTGAGGTCAGCCATGCCTGTTTTGTGTGACTCTTTTACTTTAAATGTAAGTAGAGAACTTAGGACTGTTGGAATCGGCCATAAGGGTAGTTTTGTAAAATGAGTTTTGCTGGAATGGATTTTTTTAAATGACATTTTTTAAATTAAACTAATTTTGTTATGATAGAGATATTGTAGCATATTCCCAATTATTATCCCAAATAATTAATACTCATTAAAGTTTTCTTTTTGTCTTTGATTGGAAATATTCCATATCCAAGAATCTAGCCCTTAAATCATTAATCAAAAAAATATGGATTCATTGTGCCATTCCTTTTAACAAAATGTCTGTTGCTAAGATAATGTTAGCTAAAAAACAAGCAAGCCAGCTATTTTCAGCACACACCCATCAAACCGTGGTAGTTTTCACATGAAGAGGAGATTTCTGAGATGGGAGCAAGCTCTTGTGTCAAGGTTATGGCCTTACCAAGTGCTATAGACTCTCAGTTTTGTCCTTATCCTCAGAGGAACTAGTAATGAACTAGCTATTTACTTGAGTTAGCAAGCATAGCACCTAATCATTACATAGCTACATTTTATTACTTTCAGAATTTAAAAGTCAAGCACAATGTCTAGTTAGATCATCTGGAAACATACTCAGATGTAAGTCAGAAAAAAGCAGTGGTCTGTAACTCTTGCTACATTGGGGAAAAGTGAGGGGCTCAGAAGAGAAGGCTGAAACCTGAGAGATTTAACCACTTGTCACCAGTGTGGTCAGCAAATTACTTAAATCTCCAAAACTTTTCAGCGCCTCTAACAGCGGGTAATTTGCTTACTATTGGGAATTTAGAAATAATATTATTGCCCTTAGAAAGGGGAGTCTCTCCTCTTTTTAAAAGTGCATGAAAGTCTAAATGTGTCCCGGGCTCAAAATGACTGATAACAATGGAGTCACATATGTTGTTCTTTATTATAATGTTTTGTTCCCTCACTTTCCCTTGTTTCATTTAGCGTTATACATGTTTCAGTGTAAGTTTAAATCTGACTATAATACATACATACCGTGCGCATGTACTTTGAATATTTTACATACTGTTCACAGGTATATAATTACCAAAATCCAAATGGCAGGCATAAAATGTGGCTTCTAATAATGGAAAATTTGTGTGATGTCATCAGAGTTTAGACTCTATATTATATCTATTAAAATATACAATGGGTTTTGCCCGTGGGTCTACCTCCTGTGAGGTTTAGGAAGGTCTGCTTGGAGGGGAGACTTTTATAGGAAGGTAGTTCTCTTTGAAAAACAGATGACAGCTGTTTCAGTGAGTGTTTATTGGGTGTCTGAGACCGATTAGCTCATTTAAGGAGTGTCTCCCCGTGTTACACGCCAGCCTCTGATCATTTTGGTTTTCTGTCTCGCGGCAAAGGACGGCGTGTCTCAGAGTAATCTAGTGTCATTGAACGATCTGAGATCAAACGGTATTCGTCCTTAAATAAATATTCTCTTCACATGCAGTTTTTTTCCCCTGATAGCACACTTGCTTTTTCAACCAGCTGTCAGACATGGATGCTTGTTGCCATTGTCATCAGTTGTTGTACCACTGAGTAAATTAGCGGCAAAGGGCATGTTGCCTATATTTAAGTAGTGATAGGAGACTGAGGCTAAATAAAAGCAAAAAAGCTCTCATGTACTCTTTGATTCTGAAGCGATCGTTGCGGTTTGCTTGTGACGTTTATTTATTGGTTGAAACCACAAGTGATTGTCAGTTCATTGTAGATCTGGCCATGTTTGGATTCATGTTTCCAAATCATTCTCCCATCACAAGAAGAAGTTCAGAAGAATGAGTGGGACATTCCTCCTGTTTATGAGTAAATCAGAGCTTCAATTTCAAGCTTATATTTTCAATTTTCATCTTCTATACAATTACCCAGATCGCAAGGTCTTTGGTGTACACATCTGAATTTAATTGTTATATGTAATTGCATAGATGTGGTTTTATCATTAGTTGTGATTTTATTACAAATTTGTTCATTAACCAGTATCTGTTCGTAGCAATACCGTTCATACAGTACTATATGTATTATTGCATTACACCATTATTACTGTCAATCTTGCACCACAAGGTAACCCAGATCACATATTTCAGACCCAGAATAGATCGTCAGCTCTCTATGAAACAGGCAGAGAACTTTTCAACTCTTTGCGGTCTGCCAGATCTGAGCTAACAACAACATGACAATAGTTTCTGTTGGCTAAAAGCAGTACCTGTTGACCCAAGTGTATTAAATACAGTGTTTTAACTCATTAGTCACTTGATTGGTACAATTAGATACAATCCAAATGACTGTACAGCATGATCTTTTTAGTGGGGTATTTATTGAGTGATTGCGGACATTCAGAGACAGTATTGCATGTTCTGCATACAGTATGAGACTTAATCAGTGTACATGATTCACTGATTAGACCTATACCGATAATTGTTCACATAGATATGAAATTAGAATTAAGTAACTGTGTTATTAACACTGATTTATCAGAGCATTGTTGCTTTCTATCTGGTCTGCTGACTGTGAAATCTCACTGCTCAATCACTTGAACAAGTGCTGTGTTAATGACGGAGCATGTAAGTGGTTATTGATGAAAGGTTAACAACCACAAAACTTAACCTGGTTGGAATCCAAGAAAGGAATTACAGCTGCAAGTTGTTTAGAGTAAATTATTTGAAAGATCAAATAATCACAAATGTCCCTTCTGTCATTTTCTGGTTTGCAGTTAATTTTAATTTATTTACCAAATCATTTCATTTTGAAATATGTAGTTAATTCAGTTTATTCAGAAACATTTGGATTTTTGTTTGTTTTTGAGGCAAGAAAAAAAATAGTCTTACATCAACATATTCTTGCTTGAATCAATATGTGAGCAGTATAGATCTGGACCAGAGCTGCATGTTGTATAATCGCTGAGATAATAGTCTGGAGAAGAACAAAGGAGTCAGATTGAGTGTTTATGAAGTTCATCACAGAGATGCCAGTCTCTGCTTTGATGAAGCGCTCAAGGTCTGTGGTCTATGGACTGTCAGTAATGAGAGGAGCAACTTCCCCTGGAACACAGTGAAAACGGGAAATGAAGAAAAAGGTTTTACAGCTGATTCAATGCTGAGAACACCCATGTGTTCTGTTTGTAGGCGTGAAATGCATCTGCTCAGCTGTTTGGCTGCAGTGAGAGGGATAAAGTATGGCAGAGCTGGTGGCTCACATTATTTGACAGAGAGGTCTAAGAGGTGTTGGCTTGTACAGTTGTCAATTTTTTTCTCTCTAAATTACTAAAATATAATGAAAAGGCATAGTTTTATTTCATGGTTTAATGTTTTTTTTTTTTTTGTAAATGACAAGACAGAAATGTCAAAAATAGACGCCATAGTAAAACCTAAATTTATGTAACATGTCTCTCTCAATTTTTTTAATAGTTATAGTGCTACAAATATTTACTCCATTTGCCACATAATAGATTTTATTTTAATAACCTTTTTTTATTTCCATCTGTTTTATTCTGCCATTTGGAAAGGCCAATTATGGTCCTCTTGCTCTGGCATCGTCTGTCAATTTAGGAGGGCACACACTAGCATATCACACAGCCAACTTTCTCCTCTTTTTGCCCCAAAATTGACAAGGTAACCCAGTCATGGGAAGGCGGTGTGTATACTGGCTTTTGGTGCTATTCGGCTCTCAAATTAAGCACTTAACTCATTTATTGAATTGAATTGTCTGAATTGTCTGTTGGTCAAGATGGATGGACAACAGACAGACCTAACAATAGAACTAACAGTGACCCTACAGGATTGAGCTAATGTGTATAGCCAGAGTGCATCAAATCCACCAGTGGTGTTGCTAATGTACAGAGAGGTAGGGAATGTCCTGCGAGGGAGACCTTCCTCCTTTTCTAATGTTATTGGACTCCCTGTGTGATAAACATTTCAAATTTAGGGTCTATGTATCGCTTTTTCTTGAGAGTTAAATTCAAGTTGGAGTTCGTGCCTCAGACTCATTTATGACCATTGAAGCAGATGTACTCATGCTTTATGAAAACGGCCCTCTTAGTTCAGTCAGCTTTCTTCAGTTTTGAATGAACAGCAACCTCAAATGTACCATTACAATGTGTCTTTTACAGTGGATCTTTTACATTAATGTATTGTTCTTAACATCTGCTTTTCTTAATATCCAGTGTGTATCCCTGGACAATGTCCTGGGTGGTATAAGTATGGATGAAGCATAGAGGCTTTGTGAATTATATTGTTAGGATGACATCATCAAAGATTGAAACAGCCTTCTGTCTGTCCTTGGTTGCTTCTCTTTAAATGATGTCATACTGTGGAGAATGTTTGCATGCTTATGTACGTGTGCATGTATATCTCTGTGCTTCCGTATGTGTTTTTACTATGTGCGCCTTTTTGGCCAGATCTCCCTTGGAAAACAGGTCTCCTGACCTCAGTGGGACTTCCTGGCTGAATAATGATGAAACAAATGCAAAAAGAAAAGAAGCTACAGAATAAAAAGAATCTTCATCTGTAATGATGAGGTCCCCTGCGTGCTTGCTCCGACATGGTTTTAGGAATTTGTAAAGTGAGTCTTGATTTGATTGTATTTGGTGAGCACCTCCTTTTCCATTGTTTTTGGAATGACTGCAGTCAGAGGGACCCTTTGTAGTGAAATTCAGCATATTCCCAGAGTTTAATTTTTACCACCGTAACTTAGTTTATGGATATGTTTATGACTTGGAGACAGGGTAAAGATAGCCATAGCAGTGCTTTAATATAGACACCAAAATAAGCTTTTCTGTTTTCAATCAAGTCCCGAGATTTCTCAGCCAGATCATCACGACAGGATTCTGCGAAATACATCAGGCATCTCCTCATTCAAAACAGACATAGATAGTTGTTTTTATGCAAAAAAATAATATTAAAAAACATTCCATTGTCATTGAATACATATTTCTTTACCCACAGAACAAATGCAAAAACAAAGTGTTTGTTGTGACAACAAACAGTACACAGTGCTTCTCAAAGGCCTTTTAGGAAATTCACTGGGCTTGTTTTTTATTACAATGCGAATTATGATTATTTTTCTATGGGAGAGCATGCGGAGGACTGTTCTTTCGCCAGAGATTTCTTGCTTCTCATTTTCCCTCTTCCCATGACCAGTGACAAGTATGAGAGTTTTTGAGCTAGTAATGTACTGTACTGTCTTGTCTGGAACACACATGCTGCCCAATTACAGACTCCACCACAGAGGTCCATAAAGCTCTTCCTGAATCAGTTATGCAGAAATGACATAGTATGGATTCATGGCATTCTATGTGGCATGAAGAGTGTGTATACATGCTCTCAATTTGTATATGTTTAGTAACGCTCACAGACACACACACAAACACACAATCTTAATAAACGTTTGAAAATGTAATTTACAGTGATGGTCCTTCTCCTCACAAACAGCAATCAGCTCTTCTTTTGAGTGAAAATGCCTTGCTGCTTTCAATATTTTATATTTGAAAGCCAAAGTTAAAGACATTGGTTGATTCCTGGGAGACCAGGGTGAATTTTAGGGGAGGTGTAATCAATGCAGAAAGTCTGTTCGTCTTCTGGTGTCGGGAAAGTAGCCTGTCAATGTAGCCAGGAAATTTTTCAGAGACTTTTATTTTTGTATCGTATTGATAGCTGTTGACACTTTGAATTGATGTTTATTGCAAGATATATCAGCCAAATTGATCTTTTCTGTGATGACAGATGAATTTCAGTTGAAGAAAATAGAAAAGGGTTGGATATGACCAACAGTTTTCCAAAAATATATGGAAGTCACAACACTGTAGCAAACTACCAAATGTTTCTCTTCCAGCGTTTTCACTTGAAAAACTTGGCAAATTCTTCCTTTTTCCTTTTCCAAAGGCACAATGTCAACACAGTTGCATTTCTACTTGTAATTACCGGTGTTTATATGTAATAACTTCAGCAAGACTTTTCATTGCAGGAAAATACAGCAAACATTCAATGCTTTAAATCTATAAATGGATTTTAAGGACTACAGTATGTTGCCTTTTTAAAGGCAAGCATCTGCTTGAAAATAAATTCAAACCATGAATTAGTATGGACACCAATAAGCAATGAATTACTGTTTTCAGTCCCGACCAGCGTTTTGCACCATACTGTTCCGTCTGGTTTTTGCGGAACCCATTGGCTAGTGGAGGTCCTGGATTCCTGACAGTGTATGACAGAATTGTGTTTACATGTTAAACATTTTATTACTTCTGTCTGGTCAAAGTTATGTTTAGTCCACTGCCCTTTTCTATAAACTCTCACTTCCAAATCATACAGTACTATTTCATAAATGTAGTACAGTAACAGAAATAGCCACCTGCCCCCAGGAGTGTTCCCTCAACCCTATGTTCCCTCAACCTATGTTCCCTCAGCCCTATGTTCCTATGTTCCCTCAAGCCCTATGTTCCCTCAGCTACCTATGTTCCCTCAACCCTATGTTCCCTCAGCCATATGTTCCCTCAGCCCTTCAGTAGTCGGACAGGGTCTCAAAGGTCATGATTGGAAAGCCATGACCTAATTACCTTACCTAAACTGTAAAACTGGAGTGCATATTCCTTTTACAGTCTAGTGAACCAGTGTGTGTTTATCTTGTGTTCCTGGATTTTCCTGTTCCAGTTTTACTTCTTTGTTGTTAAAGTGCAAAACAACTTAATTGGTGTAAGAGTATTTGGCATATTTTAGGCCTTCATAAATTTAATTTAAGTATAACCATGTAGTTCAATATCAGAAAATGATACAAAAAAATCATGGACTATTCTTCTTTTTATGTTGAGGGAAACATAAAAGGGAGCCTTCTCCAAAATTGCTCTAAGGGTGCTGGAGCAAACTGAGGGAGCATAGGGCTGTTTCCAGCAGTGAGGGAACATAGGGCCTTTTCCAATTTTGAAAATTTCTTTGAGGGAGCATAGGGCTGAGGGAACATAGGGTGGACCCCCTGCCGGCCATCCATTCCTGCTAGACACTCTTCCCCCTTTCCGTCTTCCCACACCCCAAAAACGTGGACAGCTATAAAGAGAGTCATGTGTAGTCCACATATTAGCAAATTCAGCTTAAATCAATAACCCCATGCATTCCGTCCTTAGAGGAGAATGTACCACTTACAATTTTGATTAATTCCTCATCATCGCATTGCAGTAGCCACTACAGGCAATTTGGTTTAAAATGAACAATGTGCATTACCATGACTTTTAGCTATAGTACATTTCTTCCTTACAACTTTGGCTTGACATTTAAGACCTGCAGGTATTAAGAAATGCAGAAGCGTTCCTGCACCAGCACTCTATCCTATTCATATATGTTGCGGTACATCACCAAAGCACAGGTTGACTTTGCTCACTTTCTTTCCCACCTGTTGAGAAAGAACTCTTGCAGCAGAGAGGAGTCTGTGCAAACTGTTGATCTGGGGCTTCTCATGAAACTACTCATTAGAGTACTGTAACTACCATTTTTAGCTGAATGGAACAGATTGTGTTTCAAGTTGAGTACAATATATTGTTCAGGAGAGTTTCATTTCATTTACTTTATTGCTTATAATTTAATGTAAGCAATAGTTTAGAACATATAAGTTGACAACTAAATATGCATCTGCCTAATTTTGTAAAGTAATTGGAAACGAAATTCCCAAATTTGAATGTATACTGGAACACCATTCGTAGCATTGTATGTGAAATGTTTATTGCAGTGTTTTGTGATAGTGGTAACTCAGTATTTTCTCCTTGAAGCTCCAGGAGAGGTGATGATACAAGACCTCTCTCAGCATGGAGCTGCTGTGGGTCAGGCAACTGCCAGATGTAAAACCAGCTATTTGATGGAGCAGTTTGGCAGAGGAAACCGTCTTATATTTCCAACACAAAGACAAGAGTTTTTTCAGACTTCCCCATTCTTGGATGGTGTTATGGGAAATGAACATGTTGTCAGTCTTGTATGTCTTTAGAAATGCTGTCAACATTTAGCATAAAATGCTCTCATTTGTTAATGGTTAATATTATTTATTTACTAAATTATTTTATTGTTACTCTGAGTGATTATTGGGGTTTTAAAAATGCATAAAAGTTTATGAGCCTGAACATTGAGAGAATGCTGTTTATTATTAATATTTGTTTGTGCTAAAAACTATATTCCTGATAAATACAACTTTATTAAATAGAACTTCTAAGTAGACGTTTATTGTGCAAGTTTCTGTTATATCTGGAAATACCATTATTCCCAGGCAGCAGATTGTGCCTTTATTTTGGTGATGGCTAACAGTTGAAAAGGCACAGCCTATTCATCTTGTTTTTTCTCACCACTGGCGGAGTAAAATGGTACATAGCCAGGAAACACTTGTTTGTAAGCAGTCTTCCTCTGGCATACAGTGTCTCTACTTGAGAAACTCTACACATGTCCAAGACTGAGGAATGTAGGCTAGTTTAGCTGGAGAATAGCCTAGTAGCTGACATTTGGCTAATATGTGGCCATACAGTAAATTAACATGATTCATTTGTACAAATTCCCAAAAGATCTTGAATTTACAAAACCTTAAATTCAGTTATGGCATTACAGTACACTAACTAATAAATTTTATAGCCTTAATTTATATGCTAGCACAGAACTATCCAAACAGTTCTAAACTAGGCTAAACTAAAACTGTACAAGTAAAATACCAGGGAGTCTTGATTCAAAAGGTTTCCTGTTTTGTTTTTCCATTGACAAATAATAGAATGAAATGTTTTGTCACATGACTGTTGAACCCATCTCGTGCTTGGCTCACAGTCCTAAATCAGTCAACTCACATTCTGCAGCTCTGGCAGTGACTTGACTGTAACACAACAGAACATGACTGTTGTTGGTATGAAATTATAAGTGCATTTGTATTTCTTCCCTTAAATTCTAAACATAATTTTATGTATGTTGTAGTGCTCAATCTGCTTGATTGTTCAGAGACCCCAAGGTTCCTGTCATATGGCCTTATGTTGTGCCAATGGCACTGTGCATATGCCAGCAATTCAGCTTTAATACATGGCTGGAGCCATGTAACATACTATAGTAACATTACATTTACATTGGTATAGAATGTGCCTGTATTTTAATGCTGTAAGTGACAGATAAGCCTTTTGTGCGTGCGTACATGCGTGTGTGTGTGTGTGTGTGTGTGGGTGTGTGTGTGTGTGTGTGTGCATGTAAAGAAAATACTGTGCATGCAGTGAAACAGAGAGTTTGGTTTAGTGGATCTGCATACTTTTATATAGTTGTATGCTAAATAAGCAGATATTGAAGTGGGTTGGTGACAGAAAATATGGAATTACCACATAGTCCTAATCATATTTAATAGTATTTTATGTCTTTAGTCACATGTCTCTTCCTTCCTAAACTTCTTAATAAACAAATCCTATGTGATCTGCGGACACACATGCTCAGTGACGATTCTGGTCTTCAACTTTCACAGCATCAAAAACGAATCTGGTTGGCTGGGCTCAAAGCCGCTAAGAAATTGCTATCTTGTCACTGGAAGCCACCACATTCTTTGTCATGGCACCATTGGATTTTTACATTTATTGATATAGTCTACATGGAGCTTTCTAAAGCTCAGAGCCATGGTGCCAGGGCTAGTACTGTGACAGCTTGGCTTTAGAGAAGGTTCAGGGTCTACTGTAACAATGTTTTCATGGAATTTTCTGTTAATATGTGATACACATTAATTTTTGTATTATTATGTGTTACTTCTTTTATTCTTATTTCTACTCGTATGGATGGGATGTTGTGTGGGCAGGGGTGGGGGTTTGGTGTTGTGTATTTTTTGTAAAATTTTTTTGGTGATCTGTAGATAATGTCTAATAATAATGATACAAATTTGATCACAAAAAAAAAACAAAATAGCATTTTATATCAAACAAATGTTGCGTGGTCAATGTATAGGACAGGTGTAATGTAGCAGTTTTCAAAGCCAAAGAAGAAATCTCTGAGTAGCTGAAGAAATTAAGGGTAAATAAGTTGTAATGTTTGCCAATTGAGGTTAATGTTCAGAGAGCCAAATAAACAGTAGCGCATCCAGTGTTAATCAACAGTGATAGAGTGCTTTACTCCTTCAGACTCATATAAGACTTTGTTAGACTTTAATTATCCTTGTATGCTACGATTCTATCTCTCCATTATAAGACTGGTAAAAGCAATGCAGTTCAGAACCCATTCACCTTTTGAAATGTAATCAATTTTCTAACCAGTCATCCCAACCCAGTAAAGGAGGGTTCACAGTTGAGCCAATGAATCCAACTGTGTATCAAATATGCCACGCCCACTGAGAATCTGACCCCCTGGCATGCCTGTTGCTGCTCTCAGACCCTAAGAAGGAAGTATCTTTAAATATCTTTAGACCTGTTCTGAAGACTGTAGATACAGTTACATAAGAAATGTATCTATATGAGAAATAAAGAAGAAATGTATTCTTCTTATGAGAAACTATAATACTTTAAGTTGTAACCTTGTTTTTGTGTTTGATTATAGTGTACCTCTGGTTTATGCTATGTGGTAACAAAAGATATGTTTTACACAGAATAAACACTAGCTACGCAATACGTTAGACATATTGGAAGATTTATCCTTTTGCTGATGAAGTAGCAAGGATTTCCATGATATTATGTCCGTTTTCCAATCAATACTACTGCTTTCCTCAACGACGCACATTCCGCTGTTTATTGTGGAATACGTGCAGCAGTAATGGCATCATGGCTAGCTTTGAAATAGCTGTACTGTGCATCTGCATCTGCGCTGAGGTCAGGTCTGCCATATGTTCTACATGCTCTGTAATTACGATGTTGATCACCCCATAACTTCCTGGCAAAGAAGGTGAAGTGCCAGACCAGATGACTAATATGTACGTTGCTTTCTTTACAATGGATATTACATAGTTACAACTGATTTACAACAATTAAATCATTCTTAATGAGTCAGATGCAGGCATGGTGTACTTCGGTAGTACAACAGGCCAAACATTTAGGATGTGTTCCGATGCCTCCTTTCGCATTTTCCAGATCCCTTTTCTGTTAAAGAATTTATGTTCACTTTTTCATGAGTTAACTTTAATAAGATTCCTTTAGCCTGATACTTAACAGTTTTCTAAGGTCTAACATCAAAATTATGTACAGAGAGATAGAATTTACGTTTTATTACATTAGATAAATTAACTTTATTAAATAAGAATGCCCTACACAATGTCCCACATGTATCGCATTACAGTTTTGTAAATCTGTGTTTTTGTACACAGCATGTTGCAATACAAAGAATGTGGGATGTGGTTTGTCCACAGATGAATTATTATGCCTTTGACTTCTTAATATAGTCAAAGTTCAGTATGAAACAACGCTGGTGAATCTTCATGTGTTTCTTATAAGAGCATTGAAATAAAATGTTCCTCTCCCTGCAGCTGGATATGCTTAAAACACATCAAGCTTAATTCCAAGTGATCCAGTAGCCAGCAGAGGCTAATGCTTCACTGTAGTACCATGGTTTTGTCATGGCCTGCCACCACCTCAATGGCAAGCAACTGCAAGTAACAACACACAGCAAGAATCATACAATGCCCTGATTGATTTGCATGGTAGAGCAACTGTGTTCTGCAAGAGGCTTTAGAAAACAGAGGCAATCCAGATGTACGATGAACAACAAAAGGACAACTTTCACAGAACTCGCCATTTCAAGTACAAAGCTCTGAATTAGCAAGGACCGATCATTCAAAACGTTGACCATTTTCTGCTCCGCAGACTAATTACAAACAGATTTTTTGCTTATGGTATGTGTAACAAAATTAATTGAAAATACGCAAGAAGTTTAATGCAAATGTCGATAACAGCCGCGGGCGACTTATAAATGACATAATTATCCGTCTTCACATAATATCAGTATAAGATCAATTTAGCATGTTTGCATGCAGCCGAAGACAAATGATGTAAGAATAGGGAAGTTCTGTTTGTCAGCGAACTGTATGTGTACAAAGGTTAAGACAAAAACAATGAAATGAGGAAAAAGCGAAATCTGCACCATATTAAGTCATCTAATGTAGTGTATAATGAATGCAACATTTTGAAAAGAGTTTTTGTGGATACCAGAGGAGCAGCAGGGATAATTTTAAAAAGATGATTTACCGTGTATCTATTTCTTGCTGTTAAAATGATAGCACAGGCCTACAAAGAAAGCATATGTTCTTTAAAGTCAAATAAACTCCAGCTCAAATGTATTTACCCTACCATCTCTCATAAAAGCAATTCTAAAACTATGTCTGATAATGGAAGTATATTATTATCGGTTTTAGCTGTTTTTTTATTCACCATACATAAATCATTGAAAACTCCTTATCACAGGGGTTGTCAGCCCAGCAGGTTTAGTGGAGACACAACTCTATAAAAGGTAAATGTCTGAAAAAATGCAGGGAAAACTCATACCCTTTGTGTCTCCCTGCTGTACCTGGTTAACCTATTCACCTTGTCTAGTCGTTAAGTCTGATTAGCTGCATAAAACATTCAATATAGCCTGTCAATTGTTTGACATCAATTTAACTAACTGCTAAAACTGTATAATTATAAACAGAAATGGCCTCACTCCATGTTGGGGCTGATTAGGTCCTATAGTTTGCTGTAGTACCTTGTTTTGTCATGAAAAGTGTAAAAGGAAATGTTCAATAATCTCAGGATACATACTACAGAGTAAGATCAATATTAACTAAATGTTTACACCTAAACTATCCTTGGTCATTCTTGATTTTTTGCTAGTTCATATGGTTCCACCAGCTTTAACCTGAGGGTTACCTGCTGTTACCTGGCTTGAGTTAGTAAATATATTGCAATGCTTGTGTGGTCTTTTGTTGAATGAGGGTCATTTTTCATATACGCATATAGGTCAGCTGTACCCAAGGCAAGCTGGAAGCGTTTCCTCAACAAGAAGTCCCAGGTCAACAGTATAGTTTGTTGACCTCACATTATGTAGGTCTGCAAGTTGGCCCACACAAGAGGAAATGGGCATGCTTGTCCAATGTAATACCATAGCCAGCATTTTTATTGCTTACTTCTTGCTAGCACTGGCCATACATTATATCATTAGATACAATTGGTACAATGCACAAATACAATTTTTTTACTTCTTCAACTTATTGTTCTAAAAAATATTTTGACCACAATGTGTGTGATATCTGAGGTTTGGAATGTGTCAATATTCCTTAACTTTGACAAATACATGCACTTTCACAAACACGGTTTAGAAAAAAAAACTAGCACTTGCATTGTTATTTTAGCATTTATTATGTCAAATTTAAGAAGGAATGTTGATTGAATCCAGGCCTAAGTTCTTAGAAAAGAAGTCTGTATCGATGGAAACAAAAGTCCAGAAACTCATAAATGTGTTTTTTCTTCCATCAGTGAATGTTCCAACCACAGTTATGGAAGCCATGTCCAGGCAGGACACGCTGCAGCCGTTCAGCAAGACAGGCAAGCCCCCGGCGGCGGTCCTGCTCCGCTCCATGGTGTTCCCCCACTCCCCCTGCGCCCGCAGCTTCTCCCTGATAGACAAACCCGGCCAGACAGAGTCCGGCTTCAACCAGATGAACGCCAAGAACCAGCGGGTGCTGGCCAGCCCCACGTCCACCAGCCAGCTGAACACGGAGTTCAGCGACTGGCACCTGTGGAAGTGCGGCCAGTGCTTCAAAACCTTCACCCAGCGCATCCTCCTGCAGATGCACGTGTGCACGCAGAACCCAGACAGGTAAAGGGCGCCCCGCTCAGGCCACACCTTAACCCCTTTTCAGAGTAGGGGAGTCGCAGCTCTTCTTCTGCCAGATCAGATTCTGAGGTCTGTCAATCAGTGTGTTGTACATCAGCAGAAGTGGAGGTAGAGCTGAAGATAACTGGAGTTGTCTTTATCTATTGTTATTGATGCTATTATTAGAAGTACAGACATTGATGCTTCTGTGTCTGTTATGTCATCCATAGTAGTATTTCTGTTGTTGTAAGGTATTTTAGAGGGAATTGTCCTTATTCTGAATCAATTACAGTGTCCAACATTTTGAATCCAGATACACAGTCAATTATTCAATAGCTGAAGGTAGTCAGTTAGGCCCCCAGGAATACTGTAGCTTTGCTATGCAGACCATTCAGTGAATGTTAAAACCATCACTCAGTTGACTGTTTGCAAACCCATCGTTAATGGAGAGGTTTTTCGTGAGCAACTGCAGTTCTTTTCATTTTCAGGCATTTGTAAGGAGAGGACATTTGGCTGAAGTAAATATTAATGAAAAGATCAAAGTGTGGATTTTAGATAAGTATCCAAAATTACATGAGAATTTCCCAAAGTATGATATGCAGTCAGGGTATTGTGGGCCGCTGTATTATGAACCGTTGGCCTCACCTCAGGTGGTCGATATGGTTGTCATTTTTTACACAGATGGTGATTAGAAGTATAATAGCATCATCAAGTGACAAATAATGACAACCATGTTAATTATTTATCACCACAATATATCCTAATTACAGATCTATTAGGAACAATATAAACAGGTTTGCTCTTTCAGCAATGTCAGACATGCAGAAAAGAAAGCAAAAATCTATAAAATGGAGTTGTCAGCCCCAAATATCTGTGAGTAATTAAACCATTTTAATAGATATTATTGAACATATGACTATGAGTACTGGTTTCATTTTCATAAACAAGCACACTGGCAATAATAACCTACTGATCCATAGATTGTGGTTTTGTATTTAAGTTTATTACTGAGTAGATTTAATTATTGTAATTTTGCTGTACTACAACAGGACATTGCAGTGCGGTTATTATGGTATTTTGGTTTTTATTATTGTTTTAGGAATGAAGGTTGTTGAAAATACCACAGTGGTATATGTCTGTTTCATCCTTGCCATGAGAAGTAGTTGTAACACCTATCTAGTCCTTCAGAGAACATGTTTACTGTTTGTGTAACTTCACCTGGAACATTATTATTTCTTTTCTAAAGTGAAGAATATTTTATTATTTATTTCTACAGTACACATTACAAATGTTTTGCTTTATTTCAATCAATCCATAGGTACTTGGTTTTGGTACATATGTTACTTGGAAAGGAAGTGTTATCTATACCCAACCCACATATCTAGTTTTATGAACTTAGTTTGGATGGTTTGCCTCTCCATAACATGCAACCTCCTTATGTTCCATTTTCAAAATGCATGTTTATGGGTATCTGGGCCTTAATCCTTAAAATGTATCCTGGAGGAAGATTTAGGAAGAGACAGAGTCTTTGGATGAAAAATAGGGTTCCACTTTGGTGCACTAGTTAAGACAGCCATTGAACACAAATGCCGTGAATACAAATGGCTGTTGCTCTCACCCAAAATTCAGCACAGTCATTATAATTTGGTTTGCATGTAGTTTTAGCTACTCTGATTTGTGTGAAATGTATGTGGCCATCCACAAATACAATCCCCTGCATGTAAAGTTCCCCTTTAAACACTCTGTGCTGCTATCAGTGTGGTCCTCTGCTGTCACACCAGTTTCAGGGTTCAAATACAGTGTGTAACATCTCTGAACTTAATTAAATACGGCAGGGGGATGTATTGGAAATTTTTGCTTAGCGCTATTTTTCTTCAGAGCATTCAAACCTATAAATCAGCAGCAGCTGTCAGAGAGAAATACCTACCCTAACTGTGATGCGGAGGAAAACAGATGCCACTTATTCAATAAACTAATATTCATACAGAAGAAAAATGTTGCCTGGATACCTTGGAGTTGAAGTCAATGTGAGTGTTTGTCAATACCCAACTTTATAGCCTTGGGTCGCAGATAAAATTTAGCTGAACAAGGGAATCGAGATGTGGTGATATTTGGAAGCACAGCCTTTTGCACACAGTGAATGACCCAATACATCTATTTAAAAATGCTCCATACTGTTGTTTATGGCTTTTTGGCTTATGCATATTTATTGATATGTTGTTTATATGTAAGTTCACCCGAAGATAAATTCCTATTGTATATTACAGCTGAAAAAAATATGCATTATGCTGACTGGTTGCTTGGGTTTTGTTAAAAGGGGCTGCCAAAAATGTTTTAAGATTTAATTTCCAGTATGGCTCGATTATATTTAAATTTGCCATTTACAGCAAAATTACATTTAGAAAACCTGTCCTGACTGACACAAAGTCACTTGTGGAACTCTTATAATGCAGCCTCAAAGAAATCTGTCAGTGAAGTGGCCCATTTGCTCCTTAAGTTTTATTCATTTCAGGAGGTTTAAAGAGCACGGCTTGTCTTTGCCATAGGTCTGTCACAGGTCAGACTGGGGTGAATTGCCACAAGGCTTGCATAGTAGATAAAACACTGAACTGACTATTCAATACGTTTGAAGGTACACAGGTCTTGTATAAAAGCATGCAACAGTATGATTCACAAACATTCTATGTATTCAGAGGAAATTACAGAAATATAATTATTATTATGATAATCACAGCATTGTCTGGTACTGTGCGTTAGAATTTTTCAGTTAGCTATAACTTTTCTGTGTAAGAGCAGCATCAAAATATAGAGTTAATGAGGAAGAAGGATGGCAGAGTTTTAATACAGTGACTGATTTTAAAGCCCAAACAATCTCAAATCTGCAGAATTAGCCTAACCTACCATGGCGGAATGTTCTGCATGGTGAGCCCACAGTGCCCATGCTTTCTAGAAAAACAAACAAAAAAGAATGTCAAATTCTTAACTGAGGATACAAATAATTTAAAAAGACAAAAGAATAAATCAGATCAAAATATCAAAATTTGCATGTTTACAAACCATTTTTATAGACAACTACAGTTTGTTTATAAAGAATACCTTTCTCCAGATTTATTCAGATCTACCTTCAAGCCAAAATCTAACCTTAAACTGTGAAAAAAACAGTATTTGAGTTTTGGAACCCTGTGCAGTGCTAAGGCTACAGCTGATTTTGAAAGTAGTAGGAGCTCAGATGAGCTCTGTATGTGCATATGACACTATGTAGTGCTATTTTTACATGCTTTACTTTCATCCAATGTTGTTTAACAACTAAAGGAGAGGCAGTCAACAGCATAGCCAGCCGGTTAGTTTTCTAGGTTATTATTAACAAGAAGGCATCCATTAAATTTAGGAAAACAAAATTTTTCACATTTCAATTCCATTTTTAGTCCCATGGTTCTCATCCTTTTCTCAAACCAATATAACCAGTACAACAGTATTTGTCTCACCTTTACAGCTAACCATTAGACTCTTGGCTCAGTGGTGCAGTAAATTTGATGGGTGGGTGGAAAGTAGTGACCAGGGTGAGAAATAACTACAGAAACCTAGACATATGGGGTAACAGACGCAGTTTCTCGCAAACTTAAGTGTATGGTACACTGAATACTAAATGGAAAAAAAAACGAGCTTCAAAACCTACTGATTTCAATTGGAAATCCAAATGGAACTGTTTGTAAATGGCATGGGGAATGGAATCTATTTAAAACAATAGGTTTCGTTTCATTTGCTTTCCTTTTCATTCCATGCCCAGTGTTTATGGCCCTGAAGGCTCAACCTCCCGCTAACGCTAGCATTGATGTTAGTCACATGTGGAACCAGCAGAGCGTGAGCACTGAGTTTTCTGTGGAGTGAATCATCATGCTGGGGTAATCAGGTAGGGTGTAGAGAACACGACCTGGGTCTGAATCTTCATTTCCACGCTCTTTAGCAGTAACAGACCCTCCCTCTGGTCAAAAACAGTATGTTTACCCCTTCATGTTTCCAGTGCTCTTCTTAGTTTGGGTCACCATTTTTCTGTTAGCGGTTTCGCATGGAAGTTGTGAATTTGAGTTAGTCAGCAGGAGTTTTTAGGACATATTTCTCCATTTTTCCAGGACAGATTGGACCGGGAATTGGAAAGAGATGGCGATGGATAGAGCTGAAGGGACTCAGTAATGAATATTTCAATACTCTTAATCAGTGGTGAGCGACCGTGATCCTCAAGGGTCGTGTTGAAGCTGGCGTTATTGCTACCCTTCAGAAAAAAAACAGCTGATTAAGGCCTAGAATAAAGGGCGAATTGGACAATGATTTCAATTATGTAATTAAAGCATGAGACTGCAGGGACGCCTGAAGTCACTGAGGAGTTCACTGGACTACTGTCTGTTCTACATGGATAAGTGGTAGATTGCACATGGAATATTAAGATACCATTGTATCTTTATCCTTTTTCGCATCTAACACAGAAGGCCGAGATTTCACTGAAAGACAGGCAGAGCACATGCGACTCCTGAATAGAACAGTAATGGCATACAGTCTGAAGTCTAATAATGACCAACAAATTACTTTTAGGGTGTTACAGGTTTGAAGTTTAGTTATTATATTAGGTGTTCAACTGAATTGTGTACTCCAGAAATGAAGTGTTTTGAATACATTAAATTGTTTGCAAATTAACAGGCTTAGAAAAATTAATGGGGTATAAAGAAACCAAATTAGTTTTTAAGAAATGCTGTGAAGCTTTGCCAGGTCAGGGCATACGGCATGAAAAGGGTTTGATTCCTTTCATCCAAGGATGGAGTAAATACTGTAATGCAAATAAAATTATGCTGGCTTAGTTACTCAGAGATAAAGACTGGACGTGTTATGGTTATAATGTGGGAAACAGCCGATACAGACCATGGTCTGTACAATTATGCTGAAATGGAAAACCAGTTTGTACTTCATTCTGAGATTAGCTCATCATACATTTTTGTGGAATGGTAATCTGCTACATTTTGTTTCAAGTCATAGTACTAAATACAGAATAGGAAAATGAACGTCCATTGGGACAGATGGTATCTGTGCACGTTTTATTCCCAAACAGAGTGTAATCAGGACATGTCCAACTGCCTGTGGTGAACCTTGGAAAATGAGGCAGGTTAGTAATAGAACATAAAGAGATGGAGATCTGTGCATGGAATATATGTTTAAATGTTTATAAATAACTCAATGTGCTTTAATGTGTAATATACAGTGAAAGTTGCTGTTAAATTTGGGAGTTACTGCTTCCTCATAAACCTTCTTAATTAGTGACGTGTATGGTTTGGTATAAAGTGTGGTAAGATGCCATCACAATCTTGTATACTATTTTAAATCTGTACTGCTATTGATATCATCTTACTATAAAAAACTATATTATTATGTCCAAAATTTTGGAATTGTCTTTTCAAGCAAATGAATACCTGGTTTAGAGTTATACATATACTATATACAGCGTGACTTCCTACTGAAATAAACTGTGCAGCAAAGAAGCACCTAGGTCTGATTTTCCAGTTATTCCTCTCCCTACAGTGCATTGTTTCCTCTCGTTCTTCTTTAATTACCGCAATTTGTAAATGAGTGCCACTTTTTTACAGCTAACATTTAACGGCTCAGTCAATACTAAGAAACCAAGACCTTTCAATATGCAGTGCGAATATTTTCAGTAGAGTAATTTCCTAAATCATTGATCACATATTGACATGTTCAGTGTAATGATTTATGACCACAATATCCAAGGGTCATTCTTTTATAACTTCATTTCTCATTTATCATTGCACTTTGATAACCAAAGCCAGAAGCCAAACATACTTGTGCCCTTATACCCCCAAGATTTATCCACAAATAGTAAATGTGATGTTTGGTTTCAAATGTTTGAATAATTACATGTTACCTGTTGATGTGGACCTACAGTAGTCATTGAGAATGTGTATAGCTCTCTGTTGTAGCCACTTAGGTGGAGAAAATGCATAGGTCTCTAGAAGTCCAAAGTTAACAGGGAAATGGTCTAATTAAGGTAATATCTCCAGAAAATATCTGAAGAAAAAGTTGTTGGTGGTTCCACAGTGTCATTGATTCTGTAATAGTTCCCAAGGCAGAAGCTGATTACCAATAGTTGAGTAAATACAGTGAGGTGGATGGTTGAAATAAATCTTGTGGAAACTATTTACTCGTTTAAGATTAATATGCCTCAGGAAACCAAGCTCTGTGACCATTTCTCTTAGGATCTCAGTATGAGTTTTACTATCATATTCTTACTGTATTTCCTACCATTGACAACATAAAATATGGAAGCAGTAGACTTAAATATATAAAGTACATACATGGGGGATGGATATTGCATATACATTGGGGTATACACAATTGCAAATTGGATTTAAACAGGTGTCCTATATCTTTATGGGACAATATGATGCAAAGGTTTTTTTAAGGAAGGTGTAATTCCACTCGCAGTTTATAAATGTGTTTTCTCATGCACAGTGTAATTCAGTTTTGTTCATTATTCACAGCCAACGTGGAGCTTTGGTCACTTTGACCCTGAGACAGCTTTTAAATGTTATTGCAAAGAGACCTCTAGGTTCTATCAACATTAACCTTATTCCATAACTCCCAATGTTAAGATAGTGGCTCCATGCTAAACCACTGAACAGTCAATTTAAGAAAAACTCCTCTTCAGATTACAGTCTGTTTTAAGCACTTACATATACTACTATTTAGTACTTTTTTCATGATCAAGCAGTCATTAGTCATTCAAGCAGCAGATTGATCAAGTACACACACCACTCCTTTGCTGGCTAACCCCAGGATTACAATGTATCAAGATTTGTCCTTAACTTCCCTCACAAGTATTATTATTTTTAGTCACAAACAGAGTTCCTCCAGTTCGATAATTGCCGGATTTAATGCAGAAAGAATCACCTGTCAGCTCTGAAGTGTACGGTAGTTTGTTTCAGTCCACAGTCCACCAGCTAAGCTGCTCAGTCATTGAACTGGAGAAGTTTACTAAATACAAAGATGATTACGTCATGCCTACCGAATCCCTCCTTCTCTGAGGGATGCTATGCCTACCGAATCCCTCCGAATCCCTCCTTCTCTGAGAGATGCTATGCCTACCGAATCCCTCCTTCTCTGAGAGATGCTATGCCTACCGAATCCCTCCTTCTCTGAGAGATGCTATGCCTACCGAATCCCTCCTTCTCTGAGAGATGCTATGCCTACCGAATCCCTCCTTTTGAGAGATGCATACTGAATCCCTCCTTCTCTGAGAGATGCTGCCAGACTCAGTCTGATTTTCATTTTTAATGACACATCCCTCCTTTTTCCTAAAAAGACTCAGTCTGTTTTCATTTTTAATGACACATTTTCCAAAAAGCACATATTTTCATCAAAGCACTGATCCACTAAAAATCATTCACTTACTCAATGAAACAAAAAGGAATTGCTGCATCATTTCTAAACCGTTTGGGGGAAAAAAGTAAACTCACAGATGAGAAACACATGATACATTAGCCTAAGATTCTTTTTTGTTGAATGAATAAAGTGCTCTGAATTACAAAGAACAAAAAGAAATGATCAGAGAAATAAAATACATTTTGGAAAGTATATACACATGGTATGGGTTACATTATTCGTGTACATTTAGTCTCATTCATTTGCGGCCTCACATTTTTTGTCAACATTACAGCAGATGTCTCATGTGCGATACACCATGGAAAAAACTGCTCGCATGATAAGTTTATGTTTGCCATTGCTCATGCAACATTATTGTAGTGCGTGTATCATCTAGTGCCTGAATAAGGGTGGTTTGCCTGTGAGGAAGTCAGACTTAGGCTTCACAGCAATAAGCACAGAAGTCCTCACACGCCGTGATCAGTTAAAGGTGACTATGGCGGCAAACTGCTCCTGCATCACCGCTATATGATGGACTTTCATATTTTCCAACATAGACCTCAGCAAAGTTCACAATGAAGTGTAATGAACTGCCCTGTTCATTTAACTATGTATTTCCTTTAAGTGCAGTTATATAATCTTGAAGTTTGCATACAGCATGTGTTATTCATTCACCTTCCGACTGTAAAATAAAAGAGGCTCTAAATTGGTCCATTATCTCCTTCCCATTAAAAGGCTCTGAACAATGTAATATAATTATATCACCATATTATCAATATATCAATATTGCATTGCAACTTCATGGACCAAACAAACACTATCCGCTGTGTTTCATCGTTCCCTGCATATACTTGATGCTCAAAGCATTTTTAGGGAAACATTATTGTATTTTCATAATGTTTGGGTTGCTTCTATTTGTAGCAAATTGTAGTGGGTAAAATACATTGCAATGAAGAATATTGATTGATGGTTTTGGGGTGGCATTGATAACAATTTAAATTAAAGTCATTGGTTGGAGAGGCATTGAAAATATAATCTAGAAATTTTTCCATAGGAATGACTGTGCATTGTTTGTGCATTGTGAGTTGTGCATATGGCTGTGTTCCTATGTGTCTTTGTAGTGTGTGTATTTGGACAGGCACATACGTGTGTCTGTGAATACAAATGTATGTGTATAAGTATGTGTATGCATGTGTTTTTCTTGAATATCTGAGAAGGAAGGTCTGTGTATGAAGGTATGCTTCTTAATATACAGGCACAATCACATGATCTTGTGCATGCCTGTGTGTGCATGTGTGCTTGTGTATCTCTGTGTGTGTGCATGTGTGAGTATGTCTCTAAGTGACACGTGTGTGTTTGTGTCTGTGTGTGTGTGCATGTGTGTGTGCACTTGTGTGTGTGTTTGTGCCTCTGTGTGTGTGTGTGTGTGTGTGTGTTTGTGCGTGGGTATCTCTGTGTGCATGTGTATGAGTGCGCATGTGCATGTGTCTCTGTGTGCATGTGTGTGTGTGCGTGTGTGTCTCTGTGTGCATGTGTGTGTATGCGCATGTGCGTGTGTGTGCGTGTGTCACTGCAGGTGCTCCCTGTCTTTAGCAGTGCAGGGCTCTATCTGCAGGGCTCTCCCAGCCTCTCTGTAATAAACAATAAACTGGCATTAATCACGAAATGCGGCTGTAATAAACAATATCCGCACATTAATCATGTAAAACCATCCATAATCAATGCTCCGCTTCATAGAAAAACCTCCTAATAAATTGTGCTCTTAGTCACTAAGGCAGAGGCATACTTTTAAAAAAGGATCTGACAAATGAACACTGCTCTTCATACCATTGTTGTTTTTGTGTGTTTGGATGTTGTGTAGGGCATCAATACAGATAAATGCAAAGTTTGTGTTACTAGGTGCAAATAGCTCAACCATTCACATGTAATAATTTTACTTATATGTATTTCTGAGTTTAAAGTAAGAGCATGAAAATTCTTATAGATATGTAACTAAGCATGTTCAGTGTTTCTTAAGACATTGAACTGAACTTATAAACTGTGTAGGTGTTATAAGGGATAAACAGATGAGCAGAACAATTGGCTCCTTCCTCGAATTGAGAGGAAACGTCATACTTCTCAGTATTCAGCAGTTGATATTTCATGCAAGCAATGTCATTTTTTCAAGTCCCTTATCATACTGTGTATCACATCTGTCATTTTAATTGCATGTATTTCATTAGTTTGTCTTTCCTTTAAATGCAGAGACTGTGCTCTTTCAGGTCCCCATCTTAAAAAAGCTTTATAATGATGCTAACATCCTTAACATTCACAGGACAGAATCCTTATTCAGACAGTCTACATATTTTGTGGATGTCATTGGCTGCCCTTCCATAACATACTTTGTCTTTTCTGTTCTTTTGATAATATAATAAAGGAATGATGGGTTTTAGGTTTAAAAGGGGTTATTTAACTGGAATATAATGTGATTGATGTCACTCAATTCAATTGTCAATTGCTGTAATTACTTGTCTACACCATTTCTTTGTTGCCTTTGAGTATCAATATGTCATCCGCTTACCATGAATAACCTGGAAGAGTGTGAAGATTAGCACAGATCATTAGAGCTTTAAATGCAGAAGGGAGACAACAGGGCAAACATAAAACCCCACTGTGCTGGACAACTCCGCGGTGCGTGCACATGGATGCGCGTGTTGATAGATGGGCCGAGTCGTTGGCCGCAATAACGTTGTTGATGAGGGTGGTGCTGCCATGGTAACCAACATTCTACGCTCCCCCCCTTCCCACCATTATGTCCCGCAGGCCTTACCAGTGCGGCCACTGCTCCCAGTCCTTCTCCCAGCCCTCGGAGCTGCGCAACCACGTGGTCACCCACTCCAGCGACCGCCCCTTCAAGTGCGGCTACTGCGGCCGCGCTTTCGCCGGGGCGACCACGCTCAACAACCACATCCGCACACACACCGGGGAGAAGCCATTCAAGTAAGTAACAGTGAGTACCACCGCTTCCTAGACCCCCATTACTGAAAACCCAGCTAGCGTTGCATGGTGTTGTGCTGTCCACTACACCCGAGACATATTCAGCGCCAGTTAGCATCTCGACCTGCGTAAGGGTCTAATGCCCGAATATCCCTAATTAGCAAATTGTATTTATAAGTCAGAGCAGGTACTGCCTTGCCCAGTGGAACCACAAAGTTTCTGCTGGAGTTTCTGTTCGACAGAAAATGGCCAGCTTTAGACCATTTCCTGACTGTGCTGCTGTAGTCACAGTTGTTTGTGGTGTTATTTTCCAGACAGAACCTTTGACACCTCGGCAAGCACGCTACTCACTATGCTAAAGTATCATTGGTTGGCAAAACACCACAGTTATCATTTAATGGAACAAATCCCCCTTCACTGATGAGAATTGAACATTTTCATCTCACCATTATAAGCAATAGTGGATACATGAACAGGAACATTGAGACGTTATATTAACACTTCTTAAGATGAATGTGTGACCTAGCTGTGTTTTATCTTGAAACATGTATGTCCACATCCCTACATCTAACATTTTTCTTATAGTTCTCATCTCTTGCTAAAATGTGAGTCTGTCTTTCCATGTCATTCTTAAACCACAACACTGAAATCAAGACAATAATAGCTGACAACCTTATTGAAAAATAACCCATTTTCAAATCCCATTTTTCAAAGGCATGTACAAGAGCCCAGTGAGAATTATTGATAGGGAAATGACATGACAGTATGGGATAAAGCTATACAAAGGCCTTTTTCCCACAATGCCAAAATAGCTGAACGAAGATTTTTTTTATTATACTATAATATTTTTGTTGTCCTTGTGTTTAACAAAGTCTTTAATCTTGTGTTTATTCTTGTATTTTGTTTTTGTTGAGACTTAGTCAAATTATGTACTCTCTCCTTTTAGACATACTTTATGTGAAGTCTGTCCATATGAAAAGACTATGCCAGTTTGAATCCTTATGTGGCTTTGACATTCAGCTACCTACACTCTGCTGTCTTAGTCAAGAAACCCTTTAGCAACAGCGCTTAGTCACACTAATCCATCCCAGCATATTTCCTACTGTCTGATTGATGTTGTGTGAGATACAGTGTAAATAGATTTCTGTAATTAATTGAATAAGTTTAAGGGTCAGTGTGGATAATAGATTTCTTTTAATTTAATGGCCGTTACTTACGCGTGACCTTGTTGACTCCAATTTTTTTCAACACCAAACGTCTGTCATGTTTTCAATAAAGCTACCATGCAATTCTAATTAAAGCTATCGGAGTGCTTACTGTAACCATATTTGTTGTGCCTTCAAAGGGTAAATCCTGTCAAGTATTACAGAATCCTGTAATCCATCATTTTAAAAACATTATTACAGCTCTATGAAGTACAAAAGGGGTAATTTAGCAAACAAAACAATCACAATATCGCAATTAAACGTTAAAACAAGCAACTCCGTGATTCATTCCAAAAATTTCAACCTTGAATGCAAGCTTAATATACTGCTCCATTCAGGCTTATTAGCGTGCATTAGATTGTTCTTATTAAGCACATAGAAGAACACGAGGGCTTGACCCTCTTGTTATTGTTACGATGATTAACGTTATTATTCTATCAAATGTGGCCTTGACACATAATCCATGGGGAATTCATTTTAAACTGTAGGGCCTCATGTTTAAAAAAACCCATAATTACTCCTCTTAACATAAATGTTTATATCTCTCTGGAATTAAAGAATGGTTTGCTTTTGTTTAGAATTGAAATGACCTTAAATTATTTATATGATCCAGGGATGGAATATGAAATCAATTACTCTTTGACCATTTTATTAGTTTCTCTGTGACTTTAAATCCAGCCAGGAGCTTTTTCTCCCCCGCTGAAAAAAACACAATTGTCTCTGTGTTCTGTCACTGATGCCTGCTCAAATAACACAACAGCCCCACTGAATATGTTTTAGGAGAAATTATCTGTCGCCTTAGATACCTGTGGCCCTACATATTCAACTACAGAAAGTGATAATGATAATACAGGGTAAAAATATAATAATTCATAACAATACAGCATACGATTATGTGAAGATAGTAGTGCAGAAGTCGACATATCTACAGTTTCCCACTCATTGAAATTCATTTGTTACACAGTGTAGGGACACGCATAAGAGCTGCAGTATTTAGTATCTCTATTACACACCTATATGGTCATAAATCCTGTAATATCTTGTATTGGGAGATTAGGGCCATGGCTGATACATCTGCTGCTGTAGACCCATCTGTGCAGGTCACAGTGTCAGCAAGTCACAGTGTCACACTTAGACCCCATCACTGGCCAAGGCCCGCGGTGTAAGGAGGCGCTTTATTTGGGGCAGGCAAATCCAGTAACAAATCAGCTTTCTAATAAGCAATCAGTGATACACAAATGTGTCATCAGCAGTTCAGAAGCTCCAGAGAGGAAGAGGCGCACAAAGACATTAATGAATACACCGCAGAAATCTTTAGCCGATCAATACGGCTGAGTTATTTTCATTGAGCTGATATGCTTGATAGATTAAAGCTGGCATTTCACGTTTGTCAAGATTGCAGAATAATTTTCCTCTGCAAAGCATCACTTAGATAATTCTGGGCGATGTCTGCAACTTTGGCCTTTCGACTGGTCTGCAGTCCTGTTTTACAAAGTCTTTTTTGTGTGTCTAAGATCTCTTAACAGTACTGAACAGTGGGGAAAAAACCATACACTTTGTGTGTGAGTGTATGTGTGTGTGTGTATGAAAATGATCTCATACACACACACACACACACACTCACTCACAATTTATATGTAGCAGTCACTGGTTCAGACTATAAATTTGCTCTAAATGCAAAATAACTTAATTTGCATATGGTAATTATAGACTTCAGTCTTCCATCAACATACATATTACCAGCAGACAGAAGATCTTTGGTCTGAGTGGTGGTTAGGATAGGATGGCCAAACCAAACCATAACTGCTTTTGTCACTCCATCAAGTAGCATTGGCTGGAGTGAAAGGCACAACCGAAGGAATAAGGGGAGGTACCAGGCAATAAGAGAGCCAATTGTGGGGAGAATTCCAGGAATCATTTAAATATGTAAATGATGGGAATATCTTAAACCATAGTTTAGTTAACAGTAAGCACTGTACAAGATCATAACCGTGGCTGTGTACACCTACTGTGGTTGGGTGAATCGGCAACATCCCACAATACACCCTGTCACCGTTCTTTTCCCCGGGGCCATAGAGCATGCCAGGGACGCCAGAAGATGGTCCCTTTGATAGCCGGCCTACCGAAAATCTCTTTTTTGTTCTGCGTGTATTGGAAGTGACAATGATGCGGGCCTTATCTGGACAGGCGTCCCGTGGGAGGCCTTCTTCCTCGCAGATTATTGACAGGGCCCTGTGTTGTGAGTCATGCGGGCCTTCGGCCATCATCGCCATCAAGGCCGGAGGGGTAGGCGCCAATTACACTCCACCGGCCCCGCAAGATTCCCAACCCCTTTCAAGTGTCGGTTGCCATTAGGGTGAGGTGGCGATGAGGCGGCAGGCTGGGCGGGGGATGGGGTGGTCGGGCAGAGGGGGGTCACGGCTCACAGGGCCGGTTCTGAGCGTTGCATGTTGTGTCGCGCAGGTGCGAGAGGTGCGACAGGAGCTTCACGCAGGCCACCCAGCTCAGCAGACACCAGCGGATGCCCAACGAGTGCAAGCCCATCAGCGAGAACAGCGAATCAATCGAGGTGGATTAGCTGATTGACTGGCCGGAATTAAACTGCAAGGAAAATCATGATTAAATGTCACGGACACTTAAGCAAAACCAAAGATTTCCTCTGAGAAACTCTCAATCAGCAGCAGAAAACCAAAAGCAGTAATAAAATAAGTAAGATGTTAAGAGATATTGATCCTGGCACAGATAAGAGACTGGGATTTGTGGGGATCGGAGGGGTGTGGGTTGGGGGTGTGGGGTGGGGGGTGGGTTTTGTTGTTGGGGTTGGGGGGGGTGGGCTGGAAAGGTGGGAATGTCGGTGTGGGGAGAAAAGATTATTTATTTATGACATGGGATCCGGTGCTTTAGGAGGACCTAAAACTGGGACTACAATGAAACCAAAAACCCTCTGTCAGTAGCTTTATATCTCAGTTTCTTACTCTTTGTAATATAATACCAAAGGGAAAACACTATTAGGGTGCTGTGTCAGACACCCCTTTACTGAGAATGCACAATTTCTGTTTAATTGCACCATTTCTACAGCATGATTTTAAAGGGGAAAATTGCTTCCCCCTTCTTTTTTGTCTCGATGTGATATTTCAGCTGCAAAAAAAGAAACGATTCTCAATATAAAATGTAAAAACACAAAGATATTTATCTTCCATTGCTCTCTTATCATGTTTTGTGCACTTTTAATTATCCTAACTAATTTAAGATTTCAGCACTGCTCAGTGCTCCAAAAATGTAATGACGGAGTGTATTTAAATACAAAATGAAAATAATTTTGTGTAAAAAAGTATAATAAATATTATCTCCGTGTTTAACAACTGTACCAATGCCAATGTCGTAAAAAGGAGACAGGAGGAAATGCTTAAATGTTTTTGTCTAGAAAGTGAAACGGTCTTCATATTTCAAAGAATCCCTACATGATTTTCCTACTGTTCTTTTGTCATGGTGCTTCTTTTAACAATTTTTTTTTTAATTTTATTTTGAGGTCTAGAGTGTACATAATATCAATGTAGCATACTTCAGAGAAATGAGGTAACACAACTAAAACATTACATGTAACAGAAAAATCTGTTCAGCTTTAAACTGAAATGAGAGGCATTCTCTTACAATCAAAACAAATCAGAAATGTTGCTTTAAGTTGAGAATAAATACAATTTCAGTTCTTTTTCTGTACCAAATGTTGAATCTGGACTTGTGTCATACTCTGTTTGTTTTTCAATGTTTTTTTTTATTGTTGGCCTAATGATTTGAGTTGAAATAAGCAAAGCAATTTGACTCAGATTAATATTAAAGCAGTTACATGTGTATGATAATCATCACCTCCACTGTATATGAAAAATAACTTTGATTCTGAATAGTGTGTTAAACTCAAAGATTAATCAACATTTGACTCTTGTTTGCATGATTTCAACATATTGCCTTTTTTAAATAAAAGTGGGCCAAAACCAAACTGTTATTCCATGGGAAATAAAGTGCAAAATCTGTTTTGAATATATTTAAGAAACATACTGTATTGTATTATTTATGTAAATAAGTTATTTCTATATGACTGACAAACTTATTGCTGTATGCCTTGAAGAGCATCTTACATTGTATATATATATAATATTTCAGTGGCGTATATATATATATGAACCGCCACTGAAATAATACCTACAGATCCAGTCCAAAACAAACGTTAGAATATCATCAAATACAGCTGTTCTGGAAGGGACGACCATTCTTCTAGCACGGTGAGTCACTCACACAACAGCTGTTGAGAAAGGTAAGTACAGGAGTCTCCATCAAAAATGTAATTACACGCAAATAAATCAGACATTTATGTACATAGAATGTAACTGTACAGTAGTAATAACAAACATGGAAATCCAGTGAACTACCAGTCTCATTTAATGTATAGTATGTGTAATACAGGACCACCCAATGTAGCATACATCATATATTATATTCAATATACCACTGCATAACATGCTCAAAGAATTACATGTGGCATAGTCTAGTATCCACCCATTATCATTACAATGTTTTCCAAATACAAATTGAGCGAAGAGACTTGTGTTTTCATCTCAAGTATCTTGTGTCTATTGTTAATAAAATTTGCATGCAATCAGAATATATCTTAGGAAAGCATCACTTTCAATATGTATAATATTGTAAAAAGTAAGAAATAGTAAAAGTATATGTTAATTATTATCAATGAAAATATCTTAATGGAAATACTTCTCTAAGATGGCCTAATACTAATGAAGATGAATAATAATTGATAGCTTAATAGTGATCTTTAAGTCAATCAAATTAATATAGATTTATTTACATTTTTGATTGCCCATTCAACACCCACAATTTTAATCAGGACCTTGAGTGTGAAATATTCACTGAAAACTAACTTGATGAAATAAAAGATCTAGTTTGGCATAAACAGTTTATATATTCCAATAAAATCTTCAATAATGAATCTTACTGTGAAAATGGGAGCGCACACAAACCCAGCTTGACTGTAGTGGGAACCCACAGTTGAGTTTCAGGGGATGATGGATCGTAGAGTCATACATTGCTGAATGTCTGTTCCTATTAACAAGATCTTAAGCAGCACCAGTGAACTTGGCCTGAGAAGATGAGCACACTGAGGTAATGTCAAGCCCGTTGGGTCATCCTATTCAACGGCATCAAATGTACTCAAATCCAATGAGCAACAATGCAAATTAAAGACAGAATGTTTCTATTAATTCTGCTAATAGGAATATTCCCTGGAAATGTGGCTTTAAATTGATTTGTGTTTAACGTGATGTTGGGAGGCTTTCACTTCGTGATTGTAAGTGTGTATTGGGCTGGTCTTTCAATTCATGAAACATTAGGCTCCAATTTGAAAAGAAAAAAAATTGAGGAAAACATCAAAAAAGCAAATACATTTTTATGTGGATATCAGTGGTGAATGTTTATGTTTTTAAGATGCATATCTGATCATATTTATTTTCTTTAGGCTGAACTATAAGACTTCATAAGAATAAGAATTCAGCTCCTTATATTGACCGTTCCATTTGTACTTTATTTTTCCACTATATTAATTTTAAAATATCACAGATAAATATCAACATTTTCATACAATCATATGTATGAATGAGTGAAAAAGAGTAGCATATGCTCATTTAAACTCTTATTGGTACCCCCCCCCCCAGAAAAGTATGCTAGATCCTATTGTATTTTTATTTCAATGGCTAGACCATATGATGATCCATATGAAAATAGTGTGCTGGTCCCAGACCAAGGCGGAGGCTTTTTCTTGTTAGCTTTTAAAATCCATCTTGCGGGGCGGTGATGTATCAGTGCCTCCGCAGGGTTTGCTCGCAGCCCCTGGCCCCTGCAGTGTCTGTGTGTAAGGTCACGTCCCCCGGCTCCTCGGTTTCTTCTGCTTGGGCAGCTGTCGAGGGGTTATGGATCTGACCCCAGCAGCACCAACTCACTGAGCCTGTATGCCAGTCCACTGATTTATTAGTCCGTGCTCGTACACCTTCCTAACGCCATCTTTTTTTCCAAGCACCTCGCTGAAATTATGAAATTAAAATTTGGGGTAGGGGGAGAAAAAAAATAAAGTGAAAGCAAAGCAGCCAGTTCAATAAACCTTTCCACACCACTGCTCTCTCGTCTGGGCTGAGCAAAGAGCTGCACTGCCAGTAACCTTATAACCTCAAGTACACCCTTTGGACGTGTGTTTACATTACTTTAAACCATGTCAGTTAGATAAAGAAAATCAGCACATTTAAGTGATTATATTAGCTTTATTTGGCATATTGTTGCAATAATTGGCTTTTATTCTGTAATAAGAGACAATACATGTGTTTTTTTAAGCAGAACCATTAAACTAAATGGTCAAAACACTAGTGGCAGTGTTCTTGCACAACAGACTGCAAAATAGAGTGAATGACTGACTGATTGTAGCTAAAGTGGGTTTTCACCAAGCAAGCCATCACCATCTCAGACAAAAGTGTGTGTGAATTTTTTTGTTTGTAATATTTTAAATTTTTTCTCTTCCTTGTATTTTTCCTATCACAAGAATTAAAAATGATGAAAAATATGAAGACAATGATAAAACTTAACTGCTTTAAAGTCACCAATAAATATGAAAAATAAACAATTTTATTGTTGGATTTAACTGTCTACAAATATTTCTACATATTATTTTATTAATCGCATATTTAGGGATGTGTTTATGGAGAAACACAACCTTGGCACACAGACTGTACCATTGCGCCATTACTTTGAGTATCTGTTTTGAATAAGCAGTTAGTCATTGTATCTAACTATACAGACTACTGTGCTTTTGCAAGATCTTTGCAAGTGTTATTGTTACCATGACTTAAGTGGTACCATTTTGTTTATGTAACCATCAGCTTTCCTTCTTTGATATGTAATTTTTGTTCTTGCTGACAGTATGCATTCCATCCCCAGATTGTTTGTAAAAACTATTAGAAATTTACCTTGAACTTTAAGTACAAAATATTTACCAATTTTCTCCAAGTGCTTTGAGAGCAGTCACAATTTGGAGATAATGAAAACAAAATTGCTAGCCTTTTGAGTGATTTAAGCTAATTATTCTCGTGGGACTTATACAAATTTGTTAAACAAATACAGTTAAAATTTCGGACATCAATCACAATACTTTGCCATGGGAACACGGACCTGCGAAATGCAGTTTCGCCCAGAGGCTAAACAAATGATCACATGAAAATTATTATTTTGAAAACATACATGTGAAATGGCCCTGGGGTTTAAAAACCATAGCGCTTTTCTTTTCATGGAATTTCCTGCTGGGGGAAAATCTTAAGCAGACAGAGGTCACACTTTCAAAAGCAATTAGTGATCATGTCTGAGTTTTTCTAACTTTTTCACCAAGGACTAATTGGAAACATATAATGTAGAAAAAGCCTGTGAGAAATGTAAGTTCTGGCTTGACCTTGTTAAATTACAACCTCAGATTATTAACATGACAAATGTGTCTCAACTAAATGATATTTTACTCTGAGTATGTGTTTTTTTCTTTATATGCTTGGCAGGCACTTTCATCCAAAATGGTGTAAAGCTCTTCAAATTCTGTAAACCATTTGAATTACTTTGAGCTGGAGTATATAGAAGGCAGCCAGCATTCAGAAATTGAAACTCGAAAGTTCTGGTCAGAGTTTACAGCAGTGTTGTCTCACCACTATTTGACCCTGTGTCTGAACTCCAGTGCTCTATCACACCAACATTGTTTTTCCTCACCATGCTGAGAAGGGAAAATGTTGATAACATCTAGTAGCTGCAATGGAGCAAAACAAGCGAAGGCCCATATCACCTTTGAGCGTGATGATAGATTGCTTATGTGAGCCTTGATATTATCGTTTCCCAAATGGTACCTGTATACTTAGGTATAGCAATTTGAAGAAGCGCACACAATCATGAGGGCTGAACATCCAAGCACAGCTCATTTCTGAGATTATTTTTCTCCTTGTTGCAAGAAAGTAGTCTTGCAGGTCAAATACTAATAAGCTTGTGCAACTAATGTGCATTTACCTTCACTGTGTACAGAAACAATGTACATCATGCAATTGCATATAATGAGCCATTGTATAGTACAGTATGACATTAGTTATAGAGGGCAAAGCACTCTGAATTCCCATACTGCTGTACTGTATGGCAGTGAGGACTGTGTATTTTGTCCCATATTCTAAATGAACTGTTATACATAGTCAGTGCTTCTCACTAATTAAATGTTCAATCCATTTTGCATGGCAGGTTGAACATGAAGCTAATACCTGTTGCACACAGAGATGCTTACATAACAATGCTGATTGAGGTATATGTGGAACAGCAGAGGTAGTTATCAAAGCACAGGGCGGTACATAGAAGTCTGGGGGGTAGTTATCAAGGATCAGACTGCCATAAATCACATGGTCAGGCCAGGCGAGAGTGACTGTGCAGACGCGGCGATAGCGAGCGTTTGTATCAGCCGTGTAAGCTGTCGCTGACGGCCCGTCCTCGTAAGTGCGGGAGGCTCAATCAAAGAAGAGGGTGAGTGTCTAAACAGACCACACGTCACTATCTACAAAAGCAGGTTTTACGGACTGTGGCCTCTATCCAGCAGGCCCCTCACACCACACCCCCCCACCCTCCCTGATAACTCGACTCAGGAATCCAGCCCCCCACTTCAATCAGAAAGATTGATGGGCAGAGAGAACAGTACATGTGTACCCTGTTGTCCACGCGAGCAGTGATATCAGCACAACCTACTCCCCATGTGACTACATACACAAGTGTGCAATCACGCCTTTGAAAGTACTTGTCAACAGAAATCTGTTTGCTATGTTAAATAAGTCCCAGCACATAGTGGATAGATAGTAACAACTTGTTTATGAAGTGATCATTGACCTGCCAGAAAAAAAGAGACGCACACCACAATCCCATACAATTCCTGTAGTTGTTTCAAATCCTGTTGTTCCAACCTTCCATCCAATTCCATAATGTACTACTGTAATTATTTCAGTGGCATGATATACACACTTTATATTGCATTCATCTCTGAAAGGATGATATGGTCTCTCCACTCGAAAAGGAGTTTCCCATTGGTTTTCATAACCTCTGATCCCAGTTAAATGACTTGAAAGTTGACATTGAACAACATCACAGGCAGACATTCCATTCAGTAAACCACAGGCCACCAAGATCTGGGGCTCAAATGCTCATAAACATATGCTAGGCTACACTGACCATTTCCTCATAAACCAACATTATATGATACCATTTACATTGTACACATTGCTGCTGTTGTTAGTAGTAGCATTTATAAAAATGTGTGCCATTTTATGTCTCAGGATGGCACACACATGACTCCTTTATGTGATATCAATATTCATTTTCATGTACTACTTAACTGTTTTGCTTAATTTTATTTCTGTATTATGGGGGATTATAAAATACTAACACAATATATGAGCACAACACATGTCAAAGAATAATATGTTTTAAAAATCTGAAACAGTACTGTGAAAAATAATAAAATGTAAAGGAATACATATTTTTCAGTTCCAGACATCCGCAATAAAATTATTAGACATAGCTGCATTCCTAACCCATATTGAGAAGTTCTGTCCCTGTATGTAGTACTGTGTGAAATTAAAGGCCATGGTCATACAATCATTAGGTAGGGCTGAGAAATCTGGCCAGAAAATAAACTCAACACAAGAAAAGTGCTGTAAAATTACAGTACCCAATTGGGTACAAGAAAATAACTAAAAGAAGGGAGCCGGTTAAAATTATAAACACTGTAAAGCCATTAACTGTATTAACCTCACCCCTATGGAAACTTGAGAAATTTGAAGCCAATTCCCTTAATATCCATACATTAACATTAAAAGTATGACAAGTACCGTACGGACTGCATGATAATATACATCTGTATCTGTTTAGTTAACGTCTGTCTCTTTAAATGGAACAGCAATTATCGTTTTGCTTTCAGGCCCTTGCTGCTTTCTGTAAAGATCTGTGACACCTTCTAAATGTCTGCGTTCTGTTTTGGAGCGTAATCTGTCTCACCAAAGTTCTTTAGTTCATGGGCTTGACACAACAGCCGGCTCGTCCCCAATCAATATGGGGCATTTTAGTTGGATTGAGATGAGTCATTGACACGAACAGATCCATTAGATTTCTTGAGGAATTACAGTTGATTCAGTCTTTCGGTAAAGCCCACTGATGTGTTCCTTTTTCGCTCATGACGGTTTTTTTCTTGTTGTCTTTTAAGAAACAAAAACTTGCTGAATTTGTTTATTATTCATTGGCAAATGTACTTTCGAGAAAATGTCATGCCATTGCGGGAATTATTTACTTTGAGTTTTTTTTATCCAGTGATGATAGATCTTCTTTTGTCCCACTGGTCCAAAATATCTTGGGTTTGTGTTGTGATTTATGGCTGAGCAGAGTTTCTTTCAGACTGTTGTTTGGCTGTGGCATCCCACTGGGCTGTGCTAAACTGAACTTTTCTGTCCAGTCTCAGTCTCCTGCACCCCATGCAATCTCTCACTGCACCCTCTCTGAACTCTGGGCTCCTCATTTCCCTGGTTTTGGGTTTCGCTGCACTTCTATCTCCGCTTCACGCAGACTAACTTCGGGTCAGATATCCACTTCAATCAAGGCTTTTACCGAGAGCTTCTTCAGTGCATCTCTGCTGTGGCTAAAATGAACTTTTCATTGTATTTTCCAAGATCTTTCCAGTACATTGTATACTCCATCTGCATCAATGTTATGTAGAACCATTTACTCAAGTACATTTAACAGTAAGCTTCTTAGCTTTTATTATTACTACTTGAAGTATTCATAGCTCTTTGCAGCAAGTAAAGAATGATCACATGTGTGTGAAATCTGAAAATACATATGAAACAGGAGGATATATCAGTGAAGACGCAAATATCACAAAAATAATTTATTAGGTACAAAATACATACAAATTAAATGTCACTCATTTGTAGTTCATAAAAAGGAAACTTAATATATTCTTCCATTTCTACACAACCGGATCAGAGGAAAAAGTTGTAACCTTTTTTTAATGCAGTAGCGCCATCTGGTGACTGCGGATACTCTTGCAGGCACATCTTTCACCATAGCTTTTAATGCTGATGTCATGGACACTGACATCTGTGACTGAGGAAGTTCTATAATCAACGTTCACCCCAAATTATGCTAACAACTGTCAACAAGTTCAACACACAAATCCAACGTTTAGCATTATTGAAGAGCAAATAAACCACAACTGTTTGAAAATTTCAAAGCAATAACATTGTAGCATTTTGTGATGCTATCGGCAAAAAAACGTGGTTCAGAGGATTCTCATGTACCTGGCATGGATAGATCTAACCCTAGGTCTCACACTGCATCCAAAACACCTGGCAACTACAAGCATCAGTGAACACATAAAATGACACATCTGATCAAAAGCCCTTTCTGAACACTTCACATATGGCGTTATTAGTCATTTATTTTGACTATATATTACATTCAAAAAAGTGTACACTATCTACATAAAACCACAAGTTTCAAAATATTTTTACAGAATATACAACTGATGTTTGTTTCTGACAGCGACTGATTGTAATGTAGCTGGCGCCAGTCTTGTTAGTAAACAGGTAGTGACAGGACAGGGGCTTCATGAAACTGAAAATGGGAGGAGCTACCATGTAGCAACATTGTTTCACTTGATTTGATCTTTGTGCTTCGCTGTGTAAAGTGAAACATTTTGATTGGTTCAAACAGGTCACTTGACTGAGAGCTGACTGTAGCTTTACTCATCAGAGGGTTTGTGAAGCCACGCTCTCCCTTCGCTAGCGTGCAGTCTGACACTGTGACATGTTTCCCTGTGTTGTGCGTGTCATTGATGGTGCGGCCCACCTCTCTGGGCCATGGCCTCCTGGATTTGGCGGTTGAGCTCGGCGATGATGCGGTCCTCATGCGTGTACACGCCTGTCCGAAGAAGAGTGTCCCTCTCCTCCAGCAGGCGGCTCAGGTGGTCATCTGCACTATCATTCTGAGGCACACCCGCTGTGTCTTTCCACGGCCTTGTTTCCTCCTGCTGCTTTAACCTGGAAACAGACAACACAGTAACTTAATCATTGGAACTTAATAACTTAACAGTAACCAATCATTGGAAAGATAGCTTTTTATAATTAAAATACTCCTAAATTACACCTATCACCAGACTAGACTGAATAATCAGACAAAAACTCACTTCATACATTTGTTTAAAAAACAGTCGCTTTGTCGGCAACAACAACCACATGAAGCTTATTTAGTGTCTGTAACACAGGAGATGCTGAACAGTGTCTAGTGTGGCCAAGTGTTTTGGTACCTGTTGAGCTCATTCCTAATTTCTTCCAGCTCCTGTTTCTCAGTTTTGACAGCTTCCTTCTCCTCAGAAGCCAAGTAGCGCAGCCTCATGTGCTCCAGCTCCTGCTGCTGTTTCTTCAGTCGCATCATGGCGTTTTCCTGCTCTCTCTGGCACAGCACAACAGAACGCATCATCACTGCCACTGCCTTCTCTCAGCCGCTCTGACAGAACCCAACAGCGAGGCACGGCAAAGTTTTTCCCCCTCACACCTTTCAATACGATATACTACACAGCCAAAAAATACTTTTTGTGAATTCTCACAAGTAAGCTGTGTAATCTGCAGATTCATATGTTTCCACTATATTTGGACCTTTGCTGTCCATGTAACCAGTGAATTCACCGAAAACATGACTTGCATTCATTTAGGGTGAAATATCAGTTTAAGGTAAGATAGTAACTAAAGGTAATGCAATTCCTACATAGAGCTTATGTCAAAACCAGTATGTTCATATGAACCTCACACAGAAGACTACAAGTGACCTGTTTTGCAAAGGTTGTCACCAGTGTAAGGCAGTTGGGGACACCCATCAGCCAGAGTTGCCGGCCTCAGACTATGCTATGGACAATCATTTGTTTTTATTGAGGTTATGTACACGTCATCCAGTGGTGAAGTCACTGTTCTTTACCCTTTACTCTTCCCACCCACTCCATCCCACATCCCCAAACCTGGTAACTTAAAAAACACAACATGTGGACATAAAGCGGATTGACAGACAGATCGATACACACACAGACAGACGGACAAACAGACAAGTGGTAAAGGAGACTTGTATGATGAAGAGGACAGAAGGAAAAGGGGGAAAAGGAAAGAAATACAGATCGAGGCAGGTGGTTGAAGAGAACAATATTACAAGGAAGATAATGGAAAAAAACATTTTGATGATAATAATGGTAACAGTCATTAATAAAAATAATACTACAAATAAAATAACAACAATCACAACAATCATAATAATACACTTAACTACAAGGGAAAAAAGAATAAAAGAAACTAATATGTGTTATGAGTGCAGTGTAATTGTGAAGGAGTTAAAGTGGCTGCCGGCTATGGGACATGGCATTGCATGATGAGTTTAGAAATGGGGGATTATTTAACATGCAAATTTAGTGAATCTATGTAGGAAGACCATAGTGTGGGAAGATTGAACCATTGTGTGATGTTTATTGAGTTTCATGTTTTCCACTTTAAGAGGATAGTTTTCTTGGCGGTAGCTAGGGCGATAAGAATGGGTTTGGTGTTTTGCTACGGGCAATTATGTGTCACACTGCAAGGCTGCCAGCCACAGGCATTTGCTGGCCAGGCTAGGATTTGTTTCTGAATCATATGAACAGCCACAAAAAACATTTTCTATGTGGCATTTTTTTACAGACTGATCAAACTTTTGGGATGACTGATATTTTCCTTAAAATATAATTTAAAAAAGACTTCTTGACTACTGACTGCATCTTGGTAAGGCTGCGGTGTGAAAAAGTAAGCCAGTCAAACTAAAATTTTTATTTATTTTTTTTGGTCAGTCTGCACAAAAACAGCCTTCATTTTTGTCTTCATGCCACAACAAAAATAACAGGACTGCACTTTTGAGATTCAGTCTGGAGCAGAAGAAGTTGACACGCTATTAAACAACATCTTGGCCTACTACAAGCGAAACTCAGAAGTGTCGGCTTACTCGTTTTGACACAGAACTCAAGCCTAGGCATCGTCACTCTCTCTAACACATTAGAGTAAAACTCTGCCCAGTTTACAATGCTGTACCAACACACACCAACTTGGAATGGAGTGTAAACCTGAGCTTTCAGCTAACATAAATAACACAAAATGTGTTTGTTGGAAAAGAGCGTCAAAAAGCAAACATAACCTCTGGCGAACATGTGCTAATTACCAAATGAGTGTGGAAACAAAACGCTGAAACGATTATCTTTGAGTTTCTCTTGGGTAATGCGTTATGCGTTACCCTGACTACCGGTAGTTGATGAGTATGCTAAGTATTTCCAGAGGTTTAAAAAAAAAAAAAAAAAAAAAAAAAAAACAGAGGGAAGAAAAAAAAAAAAAAAAAGAAAAAGTGTCTGGCAAGGTGTGTGGGCCCCCTTTCCATAGTCCACATCGACACATTCTGTGATAGCAGCCAGCCTCTCAGTGAAAACAGGTCTACAGTTTGGCTTACTTCAAGGAGGGGCTGAGGCAAACAGGGGCTGAGTGACCAGTGAGTGACCCCCACTCCCTATGGCCCTCAACCAGCAGGGTCAGCCTGAGGATTAACTGGAGTCAGGGAACCTGGCCAGACACGGCTCAACTACAGTTTTCTGGAAATAACTGCACTGACAGGGCAAGACAAGCACCTGGGGGATTTCACAGTCCCAGTTTTCCAGTTCTCATACTGACACAAAAATACCATAACATTATGAGAGGGCGGAGCGCAGAGTAGCTGGCACGTTGGGCCTGAAATTAATCAGCCTGCCATATCTGGTGCATTAGGAGCCAGAAGATAAGATATGCTTAGAGTTAGAGACAGGAATGTGCATGAGGTTAAGAGGATGGTATGAGCTGTTCATTAAAAGAGCTGGAATTCACATTCGTTTTGTTTTGTCAGAAGTTTGCGGACATTAATAATGATTTGAATTTGACAAAAAAAAGCTAAAATTTATGGTGGGTGTCGCCAACAATCAGATATTATATACACCGCCATCAATTAAGCAGCTTTGTGATTTGTTATACAAATATCAATGCTTTAAGGGGAATCTGACAAATGTGAAGCAGGAGCCAGATGCATTATATTCCTTGATCATAGCGAGACACTGCTTTCCATATTTTTAGGCCTCTAACATCTATGTGTGACATTTAAATGGTTAATGCTTGGGCTAATGCTTCATCTAATACAAACATGATTAATAGCCCCATTTCACATGGAGTTATGAAACCCTTAGTACAACATAAATCAACTTGTGTTTTTTTTAGCATATCTGGCACTTAAGTTTAAAAAAAAAAAAAAAAAAAACGAGTGGCTCAGATTTTCCAGCTGGCTCTCGTCTTTAACAGTTATTAACAAGGCTTGATAAGCTCTCAGAGCCGGCTCTGTTTACACTGGTGTCAGTCCCTCTGCGGGTTCACTGTGAGAGGCTGCTCTGCGATTCACGGCTCCGTGCCACAAAGCGGAGGCGGTTTTATGGCTTTTTACGGTTTACCGAACTTTGATGAACGCAGTGACAGATCGGACCAAACGAGAGGTCCATCTCTTCCCCCCGGCTATCGAAATGGGAAGAAAGTTCTTCAATGAGAGGGAAAATAAAACAAAGGCGCTGTCCCTGTACTTATCTAAAAAGCATTATCAAGACAGACGTTACTTTAACAGAAACCAGTCTCTGCAGTCAGTAAAGTGATTATATTAATTACCACAGCCTTTCATACAATATGGCCAAACAGTCCTCAAAGCTACTACAGTGTCTGTCCCAAAAGCCAATTCTTCTTTATCTTAGAATAATCTAGTAATGGGATAATGGACAATTCATTAGAGAAATTTCAATTAAATTCAATAGAGGGGGGTACAGGGGATGTTATAATCTTGGAACATGAGAATATCTTGAGGATGCAATGTTTGTAAAGCACAGAATAAACCTGATCTCCTACAATGGCAAAATGGCTTCATGTATCTTGGCCGTAATTTTGCCATGTACAGTAGCAGTCAATGACTCCCATAAGATGCCTGCACATACCGCAGTAGAGCCACCACATTTTTAATAGTTAGGAACCACCAATGTGAGATGAAGGCTTCCTTTGCTTTCTCCAAACATAAATCTATCCAGAAGACTGACAGATGATTCATCAGAACATACTACTTTCTTATGAGCAAAAGTCCAGGTTTTATGCTCATTAAATATGTTGGTGCACAGCGCCCTGGGTTACAAATGGAGGTCCTACCAGAAATATCAGCTTTGGGAATCTTGTTGATACTGGATAATGGAGATATGTTTTCAGATCTGCAGTAAGATATGAGGATGATGTTTTGTGGCTTTTTATCAACTAAGTATCCATCGGCCTCCGTCGGTGAGCTTTGATCGTGACCACTGTTGCCGCTGATAGCTTTCCCTTGTTTGAAGTATTCTGCCATGACCTTTCGGCACCACTCACTACTTGACACAAATCATTTTTGATTTTCTGTGCCTAACGCACCTTCAATTCAGGCACCAACTATTTGACCACTTTCAAAATCTGTTTCAAGACTCAAGAGAACTTTCAAGATCTCTCATGTTGCCTTAAAAACTGAAATATTAGGGTGTTATTTTTAAAATATCTCTTATAGCAAGAAAACATTGATAATTAGTATTGACATTTAGATGATACACATGTAGACTCATTTTTAAGTGTAATATTTTTCAGTTGGTGTTCCCACTATTTTGTCTACTCCTTTATAAGCACTTAGTGTGCACTAGAGACACCATTTTATCTGTAAACTACATCCTGACTCAGGTTTTTCACCTTGATACTACATCACTGATTAATTTTAGAAATTGTGTTCCTGTGCTGTCCTTTTCTGACACATGCCCAATGTGTTGAGCCACAACAGCCTTGAAAGTAGCTCAGGGTAAGTGGGTCTGCCAAAAAAAAGTAAATAAACAACAACCGAAGACTAAACCACACTTCTGATTAAGGAGATAAGGCTGAATGTCCTCTAAAGTCGGAGAAGTGTAAAATACCGTCCAAGTGTTTTGGTTAGAGACAAAGCGATGACTTTCCAACCACGCTGACAAAACAAGGCAGACGGTTTCAGAATTTAATGGCATACCTGTTTAAATCTGGCGAGCTCTTTTAAGGCACGTCCCCACTGTTGCTTGTAATGAAGCTTGGACTTTGTTGTGGATTCCAGTTTTCTTTCAAGTTCCACCTTAAATAGAGGGCGGTAAATCAAATAGAACCACATTAGGCCATTACAAACATTTCTTGAAAGATTATATATACACATGTCTGGATCAGAGACGGTTGATCCGTTGCAAGAAAAAAAATATGGTTTCAATCAACACATGTCACGTTAGCCAAATATTATGGCAGATGAACATTTTCTTTTCTTAAATTATGACCTTGTTACTTAGTTACTCATACGAACAAGAAGGGCACTTCACAAGGTGGATTTTGAAATGTGTCTATATTTAGTCAGGAGTGCAGGAGTTGGTCCTCCGCTTATTACTCACTATTCTGCTGCCCCCTAAGTCCATAATGAGTCAGTCATTCCTGCTTCAGCACTATAATCCCACTAAGGTCTGGAGAAACTATGAATTCCTGCACCACAATAGACCCTCGCTAGCTGTGTTTTTCAGTGGTGTACTTGTGCTCCTAATAGGATCACTTGCTCTGAATACTACAAAGCGAAAGATAATGGTGGAGAAAGCAGGCTCTAATTGGGGATGAGAGGGCAGGTTGACTCAGAGCAGGTCAGACTGAGGAGTGCTTTGTTGCAGATAAGCCTTGGGAAAGATTAGACTTTAAAGAAAGTCATGAAAGTGACAAATAATTGTGCAGTGTTGTCTGTTAGCTGGTCTTAATCTGCAAATTTTATGTTGTTTGACTTGCTCTTTGACAACCACAACAATTAATCTCAATTTCTCCGATCTCGAGCCATTTTTCAGAGCTTAACAGGTTTAGATTTCAGCCTTCAGAGAAGAACTCCATTTGTATATTGTGATAGTCAGTTAATTTGATTAATTAACTATGGCTATCACAACATACTAACTTCAATCATCTGATAAGGAGCAAGGCTGTCAAGACAGAGTCCAATACACCAGCTTGAAAGGGGTGGGTGTGTCACTCACCTTCTCTAGAGACAGCAGGTTGATCTCGGATTGCAGTCGGATCTCAGGTCGCGTGTTCTGTTGGTCACGGAACTGCTGGAAGTCTTTCTCCAACTGCTTATACTTGTTCTCAGCATCCTGAGTCTAGAAAAGAACAGGAAAAACTCAACAGGGGAAGATTTGATAATAAACCTACAGTGTACGAAAACAATGTTCTGGTGACAAATCTCGTTTACAGAGCTGAACACATCGACAATGTCATTTTTCTGTTGATCAGGTTGAGACAACCATGCAGTTTTCAAAATGTCAGAGTTAAAAATATTTCAGTTCATTCATATATTGAATGACAGGAGACTGAGGATTCATGACCCTCAAAAAGGATTACAAAAACATGGTTAATGACTCACCAGGCATAATATTTTGTAATGGGCAGCAAGGACATTTGATTGATTAGCTAGAGTTAGCGATTGACAGCATATGATAAATGCAAATGACTAATAACTGAAATGGCCTGTAAAAGAAAACAGATGGAAGATTGTGGACATAAATACTTAAGTCATAGGTGACTGAATATAAAGTGCTAACACTTGGCAAGATCTTTAAAGCATCATGCATCTGTTGAAGCTGCAATCCAATCAAATGTGAAGCATGAACAAGGTACAGACAACAATAAACTGATTTCTCTGTGATGGGGGCTTTCTCAGTCCTTCTTCATAATATCAGGGACATCCAAACAAGCCACTGTTTATTTTTAAATACCAAACATTTGAAATGTGTCGTGTTAAAAACCCGTACCAGGGGTTCATTTTAACTCAAACTTTCTGATTTTAAGCAAATATGGAGAAATGTTATCTGGTAAACAGAAGTTAAACCTTGCCCCATGCATACTTTTAGGGAAGTACAAACAGGGTAGAACATAGTGTGACAGAATTTTAACATGCTCTCCTGCCAAAAACATCACAAAATCACACAATAAACAAGCTGTAAAAATGTAACATTGAAGAGATCCATTCCCAGTCACTGCACCTCATGTTACTCTGAACCAAATCAACGATACCAAAAAAAAAAAAAAAAAAAAACTATGACAACATAGCATAATGTGTCTGTTTTAGCTGCAGAGGGGTTTAAAAGTTCCCCGCTCACAGCGGCCGAGGCCGAGGCCTGACTGGAGGTCTCTCGTCTGTCCTTTGACACAAAGCAGATGCCAGAGGAAACCAAGCACACAATGCCTGGTATTCTGTGCTGGAGGGGAGTGCACAAACAGGGGGATTGTGGGCTGATAAACGCTGTTCTGGTGTGCCAACGCAGGACGAATGTGTGTTTACACATTCCTGACATGGCGGAGACAAGATATAGGGCCGCGTGGCAGACTGGCTGCGACTTTCTCGGCACCACCTTCTCGCCGCGTGTCAGAAACCTACTTTGCTTGATTTGTTATAGCTGGGGTGTCCAGATGTTTTCTGGGAAAATGAGACGGCAGACAGAACTATTTCACTAAGAGGGCTGTTGGGATGGAGGGCAGGGGAGCCAAGAAGAGACGTAAGGCCTTTCTCTTTTTCCATGAAAAAACTAATAACTCCCGGAAAGAAAAATGCAAGAAAAGTAACTCCAGCTATTGCTTATCTAGGCCATTTTTCACTTTGACTTTGTACCTGCTCATTAGTGTGCCTGTGTATTCATATACAGTGCAAAGTGCAATTTAAAAACAGACCAAAAAGACTGGATTGGACCCCACTTTGCCATCATATATTGCAGCTGAAGCAAGACAGATTGTCTCAGTCCGAAATCCAGTTCAGAAGTCAGAATTTCAAAGTAGTACAGGTGAATTACACATCTGAGCAACTGTAGAAAGTAATTTGATCTAAAGAGTCTTCTAATGCTTTTCTACATACAAGTAATTTTCAGGTTGACTCCATGGGCAGCCATCTTGTTTGGGTTTTTGGGTCAAGGAATACAGACAAATTTTCGGTGACCACTTGCACTCTATGGAGTCATTTCAAAATTCCATGTGAGGAATCACGATTAGCCAATTTAAACATAAATAGCCTATAACATCTTCAATAATATGGGTAAATAAATTTGTAAATTAATAAATCAAAATACAGTGCCCCATAAGTTACACCAATAGAAGTCTGTACTACAAAAAACAGTAGGTTGAACATTGGTAAGGGAAACATAGTATTGTGGCCTTTTTTTGTGTTCTTCGTTAAAGATCGTCATGTGATATCAAAGGTACATTTAGCTAATTCTATAACATTTACTAATGAGCTCCATAAAATGAAAATACTTTACTTACATAACTTCTTAGATATTCAGGAGTATAATCTCATCGTCTATTGGATTTTTTTAGCACCAACACTGTAGTAAAAGTTACGGTTGAGTCATTTTCAAACAAATGGCCAAAACAGAGGAAGACATTTATCATAGTGACAAAAGTATAGAAGAACAGTTATAGAGACATTGTTCAAGAGGCAAAAAGCGCAAATTAATAAACATCAGTGTTCCAAGTACAATTTTTTCAATTCAAATGAAACATTTCTTGACATTCAAATTACACAGTAACTGTAAAATTCACAGCCTAATGTCTTGTGAAGTAATTTGTTTTTATAAATGTAGGCTTTGATTTTACTCCAAAACTTGTGTCTCTGGCGTAGAAATCTGGCGGTGATTCATTTGCAGCAACAGAAGAGACTCCAAGTCGTAAAGACAACAGAATATAGATATTTCCAGATTTAGGCAGGAAAAAGTACCAAAAATTTACAGGAATTTACACCCAATTTCCAATTTCAAACTAGACTCACATACCCCTCAGTAAGAGAATCTACTTACAGGATATTCAACACCATTCTTTACTTCCCATTCACTCTTCATTGCTCAAAATGACCATGGGAGTATTTCATAACCTGTCACAAATGTTTGAAATTTCAGTATAGTGCTAGAGGAACACCAATTTCTTTAGTGTCAGACCTGGAAGGTGAACTAACTGATATGTCTTGTTCTGTCGATACACACACAATGATTTTACTGCTTGTATTTTATGACTAAACAACAATCATAGAATGTGACATCTATAATTCTGAAACTTCGGTATCTATATGGTGCCCCTGACTGTTCATGAAAAGGGTTTGCTGAACCCTGGCATAAAATTTAAACCTGTAGAAGACTTGGTTAGCCTTGTGTTTCTTTCTTTCTCTTATTGTTATTAATTAGTTGTAAGGGCTTTAATTCCCAGAATATGGAGAGAAATAATTCATGTACTTCTACATTAGTGTGGAGCTCATTCCCAATGACCAGCTAAAGACCAGTTAAATAAAACACTGTAGTTAAAACATTTAGTTTCTTTATATGCATTGATGACTAAATTATTTTTATGGTCCTCTATTGTTCCAGGTGCTAAATTGAAATAATTTTGATTAAATGAAATGTAGTCTGCTTTAGAACTAAATTATTTTATTGCACTATGTAAAGTAATAATTATAGAATAGTCTGACTGATAATTGATTCTGTTTTTGAAATTATGGTCCTCTTCACAGTTCATACCCCTTTACTGCGAGATGTGTGTATGCATAAAGTTGAAAAACACAGCTTGGTGTCTAGATAGATGTATAATTAAAGGTTTTTTATTTTCCCAAATATTATTGCAATGTCAAAACTCAGTGTGGTATATGTCATGAATTCAATGCTAGCTCGACAGCTATGGCTAACGAGATGCAAGTAAGTGATAACGAGTACTTGAGATAATGCTTTGTTTATGTCAAGACCACCATTCAGAAAGTAAACCATCACACACAATATGAGTTTAATGCCAGGCCAAACTGATGTTACAGGGCTGGTGTGCTTTTGCTTTCAGAGTCAATAAAGCAGTGCAAATGGCGTCAGTGATTTTTGTTTACTAGTGAGAAAGCCCCTGCAAGGTGACATTTAAGGGCCTTACATTTGTTTTCAGATGGGTCCGTGGGGGTGACAGGGGAACGACACACTCTGCTGACCCTCTGAACTTAATGTCACTCCCCCCTCCCTCGGGCCCCTCCCCCCTGACACGGCCACTGCACCGGCCCCTGCCACCTACCTGCTGTTGCAGTCTAGAGCGCTCCTCCTCCAGCTGCCTGACCTTTGACCTCTCCAGTTCCACCTGGTGAGCGCAGTCCTCACGAAGCCGGCGGCCGCTGTCCTGCAGCTCGCGCATGCTGAACTCGTGCTCCGCTCGCATCTCTCTCTGCAGCCTCTGGGTCTGAAGGACAGAGTGTGACACTCATCATATTCACACGCTGCACATCACACACATCTATAAAGGGTTTTGTGCGTATGTGCTTTTCTTTTTAACATATCAATACTGCATGTGGCAGACAAATGAAGACTTATCCAAGCCTAAGTCAAGCAGCAGTGTTAATTCCATAAATCATTTAGGGTCACTTTACCATGAAAATCACCAAAGGAGCATTCAAACCTCCTGTGGCCGTTTTTCATTTACTGCATATTTATGAGATCTAATAAAATTCCCAGAGGTGGGAGCCTGAAGGCCGATTTAATTTACTTTCCCAGCGTTTCCCTGGAATGCTCACCTCCATCTCTGCGTGTGCTAGAAGTCTCTCCCTCTTCTCCATGTCAGCCAAGGTTTTCTGAAGCTGCTCCTCCAGAAGATTGTATTCCATTTCCTGTCACGCACCAGAGCGCAGGTTGTACTACGCATGGCTAACTTAAAGCACAGTGCCACATCCTCCTGCAGGTTATTACTTACACTTAATCCTGTTAATCCTCATTAAAAAGTCAATCAGATATACCAGGTGGTAACCTTGCAGACAGACTGCAGACAAAAACAACATTCAGAACCTGCTACAACTACGGCTGCTATCTGAAACCTGGAAACTATCAACACCACAATTTCCATCATTAACTTACTAAAAAAAAGGCTGAAATTATAACTGTGTAAAATGTAGTACTCTATTTCAGTGTAACATTTCATAATCTGTGCTCAAAGCAAGAGAAACAAAACAATAAACACACTTCAGACATGTATCACACAATAAATGAGGACAAATAAGACAAATCAAATTAAGTACAAACTAAAGAAAATGAAAAACTAATGATAAAATTGTAAAAGGATAAGACAGCATGTGCTGCCAGGCAGAGTAACTGATATTAATTCACTTTATTGAATTAATGATGACCTCATCATCACAGCTACAGGGGTGAGTTCTAGGTCTCACTTTGTGGAAAAATATAAATTATATGTAATAAATCTGTTGATAGCCATGAGGAATTTAGACAGTTCTGCAGTACTGATGTCTTGAGCAATGGCAGTGTATGAAGGTGAACGGTGGTTACTTCAGATGTCCTGGTGTATTGTCTATATACTCCTGTTGACTGTGAGCCGTGGAAAGCTGGTTTCCTCCCAACAGATTTAACTATGAATCTGAGTAACTACCTTTTTTTTGACCAGTGCCTCTCGTTCCCTGTCCCTCTTTCTCCACTCTTCTGCCAGGGCCTTCATGTGGCTCAGTTCCTTCTGCTTCAGCTGGACCCAAACAAGGACCAAATTAACACAATGCATCACACAACTGGCCTTTCTCATGTTAGCGAGCATAATGGCATTCAACTGCCCAACAACATGTCCTCTTTTAAGACAGAGAAGTGTGAGAGCTTAGGACTCCATCACTGATATAACGAAAATGTGAGTGAAGTTAGTTCTGCAACACATTTGGAAAGGTGATATTTGAATATTTTGTGGGTCCAAACACCAAGTATTCAAATAAGTGAATCACACTTCATTACTTCATCCCTTAACAAAGTACTACATGCAATCACAGTTCTTTCACTATAAATGACTCAAGGCCTCTAGAATGGAACATTTCAATGAATCATTCATCTTTTTTTTTAATCATTTTGGTGAATTAAAAACAGGACAGATTCTTTGAATGTAAAACCCAAGAAATATTCTAGTGAACTCATGGTTAAATGATAGTTCCATCCTCTTTAATATTCACATGGCTGTGAGGAAAACGTGTGCTTTGCGTGTAAAACAGGCTATGGTTGTGAGTTCTCAGTGAGCTTCATATCACCTGGTTGTCAAACAGATCTTCTTGCTCTTCCTTCCACATCTCCAGCTCCAGGGCTGCTTTGTATTCCAAGGTCTCGCGGGGCCCAGGGGGCTCATCCGGGGCCGCCGGGACGCTGTGGTGTTTCTGAGGAGGCGGCCCCGTCCTCTGCGGATCGGGAGGCACGTTCTGTAATGGCAAAATATGTATTTTTATCCTAACAAAAGGGATGCTCACACTGTAGACATGGGGGGAGGAGAAGCTGCTATGCACTAACAGGTGCTCACTGATTCAAACCAGTCAGTCAGTCCTTCTGTGAAATATTTTCATTCCTCAAACAAGTCTATGATTGACAGCTGATTGAATCTCCTCCAGGTAACGTGACTATCACGATGACTCAATCTCCCATCACTACCATACTCTACTAGCACCATATAACCATTCTGCTAGATGAGGAGCTTTGTAGATCAAACGTTGTTTGCAACATTAACAGTGTTTAAGAGCATCTAAGGGTCTGTGTGTGAATCGGCCTGCCTCTTAACTCTGGCACCTGTGAAATCTGCAGGTGTTTGTACACTATGATCTCTTTTTCAAATTTCCCTGCATCGTACTCCCTGTGTGGTCCCATCATTCCAGTAGGTGCATCCAAAACTAGTTTCAAGCCATTTCAGACATTACAGAAGCCTGCTGTAATCCACCTTGTTTTTTGTACACATAAAGGTAGTAGAACAAAATGCAAAGAAAGCTGAGTGAATGCAGGGTGACACATATATGCAAAGCAGAGGCTAGGAGTGACACTCCCATTCATGTAACAAACAGCATCCCAGAATGTATTGGACTGTGCATAAAATTGCTGGACAGATTAGCTTGTCTATAATTTTAGATGGTATGGCTACAAGAGGGGACCTTAGTGACTTTCGAAGAGGGGTAATTGTTGAGGCATGTTCATTACGACGCTTCAATGACTAAGATTGCTTCACCCATAATTAAATTACTTTACAGTAGTGGGCATGGTGATTAAGTGACTGAATGCTGGTTAGGTGATGGTAGCATCAGCGACAGAACTGATCAGCATGGAAAACCGTGAATGTAAGTGCATACCCCAGGATTGTGTAGTCCTTGCATTGAGTCAAAAGGCATAAAAGGTAAGCAAATATAAACCTGGGACAGTCAATATAATGAAAAACAGTATTGGCCTATTATGTGACTTTTAACTGTCTATTAAAAGACAATTTAAACCCATTTAAAAGACAATTCAGTCAACTGTGAACTACCAATGAATGCTAACACTTGCACTTTTTTGTGTAGGAAAGCCTTACCTGTAAAGAATCAGATATGACAATGTCTTGGGCCTTCACTAAACCCAGGTCCTCCAGAGTTGTGACGTAGCACAGCTCAGCCACTTTCTCATTGGGCCTATGCCAGGAAAAAGAGAAACAATCACAGAATGGCAGGAAACCCACAACATCAACACTGACTCAGCCACTGCATAGCACCCTGTGCGCCATCTAGTGGCTGTACTGCTGCAGCACAAGGGTACAGAGAAATCTATTTTTTTCCACAGCAAAGATTTTTTTGCAGTATATAAAAAAATTGATGTTTATACTTGGTCCATTAGTGGTTTTTAAAATTGTGCGCACTGACGAGTCTTTGCATTTCTCCAAGCTGTAATTAGTACTATCAATTCAGATTGCCAATTTGCGGATGCAGTTGTTAATGGATGCTACTGAAATTACAACAAACATCCATTCCCTTTAAAAAAAGAACATAAATTCAGCAGATTGGCGAGGATGCCAGAAGAGATGAATCAGTCTTGCACCTTAAAGCACAGCAGTGTGCTAACCCAAAATATATTGTCAGGACTACACAATTAAACAGGCTTTGTTTGCAGTGTAATGCTGAAGGTTTTACCCCCGGGCCTTCATAACGGGTATCCTGTCAGAGAAAGTCTGCCTCCAATGCTGCTGCCCTGACGGTCCGAGGAAGCGGGTTTTCTCTGACGCGAGGAGGTGGGAGAGCTGGATGCTGACCGTGCCGAGGAGCAGGTCTCGAGCAGTGGGGTCTTTGTGCCACACCTCCACCACCAGGGGAACCCTGTGCCAAAGGCGGAATACCATCAACTACATATGAACAGGGCACACTCACACACCTGGAAGAGAGAGCTCGCCTTCTGTTGCCACACTAGGTGAGAGCGAGCGCCATTTGGACCTGCCCTATAACAGTTGCACTTGCTCACAGTCATGTCTGACTAAAGTGTCAAACTGCTGACATGTTAACTGAGGGTATATTATCTATACACACACATCTATGGTTGTCATACTAATTGAAAGGATGTCATTTGATGTATTCTATATACACTCACATACACAGTGGCGCTCCAGAAAGATGTTTTGCTGTTGGCTTACTAATCATTCAATCACTAAGACATTGTTAGCGCTCCAACGCATGCTTGGACACACACCCAGGTACACTAGCACACACGCACACACATACCTGAGGAACGTGTCCTGGAGTTGGTGAGGCAGTGCAGCAAAATCAAAGGCACAGTAGGACTGAGGGAGGAACACCTCCATGTTCTTCTGGACTTCCACCGGCGGGTTGGTCATTATAGGCGCGACACTCCCAAAAAACTGGTAGGAGTACCTGATAATGAGAGGGCATTAATATTTACAATGGATGACTTTCCCTTCAGAGCTGACAGTTAGTAGCAAGATCGCTAATGTCAGCTAGCTAACAAATAGCTCATGTTGCAGGGTTTGTCAGAGCAGCTGTTCACATCAGAGAACCTGTTAAGTCACTGAATATGCATCAGTTTTCTAGGCAAACTTGCCAACTATATTTCACTTCAGAAACAGCTGGACAGTCATCATAATTAACAACAACTGAGTGATTCTATCCTCACATTCAGTTAGCAACAACAGTGCAATGGTAAGTTACTATTACTCTAGGTATGGGGATACTAAGGAGCTTAATGCTGCAAGACATATTTTTTTTTTTTTTTTTTTTTTTTTGGGGGTTCCCCCTTTTCCCCACCCTGAACAAAACCAAACTGGTTAGCCCACCACAGCAACCTGCTCCCACCGTCTCAGCAGGAGGAAGCCGTGGCACGTGATTCTTCTGACTTTTAGGGCCCTCCCATCCCCAGCTAGGCTGGGCCAATTGCCAGTACTGCAATACATGCTGTACTGAGCAAACAAGATGCACTATATGAAGTCCAGCTCTGTTGGCCTGCTTTAACTGGCTACCCACCTCAGAGTGCAGTTGACTGGGAAGCCCACATCCATGTCTCGGATACTACGGAGGTCCATGGAGAAGCAGAAGTGGTGAGCAGAGGACGGGATGGAGATCTTTGGAGCGGAAACACTGACGGAGGATACTGGAGCTTCCAGCTGAATGTGGACCTGACCATCGCTCGGAACAGAAGGGCCTGCAATTGGTCCAAACAGCAAACATTTCATCATAAGCCAAAGTAAACTTCACACCAGGTTTTCAGTGTATTACATATCGGTTTTGTGCATGAGTATGCTTCCTGTTTCCACAAAAGCATTCCTTTAACTTCAGAGTGCTAAAATATACCCCATTATCTAATTAGGATTGTATTATTTGTTTTTCACCAATGGAAAATGCAATAATGTTTTAATTCAGACATTTTTGCATCCAGATTTAAAGTTAATATGGCATAATTAGAATGCTACTTCCTTTTTTTTTGTGTATCTGTTTGTCTGTGGTCACTTCCTGTACAAATAACAACTGTGTTTGAAAATTAGATGGAATTATGAGCAGGAGTATGCTGTATTGCTGTTGCCCCACTACCTGCTGGGATAGGTTGAGCCAGCCCTGGGTCCTCCAGCAGGCTCTCTGCTTCACTCTCTGTGTGAAGGCTGGCATGGCGAGGTTCTGGGGAGTCATGGCTCGGGATGGGGGACTTCCGTGGGGACGGTGGAGTACAAGGCCTCTGCTCTGGGGGAGGAGATCTGGGCGGAAGGGGCGACACACTGCCCTTTTTCACTGGAGACCCATCCACACTCTTACCAGGACTACCCAGCTAACAACAAGAGAAGGTAAACATTGAGTAGATGCATCCATCTTCCAACAGTCAAAGCTGTTACAATCCTAATTTAGACATAACATTTCATTATACAATCTCTTCTCTCCACCAATTTTAAATGCAAGTGTAAAAAGGGGTTGAGATACATTACAAACAATAAAAGGAACATATAATTAATATGAATGGGGACTTCACAAACAAATGCAGAGATGATAGAAAACAATATCTATTTAACTAATATCATGCTGAAAGTGAGCCTGTGCAAAAATTGAACTGCAACCAGAAGTTTCAGTCATATATGACATATTTGTTTGTTAAGATATACCTAATATCAGAACAAATCATAACTGAAAAATAAAAAACAATGTACAAATAAAAATGCTGTGTTGTTTACATACTGCCTTCTACAACCAGTTGTTACACTGATACACTTGGAATCATCTCTGCTCCATCGTTTTGGAAGATGCTCTAGATATAAAAAATTTTAAAATGACTGAATGTACATATAGCAGGTGGCAGTAAGACACCAAAAGTGTGGCGGTTTGTAAGGGACTGTGGGTACCTGAGGGTTGACTCCCTCCCTCCTGAGCGTGATGGACACCCCCAGGGTGGGCTGCAGATCTGGTGGGATGGCCGGCAGTTTGAGCTTGGCTCTGTTGGGGGGCACCAGGGTGAAGGCCCCTTCGACAGTGGCCGGCTGCTTCTCAAACTCAACCCCGCCTTTCAGCAGCGCGGAGAAAGAGATCTCAGTACTCCCCAGGGAGTGATTCCCACAGCAAAGATGGATCTGAGGGCAAACGCAAAGCAACAGACGAAACACACAGCTTTTTCAAATGTGCGTTCCATGTATTAACAGAGGATGGAGAGGGAGCAAAAACAAGGAAGGCGGTACGTGTTCAGTCACTTCGGGAACATAATTAAGTCTGTGCATAGCACAATGTGTAAAAACTCTCAAAATGAAGTGGGTGGCTGAAGCGTAGAGCGAGTGGGGCTGTGTTCTGTGGCTTCCCATAATGAATGCAAAGTCAGAGAAAAACATTGGAGCAACAGCCAATGTGTATATTATTGAAACAAATCATAAGAGCTCTTCATTAATAAGAGCTGGGTTTTGTCCATGAAACACTTAGGAGCTGGAGAATACTGCATGCAGGAGCATGCCACCAACTGAATGGCTGCATGAACGCATTGCTTGCAGACCAGCCTGTAAAAACGCATTACCTGCAGATTGGGCTGCTGACTCAGGTAGGCCCGCAGGACGCTGTCGCTGCTGCGTATTCGGACAGAGGCTCTTTCAGGCTCGAAGTTTGGGCTGATGAGGTTATGGAAGGGCTCGCTGGTGATGTCATTGCCCAGCAGAGTGTAGTAGAAGAAGAACTCGGAGCCCTCCTGGGACAGCTTCATTGTGTTGGGGATCAGCTGCAGTAAGACGAATGGGACACATGACATTCTCTCTATACGAGTCCTTATCACCTTTACAGTAACAACAATCTATAATTACAAAATTATTTTCATGAAAATTGACAAAACCTAATTCATATTTTAATCGCATCCACACACACAATTATGATGTAACAGGAAAATGTGTATTAGGGAAAAAACACTCATACACTGTATCTGCACTTTATCCAGTTTGTGCAGCACCAACTTTCTGAAAATGTGTTCTCTGTAAGTTATTAACCATTTTATTGCCTTAGATTTCACTTCTTCCACATTCATGTCACAATGCTGCATGTTAACACAGAACGCAGCTGCCCCTAAATTGTACCTGCTCCAGCTTTGTAGCAAAGGCCACAGTGACAGAGAGCACAAAAAGATCAATGCAGCGATCCTCTGGCCCAATCTGATGATAGCCCTCGTCTTCTTTCAGAATCGCCGCTAACGGACCCGTCACAAGGTTGGACAAGCGAGGTGAACCTACCCCCAAAAAAAAAAAAAAAAAAAAACATTAAAAAAGAATCAACGTACTTATGTGACAATAAAGAACACACCACGAATGAACTGCAGAACCACTGTCACCTGGACACTGGCTCAAGAAATGAAGCTTAAACACCTTACTCAAGGATAGAACAACTTCCTTAGAAGTAAGCCAAAACCTTAATCAGAGGCCCGTTCACTTCTCCATACAATAATACACATTAAATATATCATGTGCACATCATGTTGCTCTTGAGTGTTTTCTTATTTAGTATACAAAAGGAATTTAAACAATCTAGGTGGGATTTATCTATGGGATTTACTGTAATGTGTTATCAAAAAATAAAAATACAGAAATCATAGTGCATCGTATTTTAGCTGTGAGTTTTCTGATAAGTACTTTTGACAGCTGGGGCTCTGGAGTGTACCTCCATTGCCTCCTGTTATGAGGAAACTGCTCTTGCGGACCTTTCTGCCTCCCTAACCACTCACCTTGCCTGGGGGGAGCCTCTTTGGCCTTGAATTGGTCAGGCGCTTGTTTGGTATCATTCTCCAACACCACACTGACCAGAATTTCAGGCTTCAGCTTCTTGTACTTGCTACTAAGCAAAGGGAACCATTTTGGAGGCTGTTGAGGACAAAATAAAGCAGTTGGTGGCAATTAATTATTAATTCCATAATTAAATTTCTCCACAGATGTCATTAAACAAATTACCCTGCAAATAAAAGTTTCCAATGATTTGGTAAACACAATAACTAGGACATCTCTAGATGTTCAGTATCAACAGATGATTCCTTGCAAAACATACGCATATTTATTTGTCTGTTAACGTGTCACGTTCCATCTCGAGCACTATGGTGACATGTGCTTGCCTGTTTGACTTCCTGGACGGATCTCAGGTCCAGGACGATGTATCCCAGTGATTCCTTTGCAGACGTGACTGTATCCACTGCATAGCACTGCAGTTTGATCGGCGTGCGCTGGAGTCTAACAAGAGCGCACAGAAACAACAGCTTTGAGCCAAGACAATCAAATACAAATTCCGACATACAGTACAGGGAACATTGGAGAAGCAACCATATCGATCTTTAAGATCAGATAGTAAACTGCAAACAAAGAAAAACCGTTAGCGGAGGCAAAACTTGAAATCATGAAATCAAAATAACACCGACTTTGATCATTACGTTGAGTTAGAAGCATACTCTGTCCAATAGTAGGCGGGAGGAACCCTTTAAGATGCAACATGTTAAGAAAGCATCTCTGCAGAAATTCACGTGAACACACACAGATCAATGATTTTGATCAGTAAGCTTACCTGTGCTGGTGCAGAGTCCTGCGGTCAAGTTCCCAGGCTAACTCCGTACAGAACTGAGGCTTGTCCTTGTGTTCAACTGGGTCCGTGGCGAGCTGCTCCCCATCGAATTTCGCCTGCACTAGCAGTTCATGACGGGAGCTCTTGGGGAATTGTCGACCTGGAAAGAGGCCAGTATTAGTCACACAGAGCTTCAATCAAGATTATTTTGCCGGGATCTTGGTAAAGTTACAATGACTCAAATTGTATTTGAATCAAACAAGAGACAAGTTCAGAATTCGACAAGCTGAATTTTGATTTGACTATTTGATTAGTGCAAGCTAAACCTACCCAAACAGTTAAGACCATAGATGTAGAACTGGAGAAAGACTATCTCAACATCATTTCCCTAGCTAAACAGGTACTGGCAGTAAGGTAGTCGAATTACCCATGTAACGTTACACTTTCTTCTGAAATGACAAGAGTTAGTGACTCTAACTTTAGCTTGCTAAATCACAACTTCAAAAATTAGCAAACTTTCATGTCATTGTCCTTAATAATTAAAACCAACTAAATGTTAGTTTAACGTAAATTCACAATTTGCTAGCTGCTATTTAAATCGCCACCAGATAACGTTGGAAAGATACCGATAATTAACTAGACAGCAAAGCAGATAGTTGCTCCAACCAAAATACACTTGTCTTGCTAGGATACATCCCCAAACTGTGACAAGGTAACAATTTATTGATGCTGTTGAAACAATCTAAGACAGCTAGCTCAGTTCAGGACTTGCTTAATTGTTTATTATGTACATCCAAGTCCCGTGATTTAGCTGGTTCGCAGGCTAACTAGACTAGCTCTTTGTCATGTAATTCGTAGTCTTTGCATGCACTGAAGTAGATACGATAGTTACCTTCTAGAATGGACACAACGATGAGCAGCTGATCCGATTTAGAGGCCATTGCATCTGTTTGGTGTTAGCTTGTTAGCTTATAGCAGTGACTTTGGTGAGTGCAGTCTCAAGTCACATAAAATTACCACCAAACGCCTCAATCCCGTAAATTGATTCTGATATAGCATCGAAAATGCAAGACTTGGTTACTAAGCACCCCAGTGTTCGTTGTCCACCCCGCTTTGATATATACATTTGCCGCCTCCTATTTAAAAATGTTGACTTCCGCCTAGTTACTGTTGGAAACAAAATACACGCAGATGAGCTTTGAGTGGAACGGTCAAGAGTATCTCTCCAATAGAGTTCAGTTCTTTCGTTTGCGCCCTCTGCTGTCTAGGCAGTCAAACAGCACGAAAGGCCCAGAAATCATTGGTATTCCAGTTCATAAAAACCTTGGTTTCAACTACACACGAGAGATTTTCACTGCTGTGAAACAAAATCCAAAAAATTCCCGAAAACGGGAAGATTAGGCTGTAACACTTTTGTTAAGAAAATTCTTATTCATTTTTTTTTGGTTTGCCTTTCATAAATTCCTCAGTTGTTTGTTTACACTTCCCTTAATAATGGTCATTTGACTCACCATTAAATGATCTGAAGCATCCCAAGGAGCACTAATGTCTGGAGATGGGGAGATTGATAAAAGATCTTAATGTATCCGTAGAGCCAGAATGTATGAAATTATAATCAAAGCAAACAATATTTATTAGCAACAGAGTATAATAACCCATTCATAAGAAACAAAACAGTTGCACAATAAAACATACTGACAACTCCTTGAACAGTACATTTATATTCAGTTTTTTTCCGCAGCACCACGGTACCTGCTTCATTCAGTCATGACTGCAGGGTCAATAAAACAAATGTAGCATGTGAAAATTCTAATTACTTTGTTCATTCAAATATTTCAGTTTCTCAATGCATTATTTTGGTCCTAACTGTCTCCACCCTCTCTGTATACCATTGCATTCCCCATTCTGCAGCAGTAAGCTATTCTCTATGTTATGTTAAAGCTTGTTGTGTTTAGCATTCACTTTCAGTGGAGCTTACATGCTTTAAATGTTTATATGGCTTTTAAAACAATTTGTGTGCTATGAAACCAGTCACAGTTTACCACAGCAGCTTGTTTTGCTCAGTACCTGGTGTAATACTCCTTTTTATCACATTTCACATTCAATAGTAAAATAAAACAGTAAGATCAATGCACAGTTTTATTAGCTTTATATTGTTTCCTATTCACAGACTACCGGGGGATATCATGCAGTCAAAATGAATGTAGATCTTCAGTGCCTGATTGGCTGGATGGAAGGAAGAAGCTATTCTGGAAAGATGGGAGAGAAATCTAAATTTCAGCATATAAATCAATTTATGCCAGGGATAACACAATTTCAACAGTTTTAAGGTACTGCTGTATTACTCCAAAATTGCTCAAATTTACCAAAACGTTATGATGCAGGTCTCAACAAGCAGAGATGAAGTGTTGTAATGCAATGTTGTCATGACAAAAGCTGAAGAATGTGACAAGATAATATTCTTTCTGCAAGGGCTCAATTCAAAAGCAAATCGCTTGCTTTCATGTGCCTTACCATTGTTCTCCTTAGCGGTAGTTTCACAGTCAACAGGGAAATAAACATAATGGACAGATGAAGTATATAAACATCTTTTTCTTTAATTCTGATTGCCAAACATTTTTAAGGCAGGTATAAAAAACAACTGCATTTTCAATGTACATTTGACGTCAACTTAAAATAAACTTGGTTACAGCATGAAACAAATGACCAGGCATCAGCAGTGAGGTTTCTCCCTACATGTCAATACTTGTAAACATTTAAAGATTGCAGCACTATTCAAGTAGAACAATCACAGATGCTATGCAGGTGAATTGGGGGTAAATTGCCAGACAATGCATTAAACTTAAAAAAAAGATTATACACAAGCGTGTTATACTCTGCCAATTAAATATATACAGAATATACACCACAGTTATATGGCACTGGATTTTAAAAAAAGAAACTCAAGTGTATATTTACTCTCACAGAATACAATACAATAGAAGAGTGAATACAGTCAAGTGTATACAGATGCAATTTCATTAATACAGAAGGAGTCACTTCATAGTTACTTGCACATAGTGTTACTTCTACTGCAATCCCCGTCCAAACTTTTTGGGGAAATTGCAATATTCAATACATTCAGTAACACAAATACACAATGACACATTTCCATACATACAAAGTAATACTGCGATTTTGTGGCTTATACACTTTCCTAGACATCCATTTGTTCCTTCCTGACCAGCAGCGCCAAGCCACAGGTGAGACGTGTCTGAGTCCTCGTCACCGTTACAAAATCAACAGTTAGCGGTAAATATGTTCCACTGATTATCGCATAACAACAGCATTAGAACTCTTATAAAATTTTCATTAATAAGAAATGAAAACTGGCTTCTGCCTCCCATGGAGGCGATGAATAAACACCATGGAATTGATGTCTGTGGTTCTGCCCATCACCATGTGAACCTGTCACATGCTGTAGGTTCAAATCTTCCCATCATTCCCTGCAGGAACAGACACCATAGACACACAACAATATCAACTGCAGACCTCAACACTGGATACCATTCTGGTCTGGAAAATGAGCAACATCCCTATTTTTTCATTTTACTTTATCAGTGCAGATGTGTCCTCCTCATTTTCAACAAATGTTTTGTTTATCTGACAAAGAACAAACTGTAAATTTATGGAAATTTTAGCAGGAAAACAATAGTGGTTTTGTGGGAATGAGGTCTTTTTAAGTGTTAAAAAGAACAACAGACTGTAAGGCTACGTACCAGCTGCAGATGTCTGAGCTGGCACCTGCTGATTGGAAACCAGGGCTGTAGAACTCAAACCTGTGAGGAGAGAACAAGAGCTCTGTTTAAGCAAAACAACAGACTGGCGACGCATTAGCATGGATCACACATTGCTAATTCCCTATATACACCACACAATGACCCAGCACCACTCCTGCTCTCACACACCTTTCTATCATTCCTGACTTTGTGTAATTAACTTCCTTAATGTTTAGTAGTGTAATACTTCAAACTGCATATGACATTGTCTGTTTTAATTATTTTTTTTTTACCTTGGTATGGGTCATATTGCCCAGGTATCAGAGGGTAGCCTACGCCCAGGTGCGTGTGATGATGGGTGTGAAGGTGTCGGGCAAAGGGGGCGTGGTCCCTGTCCCGCTCCGCCTCTCTGTCCCGTTCTGGAGATCCCCTCTCCCCGGGCTGAAGGTAACAGAACAATTCACACCTTCAATTTACACCAGAAAAACACCTTCAGTTTAATCCCCAAAATACTGCATTTTTCAGGTTAATTTTAACCTCACGTTATGAGAATAGGTGCTGTGTCTGCTCTGGGTTATGAGGTGCTCCATTCCATTGAGACTGGCAGCTTTGGTTTTTCACATTTTTCCACTGTACACAATTCAAGGGCATTCTCTAAAACCTCACAGAACCCATAATCATACAACCTATAATATGATCTAATTGTAGGTTTCAACACCTACATTGATATTGTATTACATGGACATGCCTATTGACTGCTCAGTGACCTGGTGATTATTCAGATTATTACGCCAATGCTTTAGCATAAGAAAACTGTAATATTAAACATATTGTTGCAAACCTTTAATGGTCGACCACATTCCAAAATAGCCACAGGTATTTTTGGTTTTCCTCAAATATTTAACTGAGGTCAACCGGTATGAAACTACATTACCTATACCACTCCAATGAAAATGTTCCTATTTACCATAATAATGTTTTTAAACTCCCACAGTGACACAGCAGAACATATGAAGTAAATGAGACTGAGAATATTTCAACAAATTCAGCATAAAATAACACCAATTTGAGTACATAAAGAGTGGACTTTTCATGGTTCTCAGCAACAAAAACTTTTGATTCAAAACTAAGTTTGTCCCAGAATGGACTAAAGAAAAACCTGTCCAGCAATTATTTGAAGTAGTTTTAAGTGAACACAATTATTAACTTTGGCAGCTGTGTGACATCAGAGTGCCAAATTAGATAGTGAAATAGAATGTTGTTCCAAAACATTATTTTCTGGCAATTCACACTTATTTGCATATAGAGGAGAGTTTAGTAACAGCTGTAGGAAATGCATTTTTGACAACTGGCAATTCTCCCAGCATCCTTTTTGGGGGAACATTTGGTTTTATGAAGTATTTTAATTACACCTTGTTTAAAGCATTAGTCAGGTAAAACCAGCAGTACTAATGGTGGATCCTATGAAGCCACCAAAACTTTTATACCCATAAAAGAATTGCCTTTTCTCTAATATTTTATTTTGGGATGAAAATTACAGATTCTTTCTTTGTTGCTGTGTATTTACCAGTGAGACATATGGCCCTTCCACAAAAAAGCCGACAAAGTTAAAAGTCTGAACATAGCTATGATACGCAAAAAATAATTGCGATATAAACATTAATTTCCACCCCCAAGACGCAGAGAGTAAACCTTAAAATGATCATTTTCCACAAAAGGGTAATTCAAGGAGCCCTACTAATTTGAGTAAATTCATGATACACCACAACTGTCTCAAGATGTCTCATGAATATGTAACAGTGTGCGCCCTATCATATATCATTACTGTACTGCATACTCAAATTTAATGGGAACTGGCTAGCTGGCATTTAAAAATCTCAAATCATTTTTTGAAAAACTCGGTATTGGCATTTCAAATCACTTCATCCAATTTATTTAGTGGTACCTAAGCTGCCACCAATTTAAGGATTTCAAAGAAATTTGCTTTCACAGTGTAAACCCTGTCAGCCACATTGTCGGTTTATCAACTGCTAATTGCACACAATCTCGCCTCTAGGACAGTAACATTGTTGGAAAGTTACTTTCCAAAACAAGGCTTGTTAGATTTTGTCTGTTATGTTCTGTATTGAACGGCAGAGGTTGACGGTGGGGTAGAGAAAGAAAGGGGCGAAACTCACTGCTGGAGATTTGCCATGGTACGGCAGGTTGTGGTGCTGCAGCAGATCCAGAGCAGTGGAGTCACAGGAGGCCTTGCTGCTGATTCCACGACTGCTGTGGGCCACCTCAGACTCCTCCCTGCCAGCTGTCTTCCCATACAGGGGATAGTGGAAGCCTGACCAACACAACACACCAGCATATATTAGGGCATACACAGTCAAGGCTACAGTCAACATAGACCCCAGCTACACATACATACAGCATTAAAACATCCACATGTTTCATATCAAGACAATCCAATCTTCCTCGTGCATTAGGCTATAACCTCCGAGGCTGTTGTGTCTATAAACTCCAAGTAATACTAAGTGTAAACATAACAGGGGAATAGAATGAGTATGTATTGCATTTCTTGATGTTCAATTTTGCTAAGGTTGCTTTGACCTAAAAGCATGAGTTATTTCTGTTTCAGCAGCAAAAAGGTATACATGCAGGTATACACAAGGTTGCATGGAGTGCTTTCCAGGACTTTACCTGGGTAGTTGTGTACCAGGGCTGGTGACATCACCCGGTAGGCAGTGTTGCTAGGGTCACACATTTGCAGGTATGGGTACGCATGCTGGTACTGGATGTAGGACTGATGGGGGTTCATCGGTGATGAGACGGCAACCCTGGCATTCCTTGAGTCGCCAGACGTTCCCCCAGTGGTCTCCTGTTCCTCCATCTTGTTACAATCCTCTGTGCATCCAGAAAGGGCATCCTGCTTCTTGGTGTCTTCAGGCTCCACCTCCATCTGAGTCCCAGGGGAGATATCCCGCCCCTTAGCCTTGTCAACACTTACCTCCTCAGCTACCTCCTGTGTTTGCTGTTCCGCGTATGTGGACTGATATGGGTTGTACCAAGGTTGGCCTTCAGATTCCTGAATTACAAGAATGTTTTTTTAAATGTTTTTGCACTTTAATCAGATATGAGATATCAGGCCCTATTTTCAAAGTCATATGTCAACAGTCAGAAATTAGTCAATGCCCGATTCTCGCAACATTCGATTGTAGGGGCGCACCAGCAAAGTTTTCGGGAACACAAGTTCAAGGTGATACTTGACGCTACTGTGGCAGACACCACACGGACAAGTTCGCTGGGTTTCAACGGTTTATTGAGCCTGGCAAAAACCGGCAAATAATATCTGGTAAAATGGACAGTGACCTGTCTCCAGTCCTGTGACACACTCGCCACCGGCAAAATGTGAAGGGGCAGAGATCGTGGGGCTGTTCTTATATACAGGTGGAGAGGTATTAGTTAATTTGAAGAAATTGGTATTGTCTGTGCTGAGGGGAAGTCTGTTGTTTGCTTGATATGTCTTCATTGCCAAGTCTGACACTATGACAATTCATGACATACCAGACAAATTTCTGTTGAAATATTTTTATTAGAATTCAATTATTTGTGTTATTTTGGAATTTTTCAATGTACTACAATTTATTTGAGTTTTGCACTCCGAATAGACCCGCTTCTGAGACCCCTTAAGTGCAAGGATTTCACTTTGGACGAAAATGGCAATTTGGGCATTGAGCCTCATAATTTGAATGGTACTCCCATTTGTTTTCTGAGGGCACTCCCAAACATTACGCTTCTACGCCCCTTTATTACGTCAGAGACGCAAGTGGCTTTGTGCTTCCGCATTTTTCCTGTTGTGGTGCTGGCGTGTTGCCAAAAATAACTTTGCGGGTGTCGTTGTGGTCAGGGCACTTGTTAAATCAGTCTTAGCATGTTGCATCTGCTGCCGAAAATCGGGTCCATCTTGTTTTGGATCTAAAAGACTGAGCTTCACATATAAATCAGTGTTCACAATCTGTTAAAAGTAATTGAAAAACCATTTACACATACTTTGCAGTGTTATCCCCCTTTTTTGTATATGTGTGTACATGCATGTACATTCATGAGATAACTAATGCCACATAGTGTCTGTAGTTTGTCATTCCTGATGTAATGTTTTACTCTTATTGGCTCTCATTCTGTATCCAAGGCAACAACCAGCAATGTGTTCAGTAGTGATGAAAGGGGTGATGGAATTAAACACGAGGCTCGGGGTGGTCTTTGTCAACCACTTGTCTGAAGTGATAAGTTGAAAGCTAGCACTAGATCTTCATGTTGACAGTAATAAGCACTGTCTCTATCTTAAGTCTTATGAGAAGATGTTGTTTATTGTGAAGATGTTGTTTATTTCTTCTACCTGGATTGTTTCTGTCAGCTATAACATGTAGCTGGTGCAAGCAACAGGAACTGCTATTGGTTGATTCTAAGACAGTCATGGTAATTGAAGTATGAATGAAAGAAGCTGAAGATGTAGAAAATGGTTTTAAGATATCATGGTGAAAATTCAATTTTACAGACTCATTAAAATGTGAATTTTAATCAAGCAGAAAATGAGAAGATAAGTTGATCTTTACCCCTTTGGTAGGTTTCTCTTGAGGATCACTGCGGATCTGACAGTCAGTTGTTCAGAATTAGGTTTTCATTCCCTTTTAAAATGACATTCACCGTCTCTGTGAGCAATGTCTTAAATTTCCCACTGCAGAACTGTATAATTTTGTCCAATAAAACAGAGTATATCTTGTGGCTCTCGGTGACAGTCTCTTTACCATTTATCTCTAAGAAGCACCAAGACAGAATTTGTTTTTGGGAAAACTCAATCAACACAAAAATTTAATTTACTGATGTTCATGTTGCCAGTTTTTGTTAAAAGGGATAGCAAAGGGACAACACACATATAAGTCTGTGTGGGTCTGCATTATGTATTACATTTCATGAAAATATAAGTGATTCTTGTTTAATCAAAGGAACATGAGAATCTAGGAATCTTTCATTCTGTTACAGTAGAGCATTTCATCTATTTACTTTTTTTCAAATGTCCTTCAAATACATATTTCCATTCAACTGAAAGCAGTCTCAAATTAATTCTAAGCATCAGCTGTAATAATACAGAAAGCGAGAGAGCGAGAGAGTGACTTACATGAGTAAGTAATTTGGGGTCCAAAGTTGTTTGCTTCACAGCTTCTGCTGTAGATTTCACATCTCCAGCCTCTTTGATAATCTGCTGGCTCTCAGCCTTGTTGATGGGGGTTGACCTTCCTGGCTGATGTTGAGTGGTTGGGATCTGTGGTCGCCCTGCTTCCTCTGTATTAGCAACTGCAGTTTTAGTGCAGCAGGACTTAACAGAGTCAGTAGCCTTTGATGCTAGGGCTGAGGAGATGATTTTCTGCTTTAGATCTTCCTTCGATTGTTCTTTTTGCTCTCCCTCTCTATTCAACGAGGCCCCTTTCTGCTCTGTGAAATGTTGATTGTCATAATACTTCTCGTAAGGCTGTCTGTAGGAGTTGGACACCATCAACAGCTTCTGATCCATGTACAAACCACGAGCATATTGTCCATAGTACAATGACTGAGCAAGCGCAGTTTGAGTCTGGGTCATAGCCAGCTGAAGCTGTGACTGGGAGCTTGGATTTGTTGTGTCTGATTTTTAGCATCTAAAAAATCAGCCTGCTCTTTCTCATCAGTTCCCTCCTTTGCTTCCTCCTTTTTGGGTTTTTCTTCATGCGTCGAGGTACTGTTAGGAAAAGTAGAGGTGTTTGGCTGCCCAGAATGCATGTATCCTGGGAGATAATATGAGTCGTATCCATGGTAGTAAGGGGACTGAGGTTCTTTTCCTGGAGCTACCTGGGGAGGGGTGGTCGGGAACCCCTTGACCGTACTCTCCTTGTTGGAGTCAGCGGACATGCTTGTTTTGGACCTCACTCCCTCAGAGCGACTATCCACTCCTCCATCGTCACCTGCATCAGATATGTCGGAGTATGCAGGGCTATTCGTCTTAGTGGTAGCACCATCTCCATTCGCAAGAGCACCACTGTCAAGCCTGGACGAGCTGCCGATGGAAGGGCTGGGCGCATTGTCGGTGAAAGTGTAAACCTTGTCTGCCTCTGCACGGATACTGGCCATGCGACTCTCTTGAGATTCCGACAGGCCGTTTGAAACATCCTGTTTGCTCAAGTGCTCCTTCAACAGACTCACAGGAAATTCTTTTCCGGCACCCTTTCCATCTTCCGACTTTAAGAGCTTGCTGTCTGATTTGGGGCTCCGGACCTCTTTACAAGCCCTGTCTTTTAGCCTGCGCTTCTCTTTCCTCCTATTGTCTTTGCAGGTGATCAGGGACGCGTTCACTAAACCTGGTTCTCCCATTATAGTCGACTTTGGCTTGATGGGTTTCAGAGGGGGGCTCTTTGCGGTAGTGTGGGCTGCGGCCGCAATCGAAGTTGTCCGTTGGGCTATGGCTCCTGTGGTGCTGGTGGTGAAGGCTGCCGTAGGAATAGCAATCAGCTTTGGGGGAGGAGGGGCTGGAGCGATGGGCCTGGTGGTCTTAGCTTTTGATGAGCATTTGTCACCTTTACCTTTTTTGCTCTTGTCACTCGCACCTTTTTTGTCAACCAGGCCTTCGGCTTCCAGCTTTGGCATCTCTGCCAATGAGTTCCTGTCAGTCACAAGACAGTTCTCAAGCACCACAGTCATGTTAGAGATAATCGGGAGGTTACTCAAGCTATCAACGAGTCCTTTGGTCCCTGAATTCCTCCTGGTTTTAGAGCTTGTCACAGGACCGCCATCATTATTGAGCAGTGCTTTTCTGTTCTTTGGCACCCCTAACGTGCTCATCTTGCACAGAGAGCTTGCTTTCTTTGTAGAACCACAGTTGCTCTCTGTGCAGTCCAAGCTTATGTTGCTGAGGGACTCCTCACAGTCAGAAAACCTTTCCTCGCTCTCTCCTTCAAACTCAATCTTGCGATCAATGTCCAAGTGGGCATGGGTCTGGTGGTAGCGAAGCCCATTGATATGCTTATACTTCTTGTTACAGTTGGGATGGGGGCAGTCTATCAATGTTGGTGACGAGCAGCCCTGGTCCAAGAACGTGGGGTCTGACTTCCCCTGCGGTGTGGAGGGTGCGCTTCTGGATTTTGCTCGAATTCTCTTTCCAGTTTTATTGTCCTCTGAAACCAGGGTCAGATCCAGATCTGCTGGTGGCTTGCTCTTACGTTTTCCTGACATAAGTGAGCCTGGCTTGATCTCCTCCACTGTAAAGAAAGGGGGCGTCTTGTAGCTGCTGATTAGATTTAGGCTTCCCCGTCGACCTTTGCCATGAATGGCCCCACCACGGCTCTTGTGTGGCAATCCCCTCACCTTAGGGAAACCAGGCTCAACCCCAGGAATGTTGGGTATGGATAACCTCATGCGCTTCCCACGTCCACGTCCCCCCCGCATCTCACAGTCACTTGGTGATTCACAAAATCTGAAAAAAGATAATAATAACAGCTAGACATTTTCAACCAAGTTAAAAATGAGTAAAAACAAGTGATTTTCAATCTTTAAGTACAAATTAAATTAAAAAAGGATTTAATATTCTGTAATCTAATTATATTTTATCTTCCTGTCTGTCTGCATTGTGCAATCAGACAACGTAATTGAAAAGTTCTCAAAAATTCTCATAAAATGTTTAGAACATCCAGTGCTGCAGGCCTGACTGTTAATGTTTCAATTAGGGTTGTGATTTTCAATTATTTTAATGTTCAGACATTATGTGGTTGTCAAGATCATTTGAAAAAAAAACACAAATACTTTCTCTTCAGAAATCACTCATATTGATCTATAGAGACTTATTTTTGGAAGGTTCTTAAGCTCTCAATGAAAATAGATGCAGACTTATAAAAAATATTTTTTTTTCATGAATTAGTAAGCATTCAAAAAATTATCCAAGAACTGATTAGTTGTCACAGAGTACACATAAATTTGAATTTAGATGCTAAATACTAATTTCCACAATTATCTTAAGACATCACATAAAAATATTTTATTTTTGGATGGTGAATTGTGTATATCCATGGGAAGAACAGACTCTCCCCTTTCTGGTTATATAATATCTAACATAAAAGGATGATTTCTATTCATGGGCTCCATCAAAGCATCAGTTAGCCTGATTAGTCAAATCTCTTTAATATTTATCACATCACACAAACATCCAATGTTCTTGTTCCTTGGCATAATGAATGGAACTGGAAATTTCAATTCCCAAGGTTAATAATAAGCATCGATAATGGACCCTGCATGTGCTGTACACTTTCCTTATTTTCCTAATGGATATTTGAAGTACAGGCGAAGTGGTTTAATTTTGAATAATATTAAAGTAAAATGATATGGACATATTGCATTGAAGTATTACCTGGGTGGGGCCCAGTCATGTCTGGTACAGTCCAATAGAGTTCCAACGTAAGTCCGCTTTCTCCAGGTTACATTCACCACAAGGACACCTGTCAGACAAGCATCAGTTACATACAAAGACACAAAGGTATAACTTAAATGGGAGGGATTATTCAGTAAGTCCATAATGCAGTAAGGACAAAAATCATGTACAACTGGTGTCAAATTTTATTCATTCTCTCATTCTAAATGAAACACATGTGTAAAATTATAAATTACACATATCCAGTTTTCTCACATGAATTCTACAGGATAATTTGTTGAAGGACCTGTAATCAAATCCTATAGCTGAACAAAACTGCCTTTTCATTGTGTGAGGTATTTGCAGCTGTTTTGCTGCCTGCCTTTCTTTCCTCTCTCGTCAGCTGCATACGGAACGAAACCTTCATAAAAATCTTTCTCCAGTGTGTAATCAAGATGGAGCAGCCAGGAGGAGAGGAGCCTTCCTCACATTCTGCTGTAAAACAGTGACACTCACCTTCTCATTTGCTGTTATTTCACATAATTGCTTTTGTTGGCAGGCAGCCAGCTTATGCTGAACCCTGGCGGGAGATGCTTAAAGCTTGGAGTCCAACCAGAGCTTTCATTTGGTCTCCACAGATGAACCCACCAATCAATTCTCATCTCATTTGCATATACGTCCATCATGCCCACTTGTCAAAGCCTACAGTCACAATAGAGCTGAACATTTCATGTAAATAGACGGAAGACATTTTCACAGATACACAGCTATCTTTTGCTGATTTCTCTACAAAACTCCTGAGACTTTGTAGGGGTTGACAAGCTGTTTTCAAAATGCAGCAAATTTGCAATGCAGGGGAGAAATAATATTTCTGCAAACACCATGAAAACACCCTATTCTATAAATAAAACTCCAAACAATTGTTTTCCACTTTTCTTTGCATTATTGTTTTTGTACATTACCCTCAGAGAAAGGATAAATTGAAACAAGAAAACACTATCCCAGTTTTCACAAATTAGTCAATAATGCTTTATAAACTGCACTGATAAACATCTCACAAAGTCTAATGTACTGACAGTTTGCCCAGACTTGCATCCAAATTATGCTGAATTGGCATTGTGGAAATAAATACATATTAGCTACTGCAGCAGAAAAATATATAATTGGAAAAAATACAGTCTGTTTGATATGCAATGTGTACTGCATGCATGTATTATACAAAATAAGGTAATTGAGTTTGAAAATAATTGATAAAAACCTATTTCCTGATTTTGTCAAGCACTGCTGAATCTCCAGTATTTCTCAAGGGGCAAGGAACCTTCATCATGGTTTCTGCAGTAACATTATGATAGTAGTACAGCTAAGCCACAGAACACTGCAGTTTGTCCGTAATTTCTTTTTTTCTTGTGTTCCACAACATTTCAAAGTCAGTATGGCCTGACAGTTTCTCTGTAATTTAACATCTGTTGCTTTACATCTGTTAATCATAATTAAGGTTAAACCACAATGTCACAGGATTGGATTCAGATTCAGGCAAAATGCACATGGTGGCTCCAAGCTGCCTGGAATTTCAGAAAAGCTTTGTCAACTTTTTATTCCTAAAAGCTTTGTTTATGGATTTGATTACTCTTCAAACAGAAAGCTTTTCAGTGACCTCTGTCTTTTAGGTTATCCGAGTTACAATTTTTTCTTCTTTTCAAATGATGCACATGAAGGATTTTCAAAGAAAACAAAGCATCTCAACAAGCATGTGACTGCATCCCCTCTTAATTCACGGCAAAAACAAAAGCGATGACCCCGAATGCAGTACCATATCAGGCAGTTCAATTGCAGGGAGAAATTTGATTTTTATCAGCTGAAAACCCCCAAGTGTCTCTCACATTTATCAAATTAACCTTTTATCTCAGCGATAGGTGGAACAATAAATCAGCCATGCTCACAATTAATTCACCTTAAATTGCTGGGATTTCAAAGCAAGCATTCTTTTGCAAGGGCTCCCTCCACAATGAGATCAACACAGATTAAAACAAATTGCTTTGGGTACAGAGGCACAAGCTCTTTCCCTGCTAAAGCTTCCATTGTTGCTCTTTTCTCCGGCAGAGACATGACTTCTTGTGACAGAATAGGTGAAAGCCATCATGGAATAAATATCTGTGGGGATCCGTAAATCCGCTATTTGGAGGAATGAAGGATGAAATGAAAGGATATTTCTTGTCAGTGAATAGATATGACACATGAATTTTTGAATCCTTCAAACAATACAGATAACAGATCGTGTTAAATTCAAACGTCAATGGCACCAAGCAAGGAAGTGCCCAAAAACAATGGGCTTCCCTCATCAATGTTATCTTGGTGATGCCAGGCTGGTGAGACCACTGCTGTGATGTTTGTCTACAATCACATGCAACATGCTATTGAGCACAGTGAAAAGAGCCAACGGCGAGAGCTACATGTCAACATGGTTTAAGAGGTCATGCATTGTTCGTTGAAAATGAAAGTTCTCACGACACGAAAGCGGTTGACAGCGACACAAATGGTGATGATGAGTCTGTCATCACCTGAGCTGCGAATAGGAGGAAAATCAGGACCGGGGATGTGGGCTTCCTCTAGGCATGTTTTTGCTCTTCAAACGCTAAGGCAAACAACCTTAGCATCCATCAGATTACACTGTGTGTAATACTCAACGCAGGTGCCTTAATATCTACATTCATTACTTACAAATGCAAATCTAACCTTCCTTCTGAATATGCTGACAGCTTCAAACAGCCGGCATCAAACCCTTCCTTTCTCTGAGCTTCGCTGTTCTGAGAGAGGATCTCAGTAAAGTCATTCTAAAACAGCTCTATTGTATTGAAATGTGAGCCTGCCAAAGGATCGCAAAGAGTTACCAATCTATTCACACATGTACGTTTTAGCTATATTTTTAGAAACCTTCACTATCAGTTTTGGATATTGATCACTTTGGCTAGCTGATAATTCGTGACAGATTGTATAATATGCTTGAGTGTTCTTCAATGCATAATTATTATATCATCGTATTAGTCAGAGAGATTTTTTTGGAAAATATTGAGGGATGAAAAAACAGAATGCAGAGAACAAGGCCTTTGTGCCATTGGTATGTGAAAGGTCGGTCAAAGTCATTGCACTGTTGCCCGTCGTACAGCATGATCACAGCTAGCTAAATTGTAACCTGGCGAGAGGTGACTGTCAAACACACTCTGTTGATGATAGGCCATGATCTGGGATACAATGAATCACACCATCTGGTCAAGAACAGCACATCATCAGCCTCAATCGCAGTCATTGTGTTTGCGCTGCCAGTTCCGTACTGCATGCCCAAATCAATGTATTACTGTGCAGTCAGGTTGCTTTCAATTACTGGAGCTGATGCAGGAATACCTGCTGTCTGTAAATGTACAGACAGTCCGTAAAACAGTATAATTCTGACTACTGTCCATTAATTCGCACTAAAGTTTAAATGTCTGTAAACTGTGGCAGAATTAAAATGAAACCAACTCACTGACCCTCAAACCATCACACATGAAACCTCTCGATGTGTGCTGTACTACACAGCAAAGCTATTTTCCTACATATCCCTACTGATGGCTACTGGGGTCATTTATACACAGTCTGTATTGATATTCTACATTTTTTCCATAAAAATACATTCTTCACCCTGCACTACCAACCCTTGCGAGCAATACAGCTCATAATTTTGTGAAAGCGTCGATTTTTCTCAAGTATTTATATTGTAATTTCAACCTGACTGAAAGAAAAATGAAGGATCCATGCTGTCACACTTACAAATAACACACATCAGTCCCTTTCATTTTGCAGGTTTAAACAGGCCAGGGAAACACTTGACTTGCTGAATCCTGCAGCACTGGCAGTTGCATTTTTAATATGCATTCATCAGCAGTTGGGCCTCAGTCAAGGATGTTAAGAAGGTGCTCCGCAATTAGCATTCGCTCAATCAATATGCACTCAGTGTCTCTCCTGCCCTCAATCACTAGGTGATTCAGCCTCACTCCAGCTCCAAACGGCCAGTCTCCTGGCACAGTCGGCCGTCAGGGAGATCAAGCTTTTTCTCTTCAAAATCCGTATCCTTCTGAAAAAAGGACCTTTCTGAAACAGGGCAACCGTCAACACTGTTCTGAATCAAAACGAAGGCATTAAGCTAAATGCTAGCTTCAAACAAAGAATGGAAATGTGCATTCTGCTAAGAGATTAGAACAAAACATAATGAAGATGCAGCATCTACAGGGTTGTATACGACCACGCCCACCCCAATTCTTAGATGCCATATGGAGCCACCTTAAAGTGTCTTATGCATGAAGAAAAAGGGAGATCTAAACTAAACAAAATCAAGAAGGTTTGTATATCAAATTAATTCCAGTGTTGAACAGGAATTTATTTCATGCTGTGGTTTCCGTAGCGAAAACAAATTTAGGAAAGCTCTAAAATTCTCCAGATGGCAGACTATTGCCTTGGGATACGACAAATAGTTTTAAAAATGACAAAAGCTGGATTTCTCTGCATTTCTGTTCCTTCGCAACAGACGTTTTAAAGTGCAACTTTAAAGGTATACGAAATCTGCTTTTGTGTGAACTTACAAGCCCCACACGCCCCCATCCACATCCCCGGCTCCAGAGACGAGGCATGAAACATCAGTGGTTCGTTTAGCTTTCTGCACACGGACGGAAACGTGGCGAGTGTGCCATTTGCCTTGGCTGCGGCTGACACAGTTCATAAATCTCAGAGCAATCATTCCCTTCACCGTTGGAGCGTCTGAAAGAGTGGCAGCCTGCTTCGGCTCCCTGAGTTACAAGGGCACCGTTTACAAAAAGGAGCTCTGCAAGCCCTCGGGAATCACCTGTAAACAACAACAAAAAACACCTGTGCAGGCTGTACATTTCAACCAGCGGATACAGAGGTCAGCAGCAAGAGAGCAACATCTTCAGACCAGTAGAGAGCTGCTTCACCCTCAATCACGCATTCCCAGTGTTAGGGTGGCCTATATGCTAATGCTAATGCTGTGTACCGTAAATAAGAGGAAACAAAGGCAGTCTTTCAATATGGAACTGTTGCTATTCGGAATGCTCATAAGTTTAGTGTGAACCTATGGCAGGAAAATAGGATGACTGAATTTGGGGACAGAAAGAATCAAGTTAATCAGTTTATCAGGACCAGCTATGTAAATAGGGTGATTACACAACTGGTAATTAATATAGACACAAGTTTATTTAGCAGGGTAGACAAATAGTACCAATGCATTTCAAATAGCATATTTCATCAAAAAAAACACCACTATATTAAACAAAATCCATGTAAAATATTACACATGCATTTCACAATGAACAGTGCATTTTAATGAACTGTGAATGATGATAATCTACAACTAAACTTATTCTTTAATCTTGGTAAGAGTACCTCAGGTAGGTCAAGCCTATCAGTGGAACGACTACTTACCTATGCCACTAATTAACGGACTGTTGAGGTCTGTCCAACATATTTTTGCCAAATTAAATGCCACATAAAAACTGTAAAGCAGCCAATATCATGAATAGACCATCAAGAAAGTGCTATTAAACTGGCATCAATGCCCTTCAGAATGAGTACCTTACCATCCCACAATCAGTAACCATGAAGCAAGATAATTGCCAAAATCTCAAAGCAGAAAAATCAAGCACTCTAATGAACCATAGCAAAATGCTGTTTTTAAGAACTTTGATTTTACAAGTCCTTGATTTTATTTTTTCTAAATTTCCACAGAATTCCACAAGGGCCCTCAAAGAGACAAGCAGCATAAGTTCATCATTTCTTCCATTTAGCTGTAATTTCTGAGTGTATTATATTAATTTCTTATAGTTATGCTTGTAAAGGGCACATTTCTCGGACTGCGGTGGGCAGTCATACAAACTTGTACCTTTGCAGTAATGTAAGTATATGTAATTGTAATATTTAATGTAATACTTTTACTGGCTTGTGGTAATTGTGGTTATTTTATGTGAACTCCAATCTATCTGTCATCCGTCTGTCTTCTTACATAGATACAAACATAAACAAAAGAGAACAGCATTCAGCTACACACATGTAGAAGAGGACACAAAGATACAAAGTCTGGTAATTCTTTCCCATAAGCACTATTGGCTCATGCGTTTTTCAAGTATTTTCTTTATATCCATCATAACTGCAAATAAGACGAGCCTGTGAGACATTTGGAAGGTAAAACCCTGTCTTTTCCTCCCTCTTATCACACAGAACAGTGAATTCTTCGGAAAGGAAGCCTTTGTTTTGAAAAGGCATTATGGTGACAAAGCTCTTCGTCTCTGACAGGGTCAAGTCAGCAGCGCTGGTTCCCATTCAATCAAACAAAGCATTCTCAAACAAGATGAATCCCTTACAAAAACATTTCTTTACCATCAGTGATTTCAGTTTCAAACATTTTTAAGCTTACTTGTAAAGTTGATGTATTATCTACTATGAGTAAAATGTTGTAGTTTAATTGTAACGAAGCCTTCCAGTTGTATGTCTAACAGTTATATTATAGTTATTGTCTGTAGTATATTTTATTATCAACAACATCTCATAAATCATAATAGGTGGCTATCAGTCAATGTAATCCACTTTTCTCAAAATTAAAACTCAACATGTTTTTTTAAATCATATGATATTGATAGACACTTCAACAAATACATGTAAACATTCTAGGTCTATTTTAATGACTCCCAATTTCTCACAAATGAGATTTGTGTTTAGCATGGATCATTTTCAATAGATTATTTAATGAGCCTCATTTATAGAATCCCATACCACATTAAGCACATTAATAGCAGCACTATAGCTGATAAAGGAACATTGTGACATCATCATGTTTTGCAAATCGACCCACATATCCTTCAGTTACTCCCAAATTCTGCACCACTACAGACAGTGATCTGTTTGATCCACAATGCTTTATGACTTAAATCACACATCTTGCAGCACTACAATTGTTTGGCCCGCATGTGTATCCTGAATTTCTGGAATACATAATCAGAGTTTATTTTCCGGAATGAAAACATTCATGACACAATACGCTCCATTTTCAAGATTCCAAAAGTCCCTTGCTGGTACAAATATCTTTATCTATCAGGGTAAATTGTGTATATTGGTTATTTTGAGCAGTGCAGTGCTGCATGAAGCTGCTTGTGCCATAGCTTGCTCTGGGTGGATGGAGCTGGAGTAGTATGAGTCATTTTGTGGGTATAGATTGGTGCAAAAGCATGGTACAGCTGATTTAAGGGCTCTGAAAACATGAGCCAAGATTTAATCAAACACACTTATTCTGTATAAAGGCATATTCAATTTAATCAAAATGGACTCCGGTCTCTTTAAGGGCGTATATAATTACGTAAGACCAGCCCTAGTGCTCTTATGTAGTCGCTGTGTGCTGATAAAGATGTGGCTGGAAGGCAGGATGTGTTCTCAGAATAAAAGGGTCCAAAGTATGCTGATACATAAGTTAAAACCAGCAAAGCAATGCAAAAAAAAACTCTATACTGTAGTTATGGACCAGACATACACTGGAGGTGTTTAGGTTAATTATCTAAAATCACTGTTTCAACAAACTTCTTTTCAATGGGTCTTTAATTAAAATATAGTTATCTCATATGCTCACTGTAATTGAGTGAAATTGAAGTGAACAATGAAAATGTTTGTGTCTTTAATTTGTGGTAAATTTAAATATTAAATTTGTTCTGATCAGCTGTATTTAAAGAAACAAAGAGACTTCATGGATTTGGACCTGAATAAATCCCTAAGGGGTTTCTAAATCCCAAAGGGGTTTTACCTGCTGTGCTACAGAATTCCTGCTTTGGATTAGATAAAATGGCCGCTGAAAGCAAAGGCACAGCTTGACAAAGAGATTTTGTATATGATTTACTAGATGGAGACATTAAAATGTGTATGTTTATGTCACAATACAGCAATGAGCAAATTAGATGATGGGAGCTACCAAGTCAGGCGGTGGACATTGATGAAGACACATTAAGAGGGACCGTACATATTCATTATTCAGAAAGCATCGCTAATCAAAGAGACATTATTTGTGCAAGGCCGGGAGCAGTTTCAGCGTATCAAAAGCAAAATGGAAAAAAAACAACACAGACCAGTTGGACTCAGAGGACAGATGACAAATGAGTAAATGTGTTCTTAGCATCAGCCAAGATTACTCAATACCATATGGCTACCTATACTACTATAATATTAGCAAATATTCATATATAGCCAGCTGACGTACCCTGGCAACCTAAATATCTGTAATTTACATTGCAAACTACTTCAACCAATCGCAGGGTTTTCTTAGTCTTTGTGCACCAGGAAAAAAGTTTTGCATACACTAAATGCTTTAGTAAATCAAGCCCACAGTGGGCTGCCGTGAAGTGCTGCCTACAGACTGACATTACTGTATGCATTTACCAGCGTTTATATCATACAATAAATCTTTGTTCACTGCTAATATAACATGGAATATAATTTTTCAATAAATGGTCGAACATAGCTCTCTTAGATCTGTCCGTCTTGGAACAACCCAGTACAGAACTAATTCCTGGTATCACTGGATAATTCTGATGTAGAAGCAGTTCTTCTCAATTGACCATTTATGTGTTGCTACCACAGAAGTCACTAACAACAGCAGTCTTGAACAACAGCAGATTTCGTATAATGATTTACAGAAATTGGAAAGTGAAAGCCCATAGGAGCTTCTGTAATAGTAGTAGCCAGGCAGTGAATATACAACCCAAGTACAGTGTAGCTATCAACATCCGACAGCTAACTATCTTACAAAACTTACAAGTGAGGTAACAAAGAGACATTCTGAAATTAAGGCCAAAAGACATCCTACCAGTACGCCATGGAAATTTAGGCTACAGCGACAACAAGAGACTTGTGTCCTCAAATACCAAATATTCCCCAGCCATTATGACTGAAATGGGTGCTCTGTTACGGGTGTGTGTTCTGGCTATGTATTTCTCCTAGTAAGTTCTCCTAATCCTTTATCATATTGCTACTGCTATTTAAATTTGTATAAACTGTAATTGTTGCATGAATATCCCATGACCATCATAAATGTACAATTGTTTTTAATATAAGTAGTGTTAGAATGAGGTACAATGGCGAGAAGAAAACATTATGGTTATAGGTGCAGGGCCTACTTTTCTTTAGAAATCAAATGATGGGCTACCGACTGACACTTGCATAGCAGCTCCTTGCCACACCCATCCTAGTTTGGACACACCTCTATGCTGGTTGGGAGGTGTTAGGCAGTGAAATGCAACGGAACGTGGTAAACCAGTAAATAGCGTCATTGCATCTTGCTATTTATGACAATAATCATATTCCTTGGGTACAATTAATAAAAAATAGCCATAAAACATAAACGTAATCAAAAGTAAAAAGGTCATTTAAAGTATCAGTTCCACTAATATAAAATGATCATGATTATTTTTTAAGTTGCACACAGAAATTAGCAAGCAATCAGGCCAAAGCAAGACAACCAGATGAACAGATTCACAACAGATGAACAGATTATTCTAAATTGATAAAACATCAGGAAATTGAAGTGCAAATGCAATATGTATATTTATACATGCACACTCTGATTAGATTTGCAGTTATTAATGTACACTACTGTAATTTATTGGAAGTGTTTCGTTTATGAATACAATATTTGTTTTAATGTTGCCTAATTGATTAATTTGTTTATTTTACACTGCGTTACCATCCATGCTAAAACAGAATGCCACTGTGAAGGAATAATAAAGTGTTCTGCCACGCTGTGATGTCTAACAAATGCTGTGCTTTAAAACACTGGATTAATAGCATAGCAAGAATTGTGATCAAGAAAAACCAAATTTAGCACAGCAGAAAAGGGCAGGATTTATATTGTGGATCGAATCAGATGTAATTTGTGGTGTCAATTGTTTTGTGTGTGCAACGTTTTATTAGCTATAATGTTGTCCTCACTTAGCAACAAGCTTAGTACTGTTTATTGCACTATATTTTCATCACGTGGCAGATTAATCTGGAATCTAAAGTCTGTGTTGATAAATAGCATATGCCCTAATATAGATTATGTACATTTCATTGAATCCCTTCATCTTATCTCAACCTTGATGAGGATTTGACTATTTGATATAAAAAAGATTGGTGGAAATTATGTTGAGGCATCCACACATAGATGCTACACAATATAAAACATCATATTTAATTCCATCTCAGAAAAATAAATAAACATTATGCAATTATTACATAAATATTTTCAAGCTACATTCACAAAGATATAACAAAATATAAAAAATTTGTCTGAAACAGAGCACACTATAATGATCCTGGAAAAGGTCTATGAAACATATGCTGGCCATAAGTAAACTAGTTTGTGCATATATGGATGCCGGAAACTGCCACTCAGTAATGCCATTGATGTGAACCATTAAATGATCATATCTATCAATGTACCATAGTTGCAATTACAAAATGCTACATATGTGGTATGTTTGCTGGTTGTCCCCAGCTCTTGCTTTTCTACAGACTTTCCCAGATGACCCACACTTGTATGGATCACAGCTGAGACCCACTGAAGATGTGGTTTTTTGTACTCTGGTAGATGACATAATGCAGGGATTCAAGACAGCAAAAATAACAACAATAACAGTCAGTGAAAGTCCAAGCAGGAAGCAACACAAAACATTAACAAAAATGTAAAACAAGGATACAACATGTCACCTCTCATAGAAAGGGAATGAGGAATATGTCTGATTTGACAATGCACAGTGACACCTTCAGTGCTCCCAATCAGCAGATTACAAAAATAAATTCAACATTGATGTCCAGTGTGTCTGGATGCATCACATGTGTTAGCAGCATTAAAATACCAAGACTGATTCAGACATGTGCCAGCACATTCCCTGGCATTTGCCAACTGCCTTTGTGCCCTCAAAACAGAGCTCAATAAGTTAAACTATAGCATTTTGACAGCTGGGTTCTTCCACTACAGTGTCAACATAAACAAAATGAGAACTCATTAGTCAACAGAGCAGCTACTCTTGTTCCGCAGATGCAGACACTGATATGTTACCTTACACCGGCACGGTCTAATCTAATTTTAAAATGAGCGTGCAGCTCGGCACTGAGACGGCCCAAGCCTCCTGTGTGGTACCTAATGCCGCCCCTCCCCCACGCTGCGCCAAACCATCTCACATCTTGGGAGCGCAGGAGTGAAACACGTCAGTCAAGCGTTTTCCTCGCTAGCACTTGATTATCTGATGAGCAGATTATCCAGCTGTGCATCAAAATGCACCGAGTATGTGAGTCCAGGACAGCCCAACAGCCCCGACTAACAGCATGCTTCTAAGAAACACTGGGCCCAGTGCAGATTCAAACATGCTGATTGGCCGCTCTCCAGAGCTCAATTTGCTGCCTGAATTAACCAGGGGGATCGCTTCCCTGATTAAAACAATGATTTGCAAACAGAACTGAGTATGCCACTGGTTCTCAAATGTAGAGGGAAAGATAGCAGTTCCAAAAATGGGCCACAGATTTCACACCAATCAGTGTGTGATCTTTTGTTTTATCTTTGTTCATTTCAGTTATTGTCACATAATTACTAGTGAAAGCAAACAAGCCTTGCTGACACAAAACTGTCTCAAACATAATCGAAGGCCTTCTTCCCGCACTGAATATTTTGCCTGCAGAAAGAAAGGCGTGGAAAAAGTAGCTAATTCACAGGGGACAGAAATTACCCAGATTTTCTGCAATATTTCATCACAAAATGTCCCATTCGCATATTATATAGAATTTAAAATGGTTTACCTGAAGAAGTTGTTCAATTCAGAGATGATACCAGGCCAGGGGAGAAGAAAATAATAATTTAACAAGTAGATTAAATAATTTATTAAAAATGAGCTTGTACCCCTTGCACTATTATAAATTCTTCTTCTTCTTCTTCTTCTTCTACAAGTACATAGCTTACACACTACAGTATATTGTGAATATAAAACACAACATTTGCCTATGCATCACAGGTTCTCTTTGTTTTATAAGGATCACACATGGGGATTTTATTAAAAAACACAATCCTAACTAATTTGCAGAAAGCATAGAGCTAATACAGAAATGATGCAATGACTTACTCAGATTACATTTTGAATATCCTTCCTACTTCTAATCACTACATTATCAAAAGGATATAGAGAGGTTGAAAAAATACTGAGAAGGACAACAAAATTAGGTCTTATGAAGCGACATCAAACATTAAGTCTCAGAAAAAGTGACTATTGGGGATTGCTTGTTTTGTTTATGAAAGGATAAATGTGGTATAAGCATACGACAACTACAATTGCATGTTTTGATCTTTAGGGAGAACCAGACAAAGAAAAACTTATCTTACACTGACACAAAAATAATACATATTCAAAAATACATTATTGGAAAAATTTGCCAAGATTTAAAGAGTCAGGAAATCTGGGACTCATCAAAGCCCACTTTTTGGTCCAAACTCTCTTATAAAATAAATTCTAAATTATAGGCAATTAAGAAACTAAAATAGGCTCAATTATCTGTTCTGGTCATTCATATTTTCTATTATTTTCTGTTTCTATGGATCTTCACCACTGGGTTACTGGAATCATTGGAATTAAACACACTGAGACAACAGAAGTAAAATAATTGGGCTATGAAAAACTCTATTAATTAATCCCTAAACAGCATAATGTTTCATAACTCATTATTACATTTCCCTGTCAACATATTGGCTACCTTTAAAAAACTGACACAGAAACTAGGTGTTGATATATTAGCCAGCCAATAATATCTGCCATACCAAAGCCTTTCTCACATCCAGCCACCAATGCCAATGTTTGACACATACACACAATGTGACTGCATATAGTTCAACGAGCATGTGAAAATGTCACAAGTTAAATTTATTACAGTTCACCTCTAAAACTAATTGAATGCTTCTGGCAATATTTAGATGTTTCAGGCTATTCTGACACAAACAATCAGTCAAAGACAATCTGGAAATGGAAAACAAAAATAACAACAGCCTGAAAACTGATAATGATAAAAAAGGCTTTTCTAAATGGCTAAAAGGTCTGACACTGTAAACTGTGACAGTATTCCCTTGATAGGACACTAGATTCAAGCAAACCAGAGAGATCCATAAATAGCATCATACAATGGCAACATAAGCAAAAAAGACTGAACCACAGTATTTTGCCTGGCTTTCAAGGATTCAAAAGTCCCTGCCAAACTAAAGAGTGTGACACAGGGTATATCTGTTTCTGACCAAAAGTCAGTCACAATACTACAGATTCCTAAACAGTGACGGAGTAATTCCAGTGAAAATGAAATAGCACCATTCCTAATTGCTAATTGCTGGACCAGAAAATGGATCTCACCTTCCTCAGTTTCGTGCCACACGATTCCCTCCAGGTTAACGCTAGTGCCAGGCTCACACGGCCCCAGGCAGGCTGGGTCGGTGCCGCTTCCGGCCTCTCGAGTGTTGGTGCCGATGGATCGGGTCCTCACCAGCAGCTGCTCAGATGGGGAGGATATGGGAGGGGACAATGGGGGATAGAGGGGTGGGGCTTGAGAGGCTGGGGGAGGCGGGGCAGGCACTGTGAACAAGGACTCCACCTGAGGGGAGAAGGGCGGAAAATAAACAGCCACAAAATGGAATTAGGTACATTTCCAAGATAGCTCTAGGCTAGAGTGCACACAGCAGAGATATGTATCCAAGAAAAGCTTTCGTCCCATCCATCTGATGAGATATAATCATTGCACTCATAAAAATATCTCACACCCCAAATATGCAATCTACGTCCAATCGTATAATTTAAGGTATAAACTACTGAAGAAAAATCATTATCTCTGCATTTTCAAATATTACGTCTCTTGTATAAAAGATACTAACTGAGAGCGTGCTAAGAAATAAAACAAAACTGATGAAAATAAATTGTCACTTCTCAGAAATGGTATGACTGCAGCTCAGTAAAAATAGCACTGACAAATTAATAAATGCAGACATAAATCAAACACTATTTTGACACCTAATGCAAAACTAATGCATCCACCAAGACATAATGTGTACGTAAATCTCAGTTATTTTAATTCATTAAAAAATAAGTTACATTAAATGACCATTTTAAGAAACAGCAAATCAGAGCACAAAGCAAATTGTGTTACAGAATACAAGATTAACTTCAATTTGAATCAAACAAGTAATATGACATCTATTGTAAAAATCAGTGAGTAAGAAAACAAAGACTACATCAAAGCCATTATTGGATGGAAATGTGATTTTGTGTAACACAAATGATGCAACAAGAGCTAGTAACAATAGTCACAATAAGGTCAGTCCTGACAAACTTTTTGCCCTAACTGGTTAGGAACAACATGCAAAATACCTCATTTATATTCACCTGTTTGTGGCTGTTGCCTAATGACATTTAGTTCATTTTAGATCACCCACAGCGACTGAAATGATAACACATGCAAATTCTTTGGGGGTGCACACTAAATAACACTGTTTATATGTCTTAGTAAATTGACCCCTGTGTGCAGGGTTTAAAGACATAAATGTTTTCATTATGCATTCAGATCTCAGACATCTGCAGCATAGACTTATCATATCATAAGTGCATGTTGATGCTTGACCTAGGGAAGGAAACTGGTTCAAATCTCAATGATTTTAAAAGAACACTAATGCAACAATATACAGACAATGTGTATGTTTCTGCTTTATAATTGCAAGATTGATTTTCCTGGCCCAAAAATGCATTTGCTAATGCTATTTTGAATTATGTATGAGTATTTGTGGTAAATGTGGGTCCAAGGCAATTCCATATGTAAGTACCATGGTACATAGATGGTACAATAATAATTAAATGGAATACAGATTGCCACCAAATGTCTACAATATTAATTATTCATGTGGAATATTCTAACCCACGACATTCTGAACATTAAATAGATTTAGCAGTTGAAGTATCTTTTGTTCCAATAAACATATTTCGATGTAACAATGTTTGAAATGAATAAAAAAAGGAGAAAAACATTTAGAACAACATTGTTCATTGATATATGGCGTATTCCTCTGATAAGAAGGTTTGGTTTGATTGAATCATGTCTTTAAAGAGACTAAGTGTCTTTAATTTTATCTTGCAATAAATTTATTCATAATTTGTGCAAACCTATCCAACACAGGAAATAGCTCCACAATACCATTTATACTATTTGTGACACCATTATTACATCATAATGTTTAGTGAATCCATGCAAATGTGTAGGGCAAACAATTGCACACTGTGGTCATTAATAATTCTGCATTTTTACTGGAGTCACTGGGGTAAAGAACCATGCCACTGGGTATTTCCGCAGCATCCCACCCGGGATTTCAGTGAGCTTCAGATTAATTCCTCTAAGAGCAAACATTCATCACTACCGTGGGAAGTAAGCACTGTGCGATTTAAACCTTTACACAAAAATGCAAACAAAGAGTTACGAGAGGCAAAAATCTGTTACACTACTTGCAGGCACAGAGTTTGACCACAAAGTGTGTTGTAGAGGTCACATGTCCAAATAACTGTAATTTTTAAAATTGTTACTCCGCACATTGCTTCCATCTGTGGCATTGCAATGAAGGGACAATACAATCTCTTGTTTGGAGTAGGGACATCTTTACTGTAGCCTTTGACCTTTCAATAAGCAATGATTATATCTTCTGAACCTGGCAGACTCACATTGACTTTGCTACAGTATGTACATATTGGTAACACCATCTGCCAATTGTCCTCCTTCTCAACCTTGCATTTTAAATGAAACCATTTTTATGTGACTATGTGCCTAGGTGTGAATTAGTTGGTGCTTGAGAAATAACACGTCCCTGTGTTTTTCAAGTGCACTTAAAAACACGTTTCTTTATTTTTCCTCTAGAATTTGTAACCTCTTGTATCACAGTCAGCCTTATAATTGATCAAGTACAATTTCTCCAAAATTATAATGTTTGCAGTCTTAATAACAACCACACTTACATCACTGGAGTCGACATTTTAGAATAGCCTCCCTAGCCTGTGGCTATCTGTTGTAGCTTTAAGTAATTAACCTCGGCAGTTGTTCAGTTTTCAAGGGAGGGAATGGTTCTTGCTAACCTAAGCTATGTTACTGCATGCTGACTACAGCAAAATATTAATGTTTACATGTAAGACGATTAATATGTCACTGTCATGTTTTTAGTCATAAAAGTGTAATTATGTGATCGTTATCATACCAGGCATTAATCCTAAAATGGCCCCCGTGATCTTTACTTTTCTGATAAAAAAATATTTGATTTGAGGAATTTGCCAAGCCAAGCACCATTGGGAAGACTAATTACCCATCAGCTAATTAACTATAGTCAATGAATTTATATTCTCAAGGTCTTCTGACAATTGACCGCTGTTCAAAACCGCTGCAATGCAAGAACTGTTAAACCTCTGCTACAGAGCAGTCCCTGCGAAATCAGCACGATGCATTCCTACACCAACTTCCAATGGTAATTCATTGTAATTGAGGCACTCCTCCGTCATTTAGCACCATATGTGATTAACTGAGGCAAAGCTAACCTTTTCAGAGATGTACTCACAACAATATACTGTAACAGTGAGTACCATTACATATTTCAAGCTCTTACAATCTTGGATGATAAAGCTTCGCTGACACAAATGTTTCATTCAAACAGAGAGATGCTGCCACTACTACAGATATTTGCTAATCTCTGTGTAGGTCACTGATCACCATGGCTTGGCACAACCAAATACATTAAATAGTCTTTGCCTTTACACATTTGTATTTTCTAAAATAGGTACTGGAAAATATTTGTATGCAGTAGGGCACATGTGCTGTCTTCACGGGTGTAAAAACTATATAAAATGAAGCAATGAAAGAGAAGAGGATGGAGCAAATAAAATGTTCATGACCTTCTTGGAACAGTCACCAACCCACACTATCACCTTTCATGATTTCACACTTATTATAGCAGTTCGACACTCTATGACTCATAGTATATTGTCAAGGTTGTGCAAAAACACGGTGTGGCCTTTATTACTATTTCCTTTTTTTACACTTTGTCAAAACATCCCATTTAGTCATAACAGCACGTGACTAATGTATATCGATACATCACTAAATTTGTATTGGAAAACATTTTTTGGTATTCCTGAGAATTTAGTGCAGTTTTTGACAGATTCTGGCATGACATTGAAGATATACTAATTTCAGTCGGGGTAAAAATATGCACCACAGGAATAGTTTGGCAATAGCTAGCAGAAATAAGTACTGTAGGCCTTTCCAGATGACAAAATAATCAAGTGGAAAATGTATGTCTGCTTACTTCTACTTCACTGTTATTCCTACAAATCAATATATGAATGTGACTTATTAATAATGTCCTTGAATGAAATACCTAGATGCCTGGATTGATGTGGATGCCCTCATAACATTAGAAGTCAAGGACAAGGTTAAGAATTACTCAATTTCATGATGAGCTTGTTTATCACTAATCTCGTGGTAAAAGAATTTCTGTTCTTCGTAGTCTACCGACATTAAAAGGTGCCCCCATTTAAAAGGTTGTTCAATGATTTGATGAGAAAGAAGCTGATGTTATCCATTATGTGGCCTTCACAGTCACTGAATTTGAACACAATTGAGCATTTATTGGACACTCCAGAATAAAACTTGAGGCAGTGCTTTCTACTTCAATTACTGCTTTCCACTTCAGTCAACTAAGTACGAGTTGACTGGTTTTCTCATGGTGTGGTGGAAAAAGTAGCATGGCATTCATTCCACAACACAGAGTCTGGTCGAATGTGAGCCACATCACATTCATCATGTATGGACATGCATTGCACCAAAACCTATTGACATATCTATTCTGATTCCCATGCATGTGGCATGCATGTGAAAGTCTGGTTTATATGGTGAATATGTGTGAGGATCACATCATTCTATGAGCCTGGCAAAATTATCTCTAGTTTTGGCATTGGGTTATAGACATGACTCATGGATATCATAAATGAGCGCATTCTACGACTTTACACTCAGATTGTCGCCTTTTCTTGTAAGTCTGAAAAACTGCCAAATAGTCCAGCGCCATGCATTGATAAAATGTGATATTACATGTCTTTTACTGGCCCAGTTCCACCTCTCCCATTTCATGTCCCCTTATAAAGTGGAGAGTGAACAAATGCTTTGGAGGAACAGATTAAACAGAGTGGAGTTGATTCAAAATGGTGCTACTTCTCAGTTGAAGGTTAGACGTAATTCAAATAAAGGATTTAGTATAAAATTACCTGAAACATATTTACACTCAACCAAAGACATACGTGTATTTATTTAAATAAAATGTCACAATATAAAAAATGTAATAAACAGTATACTGCACCATGGACAGAATTTGTGGGATGGAATTGACTGTGAGTCTAGTCTTTTTAAACACCCCATGAGAATGTTTGTTTTTTGTGATGAACACATTAATTAATTGAAAACGGAGAGGAGGACGTTTCTTAATCAGTCAGGTTTTTCAAGTGGAGTTACAATTGGGGAAAGGTACTATTACCAGTCTTTATAAATTGCTATTTGTATCAGGTTATGACACCCAGGTTTGTATATGATTGGAGCAACAGCATTCACCATAAATTAGGGTGTTTTCACCTGGAGGGCACACCATTCAAATAATAACCACTAGAATTATGTGACTTTGTGGTTAAGGTATGATTATTACCTTCTCCATAAGATACAGAGAATCTAATTTTGGACAAATGTGAAGGTTTTCCAAATGAGAACACCAAACTTTCCAAATTGATTTTACACTGGCTTCAATTTTTAGTTCACTACCTATACCAACTGTATGCATTTCGTTAGAACCACTCAAGAAGTGAATTGCCATTCAAACCACTGACAAGGTATAATCTGTGACTTCAAAATGATGCGATGAAAGCAATAAACAAAACTTGCACATTTTTTTTGTTTGCCCTATTGTTTTGATGGGTTGCCAGTGGACTTGATTCACCTTTTTTTTCATTCAACCACAAAAGGTTAATAGTTTTTGAGAGTTTGCTTGGTTTCATCACTCTGATCAGCCACAACCAAAATTACAGCAATATGACAACATCGTTCACTAAACCTAAATAGCGGAAAGGCACATTTATACATTTTATCAGCCATATTAACTTATCCTCATTGAAGAATACCCATCAACCATTACATATTCTCGCTCTCTTGTCTAAACAGATGGAGAATAATCACTGCTTTAAAGGTAAGGTCTGTGCCTCCCCTGCTTCCAGCTCACCAGCCACCACTGATACACATCATAGATGCTGACAGACAACCTACAGCATGTTATTAGTTTTAAATTGCTGGAAAATAAGTCCAGTCCAGCATTCCTGGGCAGGAGCCTGGGGAAAGAGCAGCTACTTAGATTTGATTTATATACATATGCAGTGATTCTACTGCAAATCTGGCAGCCCTTAATTATACAGTAATTGTGGTACATTCAGTATCATAGCTACCTGCTTTTTGATCAAACCTGAATTATGAAATATGCAGCATATTAAAAAATCTCTTTGGTAAGGTCTTCATTTTCTGCTACCAGTTTTAAGTTGCAATAAACTGTTTTCACAACATTTTTCAGTTCTGCTTTTTGGCACACATGAGGTAATATTATACTGGGTAGGATTAAATGTGTTTTTTACAATGATAATACCCCATATTTGCTCCAGGAAAATGTTTCATACCTGCATAATGTCAGTCATTTTGGGAGCGCATTGTGGTGGTTTGTGGCGACTCAAATGTAACACTCCTCATCACTTACAATGAGATGCTATTGACCCATCATGGTGTCTAGAGGTTAGTTTCAGAGACTGGTAATATTTCCTGTAGTATAATTGGTTCTTGACAGTTCTAACTATTATTGTCATAGTTTAGTAGTTCAGTTGGCTTCAGCCCTCTTTCCGGTTGGAGTGCCACCTACACAAGATCATCTTTCACCATGAGAGGAAGCTGGGCAGACCTAACATCAACATATGGCCAGTGTGGACAGGCACCGACAAGACCTGAGAAATGAGCCTGACGATGAAGCTACACCAAAAACTTTTCTTTTGCAAATACATCAATGTTACTCACTATTTTTATTTTCTTGTGAAATGATATGCTCATTTGTAACAGAGGGCAAGTCGCATGTCAATTTGAGGAAGCACACACATACATGGACGACCTCCAAGATTCATGTAGGCTGCAGGCTTTCCTTTTCAGTTTGTGATCCATCATGAGCTGAAGTGTTAATGCGCCGCAGGAGTGAGCTACTGGCACAGGCCGTTCACAGGCACCAGAGAGACCTGAGAAGCCGCTATTGTGCGGTGAGTCAGAAAGCGCCCTGCCAACTGAAACTTCCCTGTTGGGCGACACTGTCGCTAATTATGCATCGCTAGGCAGGCCACATGGCCACAGTCACTACTGGCATGGTCAGAACTCAACCTAGATGGGTTCTGGCCACATCCTACATCACATGTCCTACAAGATGGGTCATATCACTATATAAAGAACACATGTCTCATCTCGGCACAACACCCAGGAGACCTAGGAGCGATATTATCCTTTAATCGATAAACGGTATGAGCATGTGTCGACCTATTGTTTTGGTCAGACCAATGAGAACACATATCGTAGTTTCCTCTCTACTATGGCCGTACAGAATGGGTTTTACCCAGGTAAGCTATCTGTTGTTGTTTCTTGGCTATGACTGCTAAGAATGAGTGACCATTTGCCCAGTCTAACAAGTAAAAGTTATAAACTTTGACTATTTAAAAATGCATAAGTGATTAAACATGCAAAAATATTGTCTGTGGGTCAGTATGTTTTTCCAATTCATGAGACATGATACATAGTCTATGATCCATTCTATTGTAATATTCACTATGGATGGATGCAGTACTAGTATGATGCAAGGTAATAATACTTAAAGTTGTATATTGATTATATAAGTTGTCACAGTGTCTCAAGGAATCATGAGTCATCACTAGCACATTCATGGACTGTGCACTCACACAGAGGCATGAATGACAATTTTCTCATTCGCATATGACACCTGATAGCAAGATAGCTTAGCATTAACAGATGACAATTCTCACTTCTGTACACACAGCAGGCACACCACTAATCGCACACTGCCTATGACGTCGGAGGATGACGTAGTCAGCGTGCTAAGAACAGGACTTTACCTCTCTCTAGGGTTATCTTTGCACTTTGTACCTTTCATATGCACTTTGCCTTGTAAGTCACTTTGGATAAGAGCGTCCAATAAATGCCTTTAATGTAATGTAAAGTAATGTAATGTGATTCGTCCGATTCACATGACGACAATTCTCGCTTCTATACACACTGCAGCTGCACCACTAATCGCACACTGCCTATGACGTCGGAGGATAACGTGGTCAGCATGCCACTGGTGCCCAGCGTGACCAGCGAGGGTACTATGGCGATGAGACCAACAAACTTGACAGGCTTGCCCCCTATCATCCCCGGCAAGGGCCACCCGAGGCCCCTGTTTGATAAGAGATAAAAGTGATTGAACTTCGTAAGACTCCATCAGCATTTAGCAATGCTTGCTAAATAGTTAGTTTTTAAGCTGTATCAGCCACAGTCATCATCTCTTGAGGTAATACTTCTTAATGCAGGGGTTTCAATCTAATCCAAAAAACCTTGCTGTGGGTGCAGTCATGTTTTAGCTGTGCAGACCGTGATTATCTGAATCAGGTGTTTTTATTGCTAGGTTAGAGCAAAAGCCAACCCACCCACCTGCTTTTTTCAAATAAGATTGGAGACCTCTGCCCTAGCACACCTGCTATTGTGTTAGCCACAAACTTCCAATAAGTCTTGCAAGCTTCTTCTTGTAATACATATTTTTGCCCCTCTGGCACACATTTTAAGGGATTGTTTGTGTCAGGTTCAGATTTGTTTTGGATATAGGATGTGAACCAAATTTAAAGTGTTGGGCCACCACATGTGACTAGTATGGCCTGTATGCACTATGATATACAGTTTACCATCATCTGGAATTCTGCAGAAGAGATATTACATTATGCTTCCAATAAACCCAAGATGTGAATCAACCCCAAGTTTAGTTGATAGCAAAAAGAAAGTAGAAAGAAATACACAAATACTCAATTGTGTTCATTGTTTGGTGACTGAGAAGACCATGACATATGGATACTGTAGCCGAACTTCTCAATCCTTTGGACAATGACCAATTTTCTGTAGACAAAGGCATTGCTATCTTGAAATGCACTACACAAAATATCTGCTTATAAATGGGGTGAAAATGATCACTCAGTACCATTAAGGAGCCGCTATAACCTGTTACTGTTGAAACATTGTTGCGTTTCCATTTTCTAGTTCACTACCTCTGTTATACCATCATCAGAATAAGTACCACATGTTCTCAGAAAAGAACAAGGAGAAGACTCTGTTCTTCTGTTATTGAGCAAGATGGTGATTACAGCCATTCATTGCCTCCAGATCCCTGAAACAGAACTTGTGTACTTCATTCTTCAAAATGCTTTTGGTTATCAGCCCATCCCGAATAATTGAGAACTTCAGGGTTGTCTTCTTCTACTTCCTGGGTGAAATCACATCCAATTTCCCCACCACATAAACATAAGAATGTGTTACACTGCTGTTTGGTATCTCCCTTACAAGATGTATCTTCTACAGAGAGCAAGGACATAGACATAGGAACTCTGCATCATAGAGTATAATGGTTATTGAAGAGTTATTGAAGAGGATATGACAGTGCCATAAAATACTGAGCATTGTAAGTTCCTGGTCATTCTTTGGTCTATAAAAACTGCATAGCACGTAAGTCTGTCATATCACTGTTGTGTAACTGTAAGTCTATCATCTATGCCTGTAGAAATTTGGCTCACTTGGTAAGTCTGTCATCTATGCCTGTAGAAATTTGGCTCACTAATTTGCTGGACATCCTTTAAGGAATCAGCAGTACAACATCTGAATTTCCTAAACTATTTAAACCACTCAAAAGGTTATTTGTCACAAAAAAGAAAAGTTTTGTTCCAATCCATGATAAATGTTACATGCTACAAAATAATCAATTGTTTGTCATCACTAATGAAATGAACTGGGTGAAATACATTTAATTTTTTTTAGTTTGTATTGTATTTGTTCTTGCCATGAAATGTTTTCCAGGTTTTTCCGTGAAATAAATTAAGATGAACAGGAAATTGGGAAGGGGCCTAAATGCACTGCTACAAGATTTTTCTTTCAAAAGACAGAGAGAAAAGAAAATTATTCTACCTTGTTCATGAAGGCACAGCAGGGGTACGGAATCTATTGAGCTTAGTGTTAGCTATTATATTACCAAAGTAAAATGCCTCTTTCAGGAGCCCTTTCCACAGAGCCATTGTTTTGAGAGACTTCAGGATTATAAGCTGCCATTTTCTTAATATTGACAGTTAATATTAATAGTATGAAGCTGGTGTTTTTCAACACCTGTGTTTCTGCTTGTCAATAGTTTGGAAAGTCTAAATGTATGTCAGGGCCATAACAACTTGTCATATGTGTAATGAAATACACAATTACTCACGGATCCTCTTTAAATATTATATTGTAAGATCCTGGTCTAGGGAAGGAACAGATCATCCCCACCCTTCACACCCGCACAGACACAAGGCTGTGGATGGATGCTCTATCTTTACCTTCTCTTCTGAAATTCGGAGAACCCTTCTACAATAGCAACAATGACAACATACAAACATCAATATTTCATTATATTTTATGTAAGGCAAAACGATCCATTACCATCTTTCCCCAGCTGCCTCATATTTCTTGATTGCAAAGAGATGCAGAGGATTTTAGTTTCAGTAAAAAATGCCTTTGTTTGATTTGAATATATAAATACATAATGCAAAATAAATGCAGTTGAATGTGTCTAAAAAAAAATAATCAGATGTTATTGTGCACTCTGGTAGTTTGGTGCATTTTGTTGGTTATGTGACTGTTACATTTCAAGAGCTTCTCATTGGACTGTGAGTCTATCCATTGTTTGTTTTCACCAGGCAGTAGCTTTTACTGCCAGGTGAGTGTTTTTTTAGTTCCCGGGAGCCCACAGATATTATTTTGTCCCTATACAGTTCACCACCTTCAGTAACCCTGACGTGTTAAATAGGTTGGCAAATAGTGTGGTGACATCCTCTTTCCAGTGATGTGTCAAACAGAGTATTGCACTTTATTATACAGCCCACTAGCTGCTTTTCAGTAATAAAAAAAGATAAGGTTAACTAAGTACATTTTTTCCTCAGAGTGACAGCCACTCACATCACAATGCTCGCAGTATAAGAGTTCAAAGAACACATGGAGGATTTTCACACCATCCTCAATTGAGTGGGTGACATATCAGCACCCATTTGCACTAATTTGACCACTGCAGTGGTCTGTGTTTCATGTCAAACCACAAAACTCTACATACTATATGTCTTTCTCAGTCTCTCTGTACATTGTCATATAGTAATGTCTAAATTTCATGCATCAACATTCTCTATTCACATATATAGTGTATTGTACAGTTAAAAAATGTGGCCAATGGAATGTGTCAATATTTGTGTTAAAATGGATGAAATAACAACTGATTTACCACAGAGAATAAATTATTATTTATACGGTTGGACCTTGTTCATTATCACCTTGGAAAATATGAATATTTATTTAGCACTTCAGTAAGCAACACTGATGACATATAGCCAAGGAACAATGACTGAGAGTGACTGGTTGAGCAACAAAAGAACACAGGCAGTGAGAAATATATGTGAAAGGACAATCAAAAGACTGTAAGATCTTTACAAAAAGGACCATGCACATGTAGCTAATCAGAGACTTTCAACTTCAAAGGGCATTGTGTGCATTTCAACATGGTGAGAACCAACTGCTCTTTCCCATTAAGAATATGTTATCTTATAAATTATCAAGAACCTCCATGGAAAACATTTGTGCAATTTCCTGAAAGCCAAGGTCATAAAATTATTAAAGTAATAAAACAGGACACTTATTTACAATAGTAATTGATGTAGTCTGTATTTAATTTGATGCAAGCTCATTGAGTGCTTGCCCATCTCTCGCTCTCTTTCACACACACACTCACACACACACACACACACACACACACACACACACACACACACACACACACACACACACACAATAATAATGACTCATATAAACATAGTTATCTTACAAATGTAATGTTTGTAATAGAATCTGGAGGCATTCCCCCAGACACTCAGCCCCAGCTGTTTTCCAAACTCTGTAACCATACAGGACTTAATAGCTATTGTGCAGTGTAATTTGTATTGCCGCATCAAGTTCTTAATAACCGTGACAACCGTCTATATTTCAGCACTGAACCAAACGCCAAGGAGGGAAGAGCTGGTTTCTTCACAGTGCATGGCAAATTAATTCATGGATGTATTCTGGTTAATCAGAATTATTAATGATTTATAGATGTGCAAAACGCACGACCAGGTTTCCCGCGAACGTGGAGATTTATTTTCTTAAATGGCTCCAGTTGATATAACAGCATCTTACCTTCTCGGTTTTCAATTTTTTTGCAGGTGTGCCGATTTCGTCATCATTCTTCTTTCCGACAATAGCGTTGCCCATTATCCCAGAATCCATGCCACTTTTGGAAATGTCTCCTATCCCGTTGTCTCCGCAATGACACGGGCTCCCTTTCCCTGCAAATCCGTACCGATTGCCAGATACAGGACTGAAGTCGGGGTTGGTTTGTCTAACATCTTGCTTCTCTTTCTTCGCCCTGGCAACATCCCTCTCTCTTTTCAAGCCCCTGGTTTGATTTTTGCCATTTTTTTCCTCTTTGCCTTTGGCGCATGAGACGGTTACATCACTAGTGTTTGGGTTACTGACCGCTTGGCCCAGCGCTGAATTCATCCCAAATGCTTCTCCAGGGCGTCCTTGAGCGTCTTGCGTTTTACCAGCATATATCTCAGGAATTCCATACAGCGTAGGAGTCGAGACAGATTTACTGGTGTCCTTAGAAGTTTTGCTCCTTTTCACTTTGGATTTAGCGTTCTCCTTGTTGTAATTTCCCGAGGGACCGGGGGGCTGAACGGATGGAAATGTAAGGCCACCTGATATGGCTGATGTTGCTTTTGAACAACTAGATGCCAGCCCCTCACAGTCCTTTGAGCTGCCTTTGCTATTCACGAAACGATTCATCTCTAATTTTTGTCGGTCTTTCTCCAAATCTGCATCCAAGTCAATTATCAAATTACCAACCCCAATTTCCCAGTCATCGCCACTGTCGTAGGTTTCAACTCCGTTTGGCTCCACACTCTTCTCAACTGTGGAAGTGACTGACATCCTGATAGTAGAAATTCTGACAGAAAACGGTGATGAATCCCCCGGCGTTAAGATGGGAGGGCATTCGTCGTTTTTTCAGTCTCTACCTAGGCTTTCTGTTAGCTTGGATTCGTAAGATGGCAATCAGGTCCATTACGCCCTGTGGCAAAAGCGAGGGAAAAGTTGGTCTGTTGTTCACGTCCATGCCCTGCGTGGACATAAAGCTATTATGATAACTTATGTTAGCGTTGCAATGCTCGAGAGTCCTGACCTCATCCAGGTTGTCTGGCATGGATTTAAGAAAAACGGAGATGAATTAACAAATATAGCTAAACCCACAACGCGCTTGTGTTTTCAGCTTCAATGTCATGTATGGTTAGGTCTTAAATTTGCATTTTAAAGGGGGACATTATCTCTCCATACAGTATTGGATTTATTCCCTGTAAAATCCGTTAGAATGTCTCAGCTACTCAAATATCATAACGATCAGCATTCCTTGCAAAATATTTTATGATGACCACCGCAGTGAATCTCATATCTTGAATAAATCCGACCTTTAGAGGAAAACAGAAAATCCTTCCCATAATATACTGGTCTTTCTTACCTTCTCTTCCGTCAAATATTTTCCCTTCACTGAGGGTTAGAAACAAACAATAAAATTATTCAAAACCTTATATTGTTGATGTTGATACCACAAATATAGATCGATGTGCGTTAAATGCCACCGTCAGAATGAATTATTCAATATTCCCCGTGGCAAATGAATCGAGATCTCCATCATTTCCTTGCCTTTCGCAGAGACAAGGAATGTTGAAGCAGCACATGTCAACCCCAGAGAACTGAGAGTATTTGCATGAGAAAAGCAAACCAAACGAGTCCTAGGCATTGAGTTTTCAAACTTTACATTCATCCTACACGACAATCCAGCTCAATGCATAGCTAATGATGGCATGACACAAACCCACAGGCAGCCGCTTGAAACATGACAGAATTTTGCTATGCCTGGGATAAATTACCGAGAAAAATGAAGGAGTTGAAAAATGTGGAGTGGAATTTGATTCGTGTCTGGATTGGCACCGCTTTAGACTGCTTTGCTCAAAGCGACAGAGCTTGACAGGCTATCTTAATAGCAACACTAAAACAAACCGCAGATATTGAATTATGAAGAATATCCTGCAATTTGTTGTACATATGTGGCGACAGGAATATAACCTTGTCGCCAAAACGGTGGAAATAAAATACAGTTAATTAAATCCTAATTTGATTGGTGACAAGACAAACCAGCAGCGTCAACAACTGTCCAGTCATAACTCCATTTAGGCTTGTCGCTGTCCTAATCGATGCACTTATTTTAAAATAACTCTGGTGACAAAATTATGTAGCACTCATCAGGTCCAGATGACGTGTATTAGCGGCAATAACTCAATTGTGCGAACAATGTTATTTGCATATTTTGTAAAAATGGGTAAAATATGGGTTTACGCTCTCAAACAATAATGCAACGCCTCGGATACAGATGTGACATCAAATGGAACGGCAGTGCGTCCACTGGAGAATAGTTTTCACTCAAGCATAGCAATAATCACTTAACACCAGCATTGCCGGGTACAAGTCAGTGGTCTATCTGTATAGCTTGCAGTTGTCTGTTGATGCGTTTGAGATGATACTTCGATGTTTGTTAATAATTATTAAATGGCCAGGATCGAACATCTGGAAGAATTGGATGTTGTAAAGCCTGAAGTACACCGTGCGCATCTCGTCTGCAGGCTGTGACACAAGCGTTAATCTGAAAGTAGGAGCCCTCTTTGTTCTAAATATCTTTCCAGACTCAGCCAATGAGATCCATACTTTTATGAAACTACGGGTTCTGATTGGTAAACAGATTCTCCTTTGCCGGAGGATTTTTTCTCTACACACAATTACTGGACAGCCAGTTTGTGAAATAAAACAAAGATATGATTACCAATATTGATTGTGTATGATTATTCAGAACGTTATCGCGTATGTTAATAAAGGAAAATCAAAATCTCGCTGTTGATAGGCTTTTAGTCATGGGTATAAATAAGGTGTTGACACATTAATGGGAATTGTAAGTATGTAATATTTTTAAACTGCTGGTGTACATTTAAGAATTACACTCTTGCTTCACGACGCCATTTTACGCGCTGGTAATTAGTGGTGCATCTGAAAATTAATGAGGTTTATTTCAATCCCATTTTGATCAACTCATTCGAATGCCTGCCAGTTATTTCATTGCCAGATTAATTTGCTTAAAAAAAACCCGAGAGAACAAGGAAAGAAACAAAGCCGTATTGTCAAGATTATTGTCCTCAATCATTTGGATGTGAAGAATAAGGAATGATCTGTTAGTTAGTCTGTTAGTTAATGCAATTTCGACGATACAGTACAATTGGACCTTTCATTCTTCTTTATTGAATCTGATTTGCAGTATATGCATTTCTAAGCAGACATAATGATATTAAAATTATCTTATCACACTGATTTTGTTTGGACATTTTTTCATAGTGTAAGGTTTAAAACAACCATATTATAGGAATATGAATTGACTGTATCCCATCTTGGAGTAGTCAAAGGGAGATAATATGCATGTGTGTAAGGACAATGACATATTATATTTAGTAATTTAATATGAGTAAGTAATACAAGAGAGCTTAATGTAATTATGATATGAGACATACTCTCTCTCTCTCTCTCTCTCTCTCTCTCTCTCTCTCTCTCTCTCTCTCTCTCTCTCTATCTATCTATCTATCTATCTATATTTTTTTTTTTTATAAACACAAAGCTAAGCAGGGTCTTTATTTGGCTAACCATGATACTGTCATTGCTCATGTTCATGTCTCAATTGCCCATGACTCTAAGCAGAATAGGATCACGGAAAATTAATAGGAATCTTTTGTACATTGTCATGGACGAGGAAATCAGAAGCTGACTTATACAATGAATATACGCTTTTTTATTTCTAGTTTCTATAGATTTATTTTCACAGCAGAGGTCTTTAAGCCTAGCATTTGCCTTCTGGTGTGCTGTGTGAACATTCACTCAGCTTCCTCTTATTGTGGATAGGTGGGTGATGTGCATGCTCAATGTGAACATTACTATGTTTATTCTGTAATAATACAAATCGTAAGAACTATTTTAACTGACAAAGGTGGATGATTTCAATACATGGGCAAGATATAACAAATATTCCAACATCTGTAGCAAAACACATCGTATGTGCACTTTCCATTCTGTTGAAAAAGGAAAGGGGACACATTTTCACAGAAAACTAAATAAGCTATTTTGCTCAAGATTACAGTGTATTACATATCACTGTGTGTGAACCTATTTACCATTTCTAATAATACCAAGAAAATGTAGAAGTACAAGGCTGAAGGGTAGATTGCAGAGCTTGTGTCATTTGCATTCAATTAATAAGGTAATTATGCAAAACACATACTCTGATGCTGATAATTACTTGTCAGGCATTCACAAGCTATTCAGGAGGGTGTCAGTATTTGTGCTGTTACAAAAGCAACGAGTATTGCTGTAAAATTGAGGTGATTTTGTTGAATTTAGTTAGCAATACAACAAGCTGTTACAATGTTGAAATTGGGTGTCTGGTCTGTTATTGTGGTGTGCAGAGAGCAGTCATGATTTTCAAATATGTTTTTTCACCATGGTATTTCGTCATTGTTGACAGTGTTACACAAATACACTCCGTTCTGTGATGTACAGTTAATGGAAGCTTTGGAAATACATGTAACTTCTTATTCAATTTACACAAAGAGGGTAGCCAAAGCACAAATTACATTTTTAAATATTCAGGCAAAATGGATAACCATCTGTGTAAATAAGGAACTGTAAACAGCTGTACAGAGGTACTTAATCCTGTTCTGTTTTCATTTGATTACAGTAAAGGTCTGACAACATACCACTACTTAAAAACTCTTACATTTTCAATCAGTTGGTAAACACTTTTGCTGTAGAGATGTAAACGGTTGGAGAGGACATTGACCACTTGAAATTCCATCTCTCAGAGATGAGCTGTATTGCATTATATTGCAATCTATGCGTGATCTGGACCATTTTGAAAATGCAACTTGCACATGAATTTATACAAAATTGCCTTTCAACAAAATTAAATCATGCCAGCACTTCAAAGTCCACTTTATGAATATTGTGGAAAAAGGCAAACAATGTCACCTTCCACTCGAGATAAAATTAAACAAACACATTCAGAATGGAAATGTTCATGGAGTAAACACATTTACATAGCAGACATGTCAAAGAATTCATTACTGGGTACACTTTTGGTAACAGCAGCCAAGCGTTGGAAATAAAAGGAATATTTCTTAAGTATCTCCTTTTGACTTTTAAATGAACACCAGACATGTATACACGTAGAAGCTGATCAAAAATGTCATGGTCATGCCTGATAGTTTATTGTACTTACACATTCACATTTCTTACAGTTACAGCTTGCTGAGATTTTTTATTCATAATGAAGAGGTGTGTACAAAAAAAGAAGACCATATGGCAACACAGTAGCCTTTTAAAACGGCCGTATATACATTGCCCTGAAAATAGGATGTAAACAGGGAGCTGTCAGACCGGTCTCCCAATTGTGCTACTATCATGGCAGCTTCATATTGACTCCTCTGTATCAGCGGGATAACCCCCTGACATGAATTCCCCTCAGTCTCACTGCTGCCTTCAGAAAATATCCCCCTCAAGCCCCTGCATCCTAGCAACAGCCTAGGACCATTGATACGCTATTGATTTTTCTCCTCAAGCTCGCATCTCCCTGGAAAAGCTCACCAGTCAACAACTAGCAAACAATTAAATACACCCCTTGACTGGGGAAATGAACAAAGGTAATTTGCGGCACACAATTGTATCTACTGTCTGAATAGGCTGTAGCCAATCATGCCTGGAGTGCAGGTATTAATTGAAAGCCTAAGGATCTCTATGTAATCCAAGCACATGGATGCTACATGAGTTGCTATGAGCATTTCTATTCAAAAACGCACTTGTCTATATGCTACTAACAGGAGAGCTGTAATCATAAAAGCACAACTCATTTGCAGCACATCCAGAACTGTATTGAGGTATTTTGCCAGAATTGGAGAGGGTTTCCCAATGGCACCTGTTTCAGAAATTATATTTAATTTGACAATGCTGCTTCATTGATTAAACCAGTCATGCATTACTGTATTAGATTTGCTTTGCACTTTTGGCTTCTTCCCATACCTGCAGGTACATGTGTGATGTCAAAAAGTGGTTTGCTAAACTGTTTTTTGTCAGACAGCAGCTATTAAAAACTACCAAGGTATCTAGGTTTTTATGAGAAGGGTCAGAATTTTATTTTTAGTTGAATTTTGAAAGGCACAAATGGCTGAGAGTAAACTATTGGGAAGAAAGAAAGGTAAGTCCTGTTACTCTGTTTCATATATTACATGCATTCTATAATATGCCAAAATATATAGGGTGCAGAATTGAGAGAATTCTCTAAATATTTTCATTTGTGCAGTGGCCTCTAACTGAGTAAATATTATTAGTCAAATTAACTGGACTGAAGCTTGTATGACCTGGAAAAAGTGTAAATTTGCTGTGGCGTTTTCATAGGAGGTAATGGGAATTGTTAGCCAGCCAACTCGTCTATGTTTATATGACATTGGCCAGCATCCAGACAAATAAAACCAAGTCCGGGATTCAGTCAACATTTGTCCTTAACTTTGGCTCACAATTAAATGCAAGTGTTCATTTTCATCTTTACCAACTCAGCTGAATATTTGTCTCCAGTTAAACAGAAAATATTCAAAGAAACATCTGTAGAATCATAGAAGGGACAAAGTGCATTTGATTGGCTCCTGGCTATAATCTATTCAGAGATGATGCTTATGTCACTGGTGTTGGCAGGTGATGATGGGCTTGGGTGCAAGAAAGCCCCTCCCCCTCAATTCACACCCCTCCGTAAAGAGCGCAAAATAAGATTTTTTTGTCAAAGGCATGCTTCTGCAGCTGAACAAAATTTTACAAAAACAAAAGTGTAAAGGTTCAAATTGGGAATTTGGAATGATTAATAAATTGATCCAGCCATAACCCCCTCACCCTCTCTGGCCTGGGTAAAGCTGAGCCCAACCCTAAAATCCTCTGCTGCCCCTGACCATAGACCAATGGCCCACATACAGTATGACTGAGTGAAGTGGTCAGTATAAGAGCAAAGAGCCTGAGTAAGTCTAATATGCAGCATTAGCAGATGTGATAAAGAGTAAAAATTAATACGCTTTAGTGTTTTATGAGATTTTTAGATCACACTGACATGACCTCTGTTTCCCTACATTATTGTATTAGATATCGTATCAGATTATGCATTGATATACAGTTTGTAGAAAACATGCAAAGGACTGTTATTCCGAAGTCAAAATGTCTTTATTGACATAAAATTCTTTACTCATCATAACATGTTAAATAATAATATAAAATAATGGGTTTTCTGTGAGCTATATATGAAAATGGGATGTGTTTTCACAAATCTATTTAAATACTATTTAAATTGAAAATGTATTCTATTTGCAATCTTTGTAATATTTTTTGTGAGCCAAAATAGTTTTTTTACCATCAGCAACTTCATGTTGTCATAAAGAGTGTTCTATGTATCAGTAAGGTTGTGAATCTGTTTTCAGATTTATTATTTCAGATGAGTTTAATTATCCCCCCCTTTTCAAAGGTCAAACATATTGCAGCAAGCTATGCAGAATTGCATTATAATGGGGGTGAAGAAGAGTCCACAGCAAAAAGGCTTCAACTCCCAACTTGACCAGAATTACCAATTAAAAGTGGATTAACTCTGCATGTCTGCAAGGTTAAAAATAAATCACTCAGCAGTGGTGCGCACCATGCTCAAAGCCATTGGCAACAATTGTTCCCGCTTATGAAAGCAAATTGTACATACTCAGTTTAAAGTCTCTGACTGGCAGTGTAATGTTAATATAATATTACAATAAATAATAAGAATGTACATGTGAAATATGATAGGTTTATTAAAATTGCAGGGCAGTCATTTCAGAAGGTAGGTGATTTTAGTATTTGCAGAATTTTATACTGAGCTAACAATTCTGGATTGTGTGCAAAAGCTGTTTATATTACTTTATAATTAAGAGAGTCCTTCTATTATGCAGCACCAAGAGCAGGCTTGCATGACTTAAATAGAGAAACACTGTGCTGGAGTGTGAAAACCCTCATCTTCTGTGAAACAGGAAGCTTTCACCGAGCCATTTTTCTGCCACTTAGTAACAAAAGACAGCATCAATTTCAGTTAATTGTTTGTTGCAGATATCATAATGTGGCTGTGCTCAAGCAGCTGTTGGGACACCCAGGTGGAGAGGAACAAGCAGCTTCTTCAAGAGGTGGATATAAGGAATTGTTAGACGTAGGTAAATGATCACAAACAGTAAGCATGTAAAAACTGACAGATTGAGCTTCAGCGGTCTGACTGGTGGAGATGTAGGTCAATCACTGGACTCCACTACAAGATCTTAGCTTCAAAAATGAAGTGAAATTCCTTTGAAGGCTATGATTGGCTCAAGTGATCAGCCTGGAGGGCAACTTATGATTGGCCAAGGACTGAGGCTTGATAGGAGAGTATGTTAATGCTCTGTCAGGAAGGAGACCCCATTTAACTGCTGCAACAGAGGCAGAGAATATGGATTTCCACAATGCTAGAGTGAATCATGAACTCCATACATGAAATATTCATTAAGCACTGCAGATCTTCTGATAAAAAATGATCTTAGTAAAGAGATCTCATTGTAAATTTCAAAATATTATAATTCCAGAAGTCAGAGATTCCATTTAATAACTTTTGTTTGGAATAAATGGGAGTGGCAAAATGAGGGATGCTGTTGGGGAAGGCCCATATCTCTATTACAGCAGACAATTACAGGGAGATTGGGAAGCAAATCAGAGCCATTGCATTAGCCTTTTAGACCTTATTGGCATGTGGTGGAAAAACTGTGCAAATGTTGTTGATAAATGGTCAGTGCCCCAGGCATATCTGTAATAACAGGAGGTGCAATTATAGCTATTAGAGGAGGGCACAGAGAGGGGCAGTAGAATATTCAGGTAAAATACTCTTTTGACATGATACTTTTATTTTTAATGATTCTTTTTAAAATAGAGTTATTCTTTTTTTTTTTTTTTTTTTTTACAAATTAATTCATGTATTTATTTACTTTTTTACATTTTAACGGATTGAGATAATACAGCATGTTAAAAAATGACAACATCATTTTAAATTGGTCCCAAATGGTTACAGTAGGCCTTTACACAACATGTTCAGATGTCCACACTCTCTGTGGTTCAGCAGGTGTTGATTGCTTTGCCCCTAAAAGTTTCTGTACAATGCCCCCTGGTATCTCACCTAGAGATGCTTCTGTTCTTTATTCCACCCCAGCCCTCTGTGCAGATGGATCAAGCACCAGGCTCATGTAGTCCAGGTGGTCATATGCACTGGGTACTCGGTAACAGATGATGTGAAGAGACCTGCAAAACCTGAGAGGAATGCAGAACTGCAGAAATGGACTTGTTATCTGTGCAGAGAGAGACAGCTGGACAGCTCATCTTGTTTTGCAGCTAGAGGGAGCAGCTAAATCCTTCTTAGGGATGGCACTGATGAATGGTGACATCAGCATCTTTATGTCTGATGTAAAAAAATTGAATAGAAGTATTGGTGTCAGATTGCATTAGAACAGTTGTGATGTTTCCTGATTTAATTCTAAGTGGAATTTATTTTTCTGGACTCCAGGACTTCAGTATGTTTTTTTTTTTTTTTTTTTGGCCTGACTGGGAGGAAAACACTGCATTTGGTTAGTCAGTCTGTGTTAACAGATGCCACTCACTGATGTGGATTTGTCCACATGATGGTGTGTTATGGCAAACATTCTTCATGATGTTCTCCCTGCATGTGTCACCAGACCCCTCCAGCGCTTCCAAAATACTGGCGCTAACCTTGCCTTTGGTCAGCTACAGTACACACATTAGGCCTCTCCTCATCTCTCTCCACTTGTTACCTCTGTATCACTAGTCCTTGCCAATTGGACAGATGTCAGGACTGTTACCACATACCTTTAATCTGTGATCAAACCTTACAATTGTCTAACTACTACATTCTGCAACCTTCAGGCACCTTATCACCACTTCCCACAAGGGTACCTCCTCTGAAGTCTCCTGGAGTCTCTCTTCCAGGGTATACATAAGGCATATCTGATTAAACTGAATCTTGGTATCTTGGTTATTCTATATTCTGAACATGTATTCAGGGTTGACTGTATTATTTAATCTATATTTATCATTATAGGCCCCCAAACACACTCTAAGACACATTTTACCCTTCTGTCTCCTGTGTGGTGCTTTTTACCTAAATGGTCTGGAAGCAGTTTTGGACATTACCCTGGAGTAACTCACACTGTGCTTTAAAGGACAGAAAACAGATGTGAAATGTAAACGTGCTATTCTTTCACTGATGCATTAATGTGCTTGTGAAATGAAAGGCCTGAGACGATTCAAATCAATGATGTCAAATTGCTTTACTGATTGAGTCACCTTCACTTTTTAAAATAAATTTTCAAGTTGTTGTTACAAATAAAGTTCAGACAAGAATCTTTAGTTGACATCCATTATAAACTTCACACAAGAATTAGACTAACGTCACAACTGTATTTACTTCAGTATTCACTAATACTTGGGGAAAAGATCCTCCACTGCTAAAATAAAATGACACCTTTTGTTTTTTACAATGCATTACCTAGTTTTATTACTTGGCTTGTGCAGTTATAAATCATCTGACCATTAGCAGCAGTCAAATCAGCATCCAGCTTTGGAAAAGCTAATTCCTATGAGCATATTAAGATTCACCAGTAGTCATGAATCCCCCTAATTCTGATGAGATTAACAACTATGGTTGTCACTCTCTGTAACCACACTGCATGAGAATTTACTGCTTTAAGCTGAGCTATCTTTACAACCATTTTTGCAATATCAGGAACTTAAGGTTTACACATAACTATTAGCCTCTGACTAAACAACAAGGTAGATTACCAGGTTTACAGGTTTACTGTGTGCATTGTATATTCAAATTATTCAAATCAAAAAGCACTGGCAGTGGCATTGAAACACAGAAAGAATATCAAAAACCACACCTCTACCAGTAGTGTATTACTGATACTGTATTAGCCAAAATATAGTATGATTGTATGACATATACTATGACATGTCTCCTCAAATCCCCACCAATGGGTATCAATAGCTTGACAGTCTGATGAAGTTATTCTGACAAAGTATGTTATAATCACTTCAGCACAGAAACAAACTTTGCAAGTTTTTGAATAGGCCTAAAATTACAACCATTTTATTTCTTTCTGCTCAAGCTAACTCTACAATTTGTTATGTCGATGGCATCTTTTGGGCATCTGCAGTTTATACTTCCTGATTCTGTTACAGTATACTTATATTTCACAAATATTGTGGGAAACTGTAAAGAAAAATCATTATGAGAGATTTGTGAGCAGCACTGTTTGTGAAACCAAATGGAAATCACTTATTGTCTGATAAAAACAGCTGTGCTGAACAAAAGGCAATGACTCATTAGATGGAACAGTTTGGCTCAGATAAGACTTACAGAATACACTAAACTATCAAACCAGACTCTGAAGTTCCCCTGTGATTTTTATGATTATGATATGCTTTGCTTATGTTGACTCTGCTCTTCCATCCAGAAGAGAGAACAGTTCCCTCAAAAGAGTACACTTCCACCCCCACCAGTACTACAGAGATTTTGGGATCTGCAGCACTGTGCTAAGTGGTTGAGGATTCTATGCATTTGCATGTACAGCTTATGATTTTGGATGCAGTATGCATCACAGATAGCCGCTGCTCCTAACGTAAGATGTACGTTCATAAAATTAGGAATAAAAAATGTCATCCAACGAATTATCTTTGTTTACTATGCTGGGTGATAGCAAGATACTTTGTCTTGTTTTTTTATATATATATATCAGTTTTATCAGTTGGCAAACACTGAAACATCCGCAAAGACCACAAAAAGCTGTGGTATGAGTCAACTGCTTTGAAGTTATGATAAATCATGACTGCAATTTTACAAAAGTTCACACTGACATTGATAGATAAAACTACATATTGAGATATTCGTTTTAACAAAGTCACTTTGCTATGAGATATGTAATATCAGCTGAGCAAGAAGACTGACTAAAATGATTCTAGGGACCTAACATAAACAGTGTATGTATTAACCCCCTGAATTCCAATAAGAACTTCTACAGCAGATATAAGAAAAGCATTTTACTTGAGATCATCTCCATGGTATTCAGAAAACATGGTAACAGGAACAGTTTCAGCTTGACAAGTGTTGAGCACAACTTTTTTTTTTTTTTGCCAGCCGACTGCGGAAGGAGTGCAAATTTGAATCACTCTAACTCCATGGAAACAGTGGCTACATGAGCATGCCCTGCTTTTAATGATGCAGTGACGGATCTTATCAGTCTGATAGATTTTGGGCATGCTGCAGCTCCACCAGGTGCCCTTCCACCCAGCACTATGGCAGTCCCATACGTTCATTCCCATACACTCATTCCCAACAGCCTCCAACACACTCATCATTATTTAAGTATAGAGTAAATATAGTTGAGCAGATGTGCCATCTATATTTCTTCATTTGTAAGTCCAAATGACAGATTTTGGACTTAGAAATGATATATATATAATATATCTATATAGACAACACATTTGGTTCAACTGTATTCACATGCACTCCGGGTTGGACTTTGGGCTCCACATACAAAACCGAGCTGAGAAGAAGAAGGTACTGCAAAGAATGATGAAGGAAAAGAAAAGAAGTCTGACATAATCACTGTTGGGAAACACCTTAGGGAGAACATTGTGCTGATCAGGTATTCAGAAAAGCACACACTGAATATATAGCAAAAGTTTGACAGGCAAACATCTCAACCCAACTACCTGATTTGTGTTGACTTTTCTGGAAAGCGTTCCAGAGGTCGTGGCTGGCACACTGCGCCAACTGCAAACAGCCAGGCTTCCCAGTTAAAAGGTGACCCTCTCTGCCAGTGAAAAAGCCTTCAAGCTGAAACACTGATGTATATTTCAGTGCCCTGTAAAAAGCCTCAGATGATTGTCTTTCAAAAGTAGTTCTAGGGAAAGATCTCAATATGTTTCAGCCTAAGGGCTGAGCAGAGTCCAAAAACATATATCTGAGGGTATGGTGTGAATTTTTTCTATCCTTATACATGATATAGGAAAAATATTTCTTGGCATTATTTGTGACAGCTACTCCAATACATAGCAAGGCATATCCCTCGGTATATTTTTTCATTTGTCCTTTGAGCTGTTATTTTCAAGTTATAGGCAGCCTATGTGACACTTTTTTGTCACACTCTATTGTGGAACAGCACTATTGCGTGCCCATTCCAGAAAGACAGTGCTCTCTGCAATTTGTGGTATTTCAGCCCTTTTCTACCATAACACTCTTCAAACTGTCAAGTGGAAATGTTTTGCTATGGGGTGTAGATGATAATTCATTTCAAACACCATCAATGTATGGCACCTATAGTACCTGAGGGATGCACAGCAGTCATATAGCACCTGACCACTCCAGAACACATCAGTTTAGATGGAGCAGCAAGTAAGTGCAGTACTCTATTTAGTCAGTTCAGCAGGGACTGATTAAAACACAGAGTGATCACCAGACCCACCCCCCAAATCAAAAACACATAATAGAGGTGCAGACACAAACAGACACACACACACACACACACACACACACACACACAGTTTTAGTACAATGTCCCTGTCACCATACTGGGGTATTGAATTATAATTGGCCCAGAGAGAAGAATGCTCCAAGCTGGCTTTGCAACCTAATTTCCCCACACATCCTGGTTTTCCCTAGAAGTTTCCTATCAAAGTGATGAAAAGGCCACTTAGCTTCGCCAACATTTCGAAGATAAATGGTATGGACACAGAAAACATCTCAAGCTTTCTGATTTGCCAAACCTGTGCATCTTTATTATAATGATTCCCTTATAAGATACATATAATAATCAGCAAGTAGCCCTCCTCAGTTTGTACCGTAAGTGCAGTCAGAAGTTTAAGTCTGCCAAAAACAAGTGTGTGCTCAATGAAAAAACAAACAACTTGACCCATTTGCCTGGCCAATGACAGAAAAAAATGTAAATATTTTCTAGTAAACAGAAAGGATCTAGTTTGCATGCATGCATAGTATGACTGGATGTTTTTTTCTAATGCTGAACGCGATGCAAAAAAAGGCAGTTGTATTCCTACAATTTGTAAGAACTATACATTACGTTGTGTTACATTCAGATGAATTTAGAGGAAAATTAGGAGTCCACGGAAGAAGAGATGCCTATTGATCTAAAGAAAACGCTACTGCATGTTACTGTGTTAACCACTTTTTAACCACAAGCAAAAAGAATAACACTGATAATTACTTGAATCGATACGATGTTTCACAAAATGTCTGAAAGTCAAAAGGATTCAAACATTCATGTTCATTTAAATAAAAACAAAAAGGACATATCACATCACTTCAAAACTGGAGAATGTAACGTTGCTGTAGTCAACTTGCTGACATTAATTGCTGATATATTTACCCTGTTGGTAGAAATCGAATGCATTTGCGAGTTGAGGCATTCTTAAACTCTTCTACGGCATTGAAACAATTGAGAGGTGTCTGTGCTGTAGAGAAACATCAATATCAGTCATTTGTAGGTATTCGACACTTTAAAAAGAGTGTCTTGAGTAATGATTTCTTGTGAAGTGAAGGGAAATTATTTACCGTGTAAACGGTATGTCGCTGTATATTGTATACTTTGCTCTATCCAGACAACTCACGCTCGAGGCAATGCAATTATTTCATTGTTGTTGAAAGAGGAAGCGGCGTTTTTGTTGAACTTTCTTCCCTCCCTCCTCCCTCTCTCTCCCTCTCTCTCCTCTCTCTCTCTCTCTCTCTCTCTCACCCTCACTCCCTCCCTCCCTCTCCGACTTCCTCCACTTGATTGAAATTTTCTGGGAAGGGCCTTTTTCCCAAGTTTAACCTATGGGCGGTGGAAGTTATAGCACGAACGAGCCTACTTAGGTAGCTGACTAGGTTGGCGGAGGGAGGACAGGGGAAGGGAGTCAGTCACCGGGCAGTCCCTAACGAAATGGTACTGATGACCGACCAGCCACATTGCCCTTTAACTCCTCTTTCTTCGCCGGATGAAGTCAAATCCATTAAGACGAGCAACAGGAAAGATACAAGAGACATACACTTTATGTAAGTTTGTATGGACTACAATTGTCGCGAAGGCCTACATGAAGTTTGTTACTTTGATGCGAACGCATTCCAACACATTGCTCCAAGTGCTTTACGAAAATTCGCATTGTTTTGGGTAGCCTACAGTCGCTAGTTTACACGGTGGGTCGCTTGTTACCTGTATTTGCATTGTTTAGATATATGACCTTTGTTTGTCCTGAAAAGACTTTGCCCAGCGTCTTACTTTTAATTTAATCTCTGTTTTACCAGACAGGGAAAAATCTAAATGTCTCGAGGATCTTGCTTGCCAAATTTCCATTTGTTTGCAAACCCTTTTTGTTTGTTTGGCTTTAGCGAACAAAGACCAGTATCCATTTGGAGAGAATAGTGTGGGCTCAGTTCATTCTGTGCATTAAAACTTCCCGTTTCAGCTTGTTGCACCGTATGTCATTCCGATAACGGAACTATATTGCCAGTTTTATTGGTTCGTTTAAAAACTGAGACGAAGCAATAGAGTGAATAGTGTACATAATAAAAAATAGACGAAAGAATTGGATTCTAGAAGGAGAATTGGATTCTTTCGGTCTTTACTGACTACATGACTCGCTTTAGGGTAGCCTCCTTTTTAGGAAGGGAATCTGTGGTAGTGCGTTGTTTTCGGAGACTTTGACAGACTGCAGTAACTCTTGCAGTAAACTAAGAATAAATATGCTTCAGATAGGTTATTCCGTTTGGAGGCTGATACTGTAACTGAAGATGTGCCACACGGTTCCGTATGAAAAGGGTGTCAGACTTAATGTAAGCTCAGCCTTTGCAACGTGGTTAGTTTTACAAATGTTTTCTAAAATGTGTTTTCTCGTTTTATGACTTAAAAACATGAATGCGGTTTGTATTTGGGTGCACACCGTATTCAGGATTCTAATGTGGGATATGTCCAACTTGGGAGTTTTTCTTGGCGTGATACTGGATACTGCTTTTCCTTGTGTTAAATAAGATCACTGGTGACCACCAACTGTGAAATATTATTTTGAATTATTATTGACGCTAACAACCTAGGTGGAAATAGTTTAATGTAGTATTTTAGGAAGTCGTGTCATCTCCCATTGATACTCGATGCAATTTAAAACACCCTCTGTTTAAGACAGTGACGCACTATCCGGCATTTAGTTGATGATGTGTATGGTCTTACCTTCTAAAATCTAGCGGATCGTTTGAATGCTCCGTTTTCCTGTGTGAACTACTGTCTGGTTTGGGCAAGATCAATGATGTCATTTATAATTACATAGCAAAACAGTTGTCCTTGTTAAACTATTAAGTCTACTTAGGTTCTTTTGCTGGAAATCCTTAATCTTACCCCTGTGAATCTTGCACAGCTTTGATGCAGAGAATGGGGGAGAGGAAAGGCAGAGGAGAAACGGGAGGCCTGGTGCTGACCTACAGCTGTCATTGGATGCCGAGTCAGATCTGTCTGAGAGCAGGAGAAAACCAACACTCGTGAGGTGAGTCCTTTCAACCGCCTGTTGTGTTTTAGAGTTCTTTAAAAGCACAGCGGTCTAGCTTTGGATCAAATGGAGGTTTTATGAGAGAAGCATAATCCCTTGAATTAATTGATCGTGGTTTCATTTTACTGCAGTAATTACAGCAAAGTGCTTTGCAAAGTCCTATGGTGGCTGGACCCATGTGTCTCTGGTCAGTGGACTGTGTGTTGACAAAGCAAAAACCTCCATGTTGGTTTGCAAACAAAGCGCATTGCATAACCAGTGTTGACATAACCTCAAATCGGTGTTGATAGTTACTATTTCGACAGAGAAATGGACATGAAACTGTGTGTCCTGTCTAGCTCTGGTTTTAACCTAATTTTTTAGACAGGTTTACTTTGTGTTAACCATGTATATCATTTTCCCTTTTCAGATCAAAAACATTTGATCATTCACCCCTTTCACAAATCTCAAGTGACTGTGAAGCAAAGATCGAGAGGAAGAAATCTCAATCGAACCAGGTTCGTGGGAGCACAGTTGACTGACTTTATACCCTTGTCAGTTCTAAGGATTTTATGTAGAACTATTTCTTTTCAGGCTTGAAAAGAATAGTTTTATAATATGTATAAATGCCCTTGTTAAATTTCATTTGCAGTGTGAGATAGAGATACCCAAGGTGCTGTGGGGTGTGTATGCTGGAGACAGTGAGTATCTGCAGTTATCAAATCACAATAGCTTATCTCTTCTTTCTCTTCATCCTCTTTCAGTTCTCAAAGACAAATGCCCAGTATCACAAGATTTTCACTGAGATCCATAAGGATGAGCAACTCCGACAAAGTAAGCATTTATGAATGGGTACACAAGTGTCTACTCCATTTTGTGAATAACATTATAGTCATTTAGCTGATGCTTTTATCCAAAGCCACTTACAGTTGATTAAGCTAACCAAGGGTTAGCATCAGTACCAAAGTATTGTGGTGTATGTGGTTTTTAACATTCCCACTGGTCTATAGCAATGTCTTTCACCCATTTCAGCTCAGTAAGTAAGGATTTGTTGCCCCAATGGAGTGTGTAGATTTCAGAATACTAAAACTGGGGGAGTGGAAACTATTTTCACAAGAGTGTCCCATATCAGATGGAACTTTGAGTAATTTATTCATTGACATTGTGCCTTGAAAAATAGTACTTTCGTGCGTGTGTGTTTGAAGGCAGTGTGTGCGTGACATTTCATACAATGTTGCTTTGTAGTTACCAATACATGTAAAAGGGTTCAAAGCAACCATTCAATTTCCAGGTGGAGGCAATGAGTCTTCCCACTTAAAAAAAAGTTGGGTGGGGTTTTCAGGGGTTCTGCGTTTTCTGTTATTTGATTGTAGAAAGTACAGCTGTGATAAGCATCCTGATCGAAATTGTTGGAACAATAGACTTGCATATTGTACAATAATGCACCATATCTTAACAGATGTGATCACCATCTTTTATTGAGGAAAAAGATTGATTGCAATAAAAACCTGTTTATACAGGCCTGCTGTCCCATGATCACTGGTGAGAATCGTTGACCTCAACTCAATGGGTTGACCACTGGTCTGAACCTTTTGTGCGTTGCGAGTCTGATCTTCGCTTAATGATTATGACCAGAGCCAGAAATGGATCTGATTATAAAAATCATAATGTAAAATTATTGCTACACTTACTCAGAATGCACCGTTTTTGTTGAATCACAATCCAATGATATTTTCTGGGCCAGTGGTTAGTGTTGGGACCAGCACTTTTGAAAATGTAATAGGGTGAATTTATTTGAACATAATACACTAGATTTGGCATGTTTGATTGTTTTGAGTGTGGTCAGCTTGCCTATACCAGCCCTGTGCTTCATGTGTACCTTTCCCCATGGTTCATTTTCCGGTATGTTACGTGATACAAAAAAAAAAAAAAAAAAAAATAGGCCAAGTGGAAGTAGGTGTGTTTCTGTTTTTGTGGAATTGGTGAATAGGATATTGTTTGCATGTGAGTCCTATAAATAATGTAGCACAGAGTGGATTTTTGCATTGGGCTATATTATATTACAGTGAGAGACACTGTAAATTGGATTTGGGGCTTGTTTTGATATCCCATCTTTAGCGGTGATTGTTCAGTTGTGCGGCTGTGAGGTTTGAAGGCAGAGAATCCAGTGAGAAATGACCTGTAAGCTTGTGTGTTATGCAGGGCTAATATAAATTCTCACGTGCTAGGGAAATGTCATCCATTGAAGTATTAGCAAACTGGCTGATTGAGCCCTCTTGATTTACTCAAACAAGCAGATTTGAGTGAAAATCAAATGAACGAATCACTGTTGCACTAAAACAATTGTACACGAGTAATTTTTTTGCTAACTCGGCTTGAGATTTGAATTTAATTGAACCAGTATTTGAATATGGCAGCAGTAATATCCATAATCACCACACCTATCGGAAGTATGTCTGAAGAGAACTGCAGGAGCTACCGCAATATCATTCATTTCATTGAGTCTGCTCAAGCCAGTTTCCAAATTCATGGCTGTAAAATGCATGAATTCAGGAAACTCTTGATTTTGAGGCTATCCAGCTTCACCGTATTAATGACAGTTTTCATGTCGTTGCTGAATCAATGGCAGTTGACCTCTGAGGCTGCTGAAGGGTTTCCAAGTATATCTGCGTAAAATTCAAATATATGTAAATGGTCATTTGAATGGCTCAGAACCAGCACTGCAAAAGCCAGGTGCATTTAAATGAGACCAGTGAGAGCCACCAATCTGTCCTGCTCTGCTGTTCCTTCAGCATGAGGGCTGTCATGTGATCTCATAAAAAAGTAGGCACAGTACAGTCATGCTGATGCATAGTGTGGAAAAAGAGGAGCGGAAATGGTGGAATAAATGTATACATTTTTCCATAAACAAAATGTTGGCATTTGAAGACATTCAAGTGTTATCCAATACATTGCTATGTGTCTGAAACATGGTTTCATAACTGTTGTACTTCTATGTTTTATGATTATATTTGCATACTAGGGATTTAAGTGAATATTGGCTATGCTTTGGGTAGCTGGGGGGGTCCTCGCTACCTGGTAATAAGCACCTTCATATGTTGCATGCTGAACACATGTTATGAACCTGTACGCTTAAGAGAGCACATGGATTCACATATTGTTTAAATTTCAAAATTTGAAACATGTCAAAATTTGAGGTTGTTTCATGAAAGGGATGGAAAACCAGCTAATTCAGGCAGCAAATTTTGCTAATTTCTATACTTGCTTTTCAAAAATAAATGTGATGCTTCATTGTTGTCGAATTTTGTTGAATCGTGCTTCCCCATGCAGAGCCAGTAATTGATAGCAACTGGAAATTGCTCCCTTGTTTTGGGGTCTGTTCGAACTATAGTACAGTTCTGAGAGCCATGGGCTTATACTTCAGCACTTGCTGTACTAGTCAATATTCGGTATTTGAGCTACTAGGACACACAGATGCTTGAAAGTGAATGGATTTTTCCCTCCCCTAGCATTTTTTGTCATTGTTATACACACAGTGTTAATATTATGTAATTACTGGTTAGTATAACATTACTTGCTCTTGTTATCTCAACCTCAGGGTTGTGTCATGTATTTATTTATTTTGATGAAATTCTTCTTGAAATGCGTAGGGAAATGGATGAGGTGGACTGTGCTGAGCAGAACTCTGCTCACTTGTTGGGTTCTACATGAACAGGTTCACTTTTCTCCCCAAGTATTGCAAGAAAATGAATGTGATTGCACTGGAAATGCTTGATGCATTTGTGGAATAACATTTTGAAATCCTTCTGAGGTGACCCAAAAGGGTGTCCGTGAGAGCCACAACATTATCATCTTATACCAGGAGGACTGTAGAATCCCGTTAGAAATTCCCATCTGATCTGCAGTGTTCTCTATTGCATCCATGAGATCAAATTGCTAGTGCACAGTAAGTGAAGCTAGCATATAAATAGGCTGGCTCATTAAAGCTGTTGTAGTTTAAAGCTGAAATCAAACCTTACCCAAAACACCGTTTTTTCATTCTTAAACAAGTTTTATAAAAGGAACTAATCTCTCCAGCTGAGGTTTTTTTTTTTTTTTTCAGATGCCAATATCTAGAAGATTCTTCAGCTCTTGTAATTAATTCAGTTTCTGTTCAGAGGTGAAGTTACACAGTTTTCATTAAAAGGGATATTCAGTTGTTTGGAAGGTGTCTGGACTTGGTTATGATCGGGCATAGTTATATCCCACTTTAGCAGCTGAGCTAACAGACAGGTCATTTCTTATCACACATTTATCATCTCATGAGACCAGAGAGGGCATCACATTGACCTCAACTGATATCCTTTTTTTTTTCATAGATTTCACTGGGAAGTCAGTATGTAGTCAGGCTTTTTGGCAGGGCTATATCAAAAGCACCCCGTGTTTACTACATTTTGCGAAACCCCCTGAGATTGATTTTTAAGTGTCAGAGGTACTATGGTGTAATCAAACATGTGACCAATGTGTTAAACTGATGTCACCCCATACAATGCCACCAGCAAGTAATCATTGCAGCCAGACATTCAATTCAGAACCATTTCCATTCATAAAGCTGTTTCCAGTGTCTTGACTTGAATACAGCTCATCCCTCCATGGGCTTACTTGAACTTAATAAGAGGGGATTTTAGTATGAAAATGTCAGTAGTGAGTATGTGCAATGCTGTAATGGAAGCATTATAATTATATAATCGACTGCATTTAATATAATTGACTGCATTAATTATGTAATTAAGATTTGTGAAAGCCTTTTGACTATTTTGTTTAGAAGAGGCTTGTTTTTCCATTCCTTCCTCTGAGAAGCTGCCATTGATGTCTGAATGTAGCTTCATTTAACAAACATTAAAATTCCTGTATTAAATGTTTTGCATCCATATGTAGCCTACATCATTCACTGCTAGCTAGAAGTTTTAAAATATGACAACCTTCTTACAGTATAGCTTGAGGCAGTTGATATTATTTTTTGGCTGTTATTGACAGACCTTGATTTATGTCTTTAATGTCTGTTGTGCATCCTGCAGTTATTGCCTTCCACTGATCAGCGTTTTGCTTAAACCGAGGCTGCCAACACCTTTATAATTAAAACAAATTTGACATTGATATCGTAGATGGGCCAAATATGCTGCAAGAATGAGTTGCTGATTTCATTCTGTGCTGCAATGTACACTGTCTGTCATTTTCACAAGCATTTATATGTCATATATGCAGCAAAATGAAACATGGTGTAAAATGTGTTTAAATTCAAGCCATTGTGTTTTCATAGTCTCTGTTTGCAAGCGTCTGACAAGTCAGGCATTGTCTTGATGCCAAATGTCAGTGAACAATAATATTTATGTTATATCAGCATTCTCACAATGACATTTTGTGTTTAAAGGCATTTGTGTTACTGCATGTAATGCTTTCATAAAACTTTTTGTTATGGGTTTATTTGTTCTGAGTAAGACCTTTCTGTCCTTAGGTTACACTTGTGCCTTGCAGAAAGACATTCTGTACCAGGGAAAGTTGTTTGTCTCTGACAACTGGATTTGTTTCCATTCTAAAGTCTTCGGTAAAGATACAAAGGTATGGTCAAGGTTTTTTGGTGAAAGACTTTCAATTATGTATCCTTCAGTGTTCACCCCAACATACTCAGAGTAAAGATTACTCTGAAAGCTTCTCAGTTTTTTTTTTTCCCCCTCCCTCTCTCTCTCTTTTTCTTTAGATTGTTATCCCAGTGCTGTCTGTAACCCTTATCAAAAAAACGAAAACTGCCATTTTGGTGCCAAATGCACTTGTGGTGGCTACAGCAAATGAGCGGGTGAGTTCTGTTTTACAGTCACCCATTCATGCTTGAAGACTTATTTGCCTTTAAAATGTCTTCCTGTAACCATATGAAAATGTTTATTTGCAGCACGTGTTTGTGTCGTTCCTGTCCCGAGACACCACCTACAAAGTCCTGAAATCAGTGTGTTTTCATCTCGATGTAAGTCATTCTCTGATGTGCCTCACTTGACAACCACGCCCCTTACAGACCGTTCATTATGAGTAATTAAGCAGCCTCTTATCTGTGTCCATGATGTAGATTGTCAATGCTAATTTACGGTTGGTACAAGCAGTAATTCTTGTCTTTGGTGGATCAAAACTTTGGCTGCACAAAAAAGGCCTCCATATTGCAATTTGCAAATTGTTTTTTTTTTTTTTTTTTTCTGAAATGTAATACTTTTTTCAGTCTGCCCGCTGTAAGCCTAAGATGTTGCAGTCCTATATTTGTCTCAAGATGATACAAAGTACTTGTTGGCAGTGTAAAACCTAACATGCTGTGGTCTGTTCCAGGGAATGAGCGCAGGAAGCAGTCCAATACCCTCCTCAGCAGAGAACAGTTTCAGATCTGGTCGGCCTTCATCTCTTCCTCTGGTCTGTGCACTTCTTGCTTTTGCTTGGTTTGTTTGTCAGTGGTCTGCTTTCTGTAGTGCTCCCTCATCTCCTGTGTTCTCCCCCACCCCCCACCCCTGCAATTTCTGATCAATAATCTATCCAATCAGTCAATCAAAATCTGTTTACAGCAGTGCACTGAACAAAGTGTGTTTTCCCAAGAAAATCCAAAAAAGCTGAAATTCTGGTAGACTTGCATAAATTAAATTTTGCTTACAACTGCCTTTTCAAGGGTCAGAATGCAAACCCCAAAAAACAAGTAAACTAGAAATGGTTGATGGCTTTAAATATTGTACAGAAAATGTGTACATAATGTAATGACAGCACAGCTATGTGATAGTGAATTGGCTCACTTTAAAGAGAACAGTGGTTAGCTAAAATGGACATCAGTTTTAGACAATAGGCTGGGGTGGACAGGTATAGAAAATTGGGCATGTCCCTGTCCATAATATCCCCTGCTTAATGTCAAATGATATCCAGCAATCAATCCAGTTGATTTTGTGAGTGCCCTTGCCAGTTGGCTGTCCTTTGTGTTCCATTAGTCAGCTGACGTTAAGGGTGTCTCTGGTTCCCCTGTGTGCTGTGTCCCAACAGGACTTCTCTGGGGATTTCTCTGATTTGGATGGGGCTGTACGACAGAGACGGCAGGAAATGGAGGAGAGCAGCAGCTCCGGCTCGCAGACCCCAGACTATGATAAAATGGCAGGTGCGTGTCCCCCACTCTTCCCTTCCAACCTCTGAACATAATGAAAATGATTCGATGACCCCAACCCCAGGTCAGACCTAATGCTGCAGTGCGTCTGACCCTCAGGATTCAGTATTCAATGAGATCACACTGAGATAACTTAAGATACCCCAGCGTTTCAAAAACCATCACATTCAATTCGGCCGTAATGGATTTGCATTTTATCTAATCATTGACCCATGCCTTGTCTTGGTTCATGGAAATGCAAGCGGATGAGATTATAGTTTGTCAGTGTGTCACAAAAATGAACAGGTGTGACAGTCTGAGAAGAGAGCAAAAGCTGAATTTTGAAAACAATTTTAAGCATAACCATATGAGCTTGTTTGGAGGGGCAGACAGCTTGTCCTTGATAGAAAGCATGTAACTGAATGAAAACATGAATGCAAATTTGAAAGGTTGTCAAAGTTAATGTGTTTTCCCATGCATGCCAAAGAATTCCCAGCACTTCCTCAGACGTTCCTGAACGTGGTAAAGCATGGGGAGGTGCCCGTCCATGCAGATGTTCACCTGCAGCAGACCCCTGACTCCACCCACGGGCAGCAAGAGAATGGTAATGAGCTCACCTCTCTACTTCAGCAAACACATTAGCATGAAGCTAACCTGCATTCTCACAGCTCAACACATGTTTTTCATGAAAATTTTTATCCCTCTCTTAGGTCCTTCAAAGGCTTCAGGAGCTGTACACAAAGTCAAATCATTGCAACCGGTATCCTTAAATACCCTTCTACTTGTCTACTTGTTCTTGTGAGTAACCTCCCCGTCGTTTGGTATTATTCTTTTTTCCTTGAGCAGTCCGTTATTAATTGAACATCCGTCTAGTTTCTTTTAATGTCCTGGAGATATTCGAGTGTGTGTGTGTGGTTTATACGCCTTCGATTTGCATTGCGTCTGCAGAGTGTGCATCCTGGTGTTTTCGTCATGTTACATGGCCTTTAAGATTGTTGCCCTCGAGCAGCAGCTGTCTTCCCTTGGGTCTATGGCAGAATACCCACACAATGAGTAAGAAAATCTCCCCATTTATCAACCACTTTCATCTCCCACTTCTTTTTCTGTATGTTGGAATGCACATTTTTGGCTTTATCATTAATGGTCCTGTTTATGCAAGTAAAATGTGAAGGCTGCAAGGGTCACATTTCAAACTGCTTTACAATAGATTGCATTGATTTACATTTAATTTTGGAAAAATTAGCACAGCGAGGCCTATGTGAATGCATTCTACAAAATCTGTATGCAGATTAATGCTTAATGTTGCAAATTCCTCTGCAGAAATGTGGTGCACCACAGAGCACAGATGGAGGTCAATGCAGAAATCTACGGAGAGTTATCTACAAACCTATTAAAGCTGGAAAAGGTACTTGGACCCAGGGTTTGTCATTGTAATTGGGTAGAGGGTGGAAAAAATCATGTGTAGTGATGAAAGGGAGGCAGTCAGGCTTGTGTTACTGAGCTAAGGCCACTGAAACACGACTACAGTATTGTTTTCTTAATCAAACATTTATAGTAATGGAGCTCTCCCCGAGCTTTGTGTCAGCGGCGTAACGTGAGCCGCTTGTTATGGACTGTTGACTTTAGCTGATCTTTCAAAACGGTGCATGAATTCTTCACATTATATTATCCATCAGACCTGGGGTGTAGCCTGTAGGTGAAAACTGATCATGTAGTTCTAGCCATGACTTTACTACATTGTTGTATGTGTTATGTTTTATAACCGCATAAATTTGCAAATGGACCAGGGTCCAGTCAACATTTGATTTAACTTTCTTTTTCGATGTTGTGTTTTAAGAGTTCAGTGGGGGGGAAAAAAAACCAAATTGTGATTTTCAGAAGGGAAATGAATATCAATTTCATTGGAATGGAAAATGCTTCCATTTAAGTGGAAGTATTTTATAAGGCCAATGTTGATTCAGTTCAGGACATTGTATAACAGCAGAAAGGAAAGGGAGATCCATGTGCAGCTGTTTAAGTGGAAGGAATCTGCTTACTATTTTCTGGTTCTTTTCAACTGTCATTAGATCCAGAGGAACCTGCAGAAGCTACTGGAGGAAGCGGAGTGAATTGTTTTCTGCCTTGCTGCTCTTAGAATCCCCACATGGACCCAGACTCCCTGACCCTATTCCCTTAACCCTCACTGCACAGATCCTGCAACCCCTGCTAAAATTTGAGGAACAACAACAAAGACACTGACAGTTCCACAAAACAAAAACACTGCAAGACCTGTGGAATGTGGAATCCGAGCTGCCTTAACAGTGCAATAAGTTTACCCTTTCTTCTGTCTCAGGACTGAGCCTCACTTTTCACTGTCCCGTTTACCCATTGAGACAATAAAGCTAAAACCAACCGCTCCAATTGCAATTTTCCTTTTTGTGCAGGCGCTTTTAAGAGAGATTTTCCTGGGTGTGTAGTTCTCCGCCAAGGCCAGTGGGTCAGTTGTGAACTTGATGCAGTTAACCTGACACTAATGTCTGTGAGTAGACATTGATTAATGACCCTCCCTGTACAGTTCTCCTTCACTGTTGCCTTTGACATGTGTTTAAAAAAAAAAAAAAAAAAAAATCAGGGGGTTGTGTGTCATTTATCTACAGCTTATGATTCAGATTGATTTTTATGGATGGAGACCTTGTGCCCTTTACATTAAACTGGAGAATAAGTTGAGATGGACCACAAAAATGCTAAATGCCGTGAGCTTGGTGTGATGTTATTTGGAGAATACTTCATTGCTTTCAGTACAATTGGAATCACTTGTTTCTCTCTTAAGCGTGGTTCCTTTTTGCATAGTAAGACTACCATCTCTCATCCGGGGTCAGGTTAATTACAAACAAATGTGTATGTGATCATTTCTGATGTAAAAAGTGGAAATAAAATTCATGGGGTCTTATCATTCCCTATCTGAAGTGTTGTTTGGTCACGGCCAAATAAGTGCAATAAATCCAACCACAGATGGAGCTTATTTGGCTGATGCCCCAAACATGAAAGAAGAACTCAGGAATGCCAGTTTCCTTCAGTACATGGTGAAAACCCTTGTGAAAACAACAGCTCTCCACCAATCAGAATACAATTTCTTATTTTGCATTCAGATGAGAAACTGTATATAAGATGGTTATACCAATTAAAATGCATTTTAAGCATGCATAATGCATGCCTTTTGCAGTGACTTGGAGTGCTTCCTTTCCTTTCATCAGTGTCAATAGTGTTATGTGCTTAACTGATATATTTCATTTCAAATGTGTTTTTCTTTTGCAAGAACTCCTGTTCCAAAGCCATAAGTGTATAATTAGACTGTTTTAAAATAGTCTTTCATGTTCTTCAATCTACTTTTTCCACTGGTATGACAGTGATGCATGGTCTTTCAACCAGAAGAATATTCAAACCTGAGTCTGCATCAGAAGTATGAGGTCTTCAATTTCTGTTCATTTGCTGAATATTGTGGAAGAAGTTGATATGTTATGCATTTCCTTGACCTGTGCACCTTTCAAAAGAAAATTGAGAACTGACATGGTATTTCAAGGTGCCTGGTTATTTGTACTGTCTATAGACAGGAGCTTCAGCACTGATGTTCTTCTATAAATATTGTGTTCCTTGTCTAATGTAATACTGAATTGCCCTCTTCATTGACCTTATGAGGATATCGATTTGGTTCTATAGAGCCATATGCAGTTCAGCATATGTCCCAGACATTAGCACACTGGGTAAATTATGATTCATAAGTTATTGAGTGGAAATTTTTTTGCACATTGCATGTTTTAAATGTGTAATGATTGCTTATGGCACACTGGAAATATCAGGAAAACCTTGACAATGACATGCTTGAATTGCTAAATTATTAATTCGCTTTTCACATTCCAATATATATATGGCAATTGAAAAGAGAATTAATTCAGCAATCTCCATCCATGGAGTCAGTGTCAGGCCAGTCAGGGTTTGATTCCACTGCTGGAATGAGTGCTTTAGCTGAATGTACTCCTGGGGATACCTGTGGTCAACAGTGCATGACCCACATAGAAAGTGATGACTGCAACATATATGACACTGAAGGAGTTCAGTATTGTGACAAGAGCCACTCATGGCCAGGTGACAGGTGAGCAACATGGATTCTGAAAGAAACATTTGGAGAATCTCTTGTACTGCTCATTCATAAAACACACACTGCTAAAGATAGACTCAGCTATTAATGTTTTTAATTCCTCCATGTCCTTTAAATAACATCATAGATCTACTCCTTTTTGTTCACAATGTTGTTGTAAGTTAATTCTGTTAACTGACACAGACACTTGGAGAGGTGGTGTCTGGTTACTTCAGAAGTGTTTGTAATGCTGAAATTCCATGAAGCAGCAGTCAAATGGAGTAAGTTTTGAAAGTGAAGTGAGAGAATAATGTGATCCAACAAACCACCCAGAGATGAATGGAAAATGTAATTGACAGAAAATGTATGTTTTCACATTAAAATAACACCAGCTCCACAAGCATGTTTCTTTTCACTAACCAATTCCTACCAAAAGACAGATTCATAAATGTTTGTTTTCCCAAACAGCCTGCTCAGATCCAATTTCTCATTTGCGTCGACAAGGAGTTGAGTTACTCCACAGCAGGCTATTGTTGCCCTGTCACTGTACCTGTTACCCATGGTGCATTGCCAAGTTTCCAAGGGTTTCACTACTGTCAACAAACATGGCTAAGATATCAACGCACACTGGCCCAAACAAGTGAGTTAACATGCAATTTCTTAATTTCTTCAGTAACTTAATCTTGTATACAGTAAATTTGAGTATTTTCTTCAAGCTTTTGTTGTGGGAATAGAAGCACTGCCAGCAACATGCTGTGAATGGTACTTCTTTTTATAATAGTTCCCTGTCTACAGGTACACACAGCTGACCTACTTAAGTATTTTCTTTTTTAACACTCTAATAAGCACATCTCTGTGCTTAAAATATATGTGATTCACAGTGCTAAAACAGAATTCCTTGAAATGGTCATGTAACCTTACAGGTTTGACTTGAAAATATTCTTACAGATTGGCGCACTCACATATTCCAGCCTTCTCCGTTAGACATCCTATGATACCAAAACTCTATGTTATGCCTTGGAAACAGGATATGAAAAACCAGAGACTTTTACTGATGGTGAGGACATATTCAAATGTCTGAATTTAATATGAGAAATAAACTCTGTTTCTTTGGGGTTTTTTTGTATTTAATGTCTGGTTCTTTCCCTGGCTCCTGACAGAATGCTAATCTGGCCCAGATTCCCGTGGGGCCACATGAAGAGAGCCTGTGTTTGGAGCAAAGGGAGCGGCTTTGTCACGGGCAGGATAGAACCGGCCCGCTGGACTCCTCAGCACACAGCCCGCCTCAAACCTGCCTCCCACCCCCCATCGCCTCCCACCTGTCCAGGTACAATAGCTCCCTGGCCACAACACGGGGCTTGTATGGAGTCCCCCCTCCTTGACATTCCAGAAGCATCTGTCGTCTTGAGTCATAAAGGGCATATCACAAGCCTTCTGAGCTGTGTTTACCTACTAGACATTGCATTGTCTGTCTTCTTACATTTCAATAAAATATTAGCTACTTATGTTCTTATGTGGCAGGCTTCTTTTATTTCAATCATGAACAACAGTGGTTTCCCCATGTCTATGGGTGTATCACAGTACCTCATCACGTCTGTGAAGGGTTGATCTGTCAGACTGTTTTACACAGCTTTTGTTCTGTAATTATCTATACGCTGTATATATGTATGTGTGTGTGTGTTATATGTATATATATATATGCACACATGTATAAATGACTATGCATTTGCTGAGAGTGAAAAGAAATGCTTAGCATGGATGTTTCAAGAAGAATGAAGTGTGCAGACTTTGGACCTTATTTAATTTCTGCAGTATCACTTTGATTACCTGATCTTTGGTCACTGTCCATGTAACACTCGAGTGGCTCTGAATGTTACATAAGAACTACGTCACCACAGAACTGGATCCTCATGAGAGCCAGAGTGGTGATTTGGCAATGGTGTCGAGTTGATATCAAATGCCTGGCCTTGTGAAAATCAAAGCAAACAATACGGAAAAGAATGTACCCTGCTTATGGAGAACAAAAGAACACGCTCATATCTTCAGCACAGCACATTCGAGGCTGTTCTAAGTAAGCCATCTGTAGAGTCATAGTCAGTCATTCTGTATTAATATGGTTATATGTTACAGCCAAGCAGGCCGTCAATAGTGGACCATGTTCTTTTCATATGCAAGCGAGGGACTTTCCTGCATGTACTGTCACTTAAATTTAATACAGTGGGGGTCATAATGGGGGCTCATTTCATAGTCTGACAGTTGAGTCTTTGTCCAGAATCCTGACAAGAGCATAGTCTCTTCGCTTCACTCAGGACAGGGATCTGTGCGTGAGACTAATCTTGATCCTTTTCTAACGAGTACTGTATACAAGTGGTTGTATTTGCTATCAGAAATTCCCCAAAATACTCACACTTCCCCCCACAATCACACATATAATAAAATGTGAATGACTTTTAGATATGCTGTTTTTTCAGTGGCATTAAAAAATGCTAAAAATTTTTATATTCCATATACAATGATCCTACAATGTTTTGTACATGTTCTGAAAAAATTAAAATACATTTTGTTCAACATTTTGTTCAAGTATAAAACACCTTACAAAATGCACAACTGACATTCTCCAGATCATTGGAGATGGCAAGGTTCAAAATGAATAAAATGCCCATGTGTGGTTGAAGAGAGAAGCACTGTATTATAATAAAATGAACAAACATCACCCAAGTACTTTGCTTCATACTATTTATCTACAGGGCCAACCATGTAGTTGCAACTGCAGTACAGGTAATATAAAACCTGACAAAACATCCATAACTAATAATGGTTTTGCAGTTTGCTTTTGTATCGATGCTAACATTTAAAAACTCAATTTTAATATAATACTGTCCTTCACAATCAAGGCTCAATGAAAATGATTATCTAGGCTTTACATTTAAAAGGGATGCTTTCCAACAGATTTCATTGAGAAATATTGTCTATATATTTACACTGAAAGAAAAAACTACAGTAATGCTTACAGCCCAGTGTACCCCTACCTTGGTCTTCACCATGGAAACTACCTTGAGCTATAACAGGGGTGAAATTACAGTGAAGGCCTGAGACTGCCTGAGATTGACTCAATAAACCAACACTGAGACCAGGCGTTTTAGCTACAGATCCCCTTATTAATTATGTACAGAATATTGATGAGTTTTTCCTTTGCAAGCTTTTGTTTCTGTTCTGAACATACTGCGGTGTATATGTCTGGCTGTTATTATCTTACACATTCTTTTAAATTCACAGTGCGTACATCATCATTGCCATCATGTGCTCTGAGTTATGACAGCAAGGAATGTGCGCAGCCAAAGAGTAGCAGAAGAGTGGGAGTAATGGAAAGTTGCATTTCTAAAAATAATTTGAGCCTGTGCCAGCGGTAATCTAGATATCAAGTTGGCTACTCATTTACTACTTAAAGTAATATATCTTTTTTATCTGGTCCCATGTATAGATAGTTGCTTTGTGAACTAGCAAAACAACAAAAACCATCCTCCACAATGCACTTACCAATGCTTAAAATTATATTGGTGTACTGATATGAAATATGCAGTGTACAGCCATCATATGGGATTCCAACAGAGAGTTAATAAATGTCTTTTTCACTGTCCAAAGTGTCTTTTTTTGGGAGATGGCATGTATGACCTGAGGGCAGAAGGAGTAGGCTGTTCCAAAGGGCTGGAAGAGAATATTCAATAGGAAACGTATGCTTTAGGGGTTGAGATGGCAACAGTACAATGAGGTGTTGTGAACCCCACAATTATGAACTAATCACTATGTTTTCTCTTTCCACAGCAAAACAAAATGTGCTTCACACACTATTAAACCTATTTACATTGTGCATATTTTAAAAAATCGCAAATTAGGATGCGTTGAACATGCATACACCTGATTCAGTGCTTGCCAACGTGCAGATATTGATTAATGCCAATTGTTCTTAATTTTGACATGCATGCCTTTTAAGCTCAATTAGCATATGTGAGTACCCAATCAATCCCATGAAATCCAAAATTACTACAGTTTGCTGTGCAGAGAATACACATAAAAAGGCAGATAAAGAAATTCTAAAGAACCTACGTTTTTTTAGCTTGGAGATGTCCAAATTCAGTCCAAGAAAAATATTATTTTCAAGAGTGTGGACAGTGGTGTGACCGGCTGAAGAAAAAATCATCCCTGCAGAGAAATCAATGTGGTGTCAGCAGACAGCCTCAGCTTTGCAGTGCGCAATTAACACCTAATTCCCAACAGACCCTTTAGTTTATTATAGCTCTATATCCAAGTCCATCGATCACGTCATTATATTTTCCAATAAGAAATCCTTTCTGTAATGAAAATAGCTTAAATTAACAGTTTCAGGACTTTTGTCTTTGTACAAAACAAGCAAAAATGTATATATTTCTTGTGTATACATGCCTTTTCATGGTCTTTATAACATGTGCATTTTTGTCTTTTCCAACAAAAAAATGTTAGCTTAGACAATAAACTCAGAGCTTCTCATTCTATAAGACCACTAAATACAGTGACTGACACCTGACACTGGACTTCTCCACAGCTACACCATGCCAAGAGCCTAGTTCAAGGAATCTACACCCATACTTACTAATATCCATTGGCAACTTCCTCCTGCCCTGAATCACCTGGAGAGTGCAGCCAGCTTTAAAAGGCCATGTTGAGGTGAAAGCTCATCCTGTGTCTCTCCTCCAAGTGGCAGAGCAGTCTACCAGTAGGGGGCAACAATTTCAAAGCAACAAGAGGAACATTGCACCTGAGGCAACATTCCTATGTGGTGTCTTTGCCTTAAAATTGTATGTCTTCCTTATTGATCTTACAGAGGAAAGAAAGGTCAATATAATAAGGTTAATGAATTTGATAAAATATAATTTGAAACAAAGAGTTTTAAAAACAGACCAAATACAGCCTGTGACATATTTACATATTTTTGACATTCTGCTAAAATATCAAAGAATCTGACTGTGTTTCATTAAAAAATTAATACTTTTTTATGTCTATCCCCTATTCAATATATAATATACAATATTATACCCTTGGTTCATGCATTAACAGGTGCCCAGCTGACCAAGAGTGGCCACGAGAGAACCATGAGACTAATGTACTTAACTGTCATACTCCTATCATTCCCTGGTGAGGCTTGTGTATGGCATAAATACCACAACATCCCATTTCACAAGTAATAAAGGTCAAACTGAAACGCATGTAACAGCTATTTCTACAGTTTAGCATGGTTATGAAGACAATATACTTGGTTTGGACAATATCTTTGGTTGTCTCTAAGCTTTTACATCGATATTACTTACTTGATATTCACATGAAAAATATTGGTTTCCTTTGCATATCAAAAAGCAAAAGCACAAGATTCTAGTCTGTTAAAATATTAAGTCAATTATCAAAAGTTATGCCCAACACAATAGCAATTATACTATCCACAAAAGCAAATTGCTTTTCAGCCCACTTTACATCTTACAGAGCTGCTATTCACTCTTTTCTCATGGTAGTCTTAATTGTTGATCTCCCCATGTGTTCCCTGCTCTGCTGTTAATTAGCATGCTTGGACGAAAGAAAGAAAAAGTAAATCAATCAGAAATTGCCATTTAATAAGATCTCATTCTCATTACAGGCTTGTTACACAATGAACATGAAGCAGGATGGCTATATTATGCAGAATTTACAATGCAGAACCCTAAGAACCCTGACGAAGGCACACTTTGTCAAAACGTTGGTTGTTTTTTTGGTATAAATCTGTCTTAAATACCTAAATATTTGAAATGTTGGACAATTGGAATGGGTGGAGGCAACCCGGTAGATTAAGTTTTAAAGTCAATTAATTTTAATCACATTAGCTCCACAACTGCTGCACACCAACACAACTGTCATAAACATCCCATTTCAGTCTATTTTTTCCCCACTGCTTGTCACATGTGCCCAAACATTCAACCACTCAGGATTTATTGGCGTGCGCAACTGCTGGACTTAAGTTAACATAATGGTCATGCTTGGAAACGTGAGTCTCCTATGCTTATTTGTGATTGGAAAGTAGGTATTCACTGTTCTGATTTCAGCAAGTACACGTTTTGTGGGCAATTGTGATTTTACATCAGGAACTGCCATAAAGCAACACATTGGCACTAAAAACCTGAATGTTTATTATCCTGTATGTCATTGTGTTCTTTGGGGCTCAGAAATTTACAGATTGTTTCCTGTGTGATATTTCATACCAGACCTGCAAACATATGGTCTCTTAAACAGAAAGCCCAGGCAGCTCCTGTTTTCAAGGGACATGCTGGTTTATGTTAGAGGGTTGATTTGGTACCCAAACCCTACCGTGTGGTGTCTGTGGAGTTGGCCCTGAAAGGGAGCAGTTCCTAGCCTCAGGGCCTTCATCCGCTGTGGTCACCATTCAGAGCTTTGGTGTGCTGTCCACTTATGGCTTCTGCATTCATAAGTGGCAGTTTTTTGAAGTCTGGTCTTTAAGTCAGGGGTGACCCCCTTCAATGCCCTTCTGTCATTCTTTCCTACCTCCAGGACATGATTGACCATGCTTATACTCCCTTCACCCTCTAAGGGTATGTGGCTGTGTTGCCTGTCACTCTGGGCACCCTTCGCCTTATGTCTTTTTCCTTTAGTGGCACAAGGAGATTACATCCGTGTGGGTCCCCCTTGCTCCTGACATGGGACCTGATGGTGCTCCTGAATGTGCTTCATACTCCCCCCTGGAGTCACTGAATGGACTAAGGTGCTGCCTTACTGGACTGTCCTATTGCTTTTATTGATCTCCACCAAAAGTGTAGATGACTGCGTGTACTTTTGAGTCATCACCTGCAATTTTCACCAGGTAATTCCTGTATGCGGTTTGCACCATGTCTGTGTCTTCCTCAGACCTAAGTGATCTGAGGAAGACACAGCGCCTTTCAGTCGAGCAGAGGCATGAACTGCATGCATGTGCATTAACGTATTCAGCGGACAATCTCATATGGAACAACTTACACAGTTTACCTTTTTACTCACAATCTATTTATACAGCTGGATATTTTTACTGATAATTGATCAAGTATACAACGGAAGTGCCCTGCCCGGGAAGCAAACCCACCACCTCTTAGTTGGAAGTCCAGATCCTTAAACATTGTGCATTACACTGATGTCCTGCCCAAGTCTCATTAAGCCTTGTGGGAGTATGTCTCCAGAACACATCTAGGTTTGATATGGAATGGATGTGCAGACCCAAATATAAGTAAATGTGCTTAAATGATTTGTTCTCCATCTAACATATTTTTTATATATATATCGCAGCTGTCCTAATACTGTGCTGTACCTTTGAGGAATCACATCTCCCCAAACACCTACCTAAAGAATCACATATAGCAGTTACTGTATTTTCATAATCTGTTTGTGTTGCTTTATTTTAAATGATGACAATTACTTTTGGCAGAGGTTTAAAGAAAAAACATGGAAGCTGTTCAGCAGCTACAGTTTTTATTTCATGCGTACATGGAGACAGGTCCATCAAGCATTCAGCTGAGCACAACCAAGGAATCTGTGTCAGACTGTTTTAAAATGTGGACAGAAACACTCTCCCTATCACTTTCATTCAGCATGTCAATTCACAGATTCAGCAAGGACAAGCTTGTGCTTTAGTAGATGATAGAGAATGTCTTAGGAGCATACTGTATATGAACAAGAAAACCCTGAAGGATATCCTCCTGGGTAACGCACAGGCTCCTTTAGTTCTTTAGACTTGGGGACTTGAATGAGTGAACGGCACAGACATTTTCAGTCAAGGCTTTTCATTGTAGAGCATCTGTCCGTTATAAATCCTGTCACGATTTTATGCTGCAATTATTGGAGGGCCATGCAACAAGTGAATAATTTCTGGTCAATGAACATCACTTCACTCATAATTTGACATTTCAAGTATTGTACATAACATATAAAATAGCTATGGCATGTCACTTCTTTATTTCAAACCTCCCATCATTTAGGGTGTGTATAAGAAGCAAAAGTAAAAGCAAGGCTACTGAAATAGCCAGTTGCTCAGAAATATTATTCTGCCATAAGCCTATATTGAAGCAAATTGATTCCAGACTTACAAACAACAAAGTTGTGAAAAAAATCCAAATCAAAGTAATCATTTTATTTTCATTTCCATTTCCAAAGTATAATAAACTGCTGAATTAATTTGACAAAACACATCTGATCATGATATAACTGACACATTGGGAGATGTAGAAATGAATAAAGCTGCATTTTGGAGACAACCAACTGAATACTGCGGTAAAAAAATAAACACACTGGCGCACATACTAACTAGATTTGATGTCTGCAGGCTGAATCCGTACAATGCTCTAAGTATGCATGGCATGTATACTGATTTGAGGCAACAGGACAGGCATTCAGTGTCTGTTTTGAATTTTGTCTCCACTGTTCGAGTTGAAAGGTTGTGATTTACCATTGGTTTTAACGCATCACGTGTCTGTTGCATAGTAATGAGCGGCCATATTAGTCATACCATTTCTTTCATTATCTTGGGGGATAAAGTGGAACAAGACAATTCCATTAGTTTTCTTGTATTCTTCAGAAATATGATTTACTGATTTCGGATTTTTTGCTTTTGCTGTGTCGTTTATGAATATTGGTTAGGTAACTAAATTCCTCACTACATATGAGCCGATTTATTTCTCTACTAACTCGGTTTTAACTGCATTGGTACCGTTATATTAATTCAAAAATTATACCAAGCCTCCGCGAAATTTCGCTACATTTTTTCCCATATTTTTTAAACTGGTATTTAAGATCTAAGCATTGATCTAATTTTAACCGCTTTCGGATTGAATCTGCATTTGTGATATAATGGCGGCAGCAACTTCGACCCCGGCCGGGCAAAGAATAGGCACCCGCGCCACAGCCGCTACTCCGTTGAGCCCTACTAGAATATCCAGGTTGCAAGAGAAAGAGGAATTAAGAAATCTGAATGATCGTTTAGCCGTTTACATAGACAAGGTACGAAGCCTCGAGTCGGAGAATAGCGTTCTTCAGCTGCAGATTACCGAGAGAGAAGAAGTAAGGAGCCGGGAGCTGACCGGTATTAAATCACTGTACGAGACTGAGCTCGCAGACGCAAGGAGATCCTTGGATGACATAGCTAAAGAACGCGCCAAGCTTCAGATTGAACTGGGAAAGATAAACAGCGAGCATGAGCAGCTGTTGCAAAAGTAAGTTTAGCTGTTTTGGGTAGTATTTTTACTAGTCGATGTGGATGAAGGATGAGTGAATATTATTTTTATGTTTTTAATCTATATTATGTGTTCATTTTTATATTTAGTCATTTTAGTATGTATTACCATGATTACTGTTTCCACAAATTAAATTTAGTGCGTCAAAGTTAATGCTGTACTACAATGTAACATTGTTTCAAATGGGGCGTGTGCCAGTAAATGGCAGTTATGGTGTCATTCAGCCTGTTATCAGTATCATGGTAGCCGGACTTCAAAGTTTGTGTATTGGCGGCTTTCACGCCAGTTGGCACAATTATAGTGTGCTATATCACATAAATGTATGGCTGTAAAATCATAATGTGCTGGACTAAGACCATACTCGGACAAAACGGAGAAATGCATGTGAACACCTAAATAAAGCAACTCCCCAAGAGTCGTCTTATCTGATACATGGGCACGGAAAGCGCTGTCAAAATATATGACGCAACTTAAACTGTTGGATGATGGATATTGTTATGTCAAGGTCTAAGGTTTCTTGTATATAGGCACATTGTTGTTTTGATAAATGGATGAATGAATGAAGAAAGATTCCTCATCTCAACGTGCATTCTTCAGTTGTCTTTGTATACTGGTGTGGTATACAAGTTACAAGTCTGGTTCCATCATAGGAAAACTTCACTAGCAAAGTAAACTGTCTTTCAAACCTCATGAGCTTCTCAATGCTCACACTTTGGTCTTACAGTCTTATAGAGGTCCTGTGTATGTTTCCTGCTGCTGAGTGATTGTCTGTGGGAATCATGTGTGGCTCAGGCCTGAGGTTTGATCAATCACATGAGCCGCTCATGAGTACTCACCCCACCCCACCCCACCCCACCCAAACCCAGTGATGCTGTTTCAGTGTGATGTGTTGAGTTAGAGGGTTCCTTCTTTCCTGTGCATGCGAATCAGAGACAGTTGGCTCCTGGGTCAAAAATGCACTGTGTACAGTTTGTTAATCATGTGACTCACCAGCGATTCCATCAGTGGATATGTAGAGCTCTTGTGAACTTTGTGATGGCTCACTCTGAAAGCCGTGCTGTGGGTTTTGGTTATCAATGGGCATTGTTTGGGTTGCAGAAATATGGAAAGTTTCAAAATGCAAAAAAAAGCACATGAGAACTTATGGGAATTTTGTAGTCTTTGCTTCACATTGGCTGGTTTTATATCTGACTTTTTTCCTCACAAATTAAGATGAGCTTTTTCATACAAATGAAAACATGATTTCAGACCTTGTTTAGGTTATATGTTTAATATGCTTAATGATGAGAATATGATTGGTTGAGCTAACCACTGTGACTTCTCTAACTCCTCTGCCCAGCGCTTAGCAATATTATGTCTTTTTATATACAATGTGTCATTTGACCATTTAGTGGGAATTTGAATTGCAAGATTTAAAAGATATTGGAACATCCTTATATTTATTAAAAGAAGCATTATATGGTTTAATTCATACAATTACAGAGGCTGAAAAAATTCCCTTCAGAAACATTTTGTGCCTCTTATGTGTGACATGTTAATATGAAAGGCCAATCTACCTCTTTTCAAAGACATGCCATTTTCTGAACAGCATATATATTGCATGTAAGGAACTGACTGGAAAGCTTAGTATAGAGGTCTATGGCATATACGTTGCCATGGAAACACATAAGAATAAGGCATAAAATAACTTTGGTCTGATTTGTGTTCCTTTTTGTGCTGTGAGGAAGTGCAGGTATTTGTTTTGTTTTTTTATTGAGAAGAAACCAAAGTGTGGTACTGTGCTTGTCAGAGAAGGAATGAAACATGATTTATATTTCACTTGACCACATTGCCCATTAATCGTTCAAAAAAATGAATGGTTGAAAATCTCAATTTCAAGTCATCAGAAACAAGATGTGCTTGTAAATCTTTGCAGAATAACATTTTTCCCATTGGTGTAATGAATCAAATGAGCGCTGTGTGGTTAATTTAGGCCATGGATGTAACATTTGAGTTCATTTGAGATTCTGGTATGTAGAGTAATGTGTAGAAGTAGTTCAACTCATAAGCCATTTTCATGCATTTAAAACTATGAAATGTGCAGATTATCTAGTCATTCATTTTTTAAATGGCTTCTTTGTTTGAACAATTCTCATGCATATAGTTGCTTCTTAAAATGATACCGTGGGGTAAAAACAAAAATGGCAGAGGTTAATGTTTAAGAATTTATCATGCCCATAAGCTAAGGATTTACAGAGAGTTACCTCCTGCCTGCACCCAGTATCCAGCAGTGGCATGTGAACGCCCGTTCTAATTCTTCAGGCCTCTGGGCTTGACCTGTATTTGACCCTGCTCTCAAAGTGCGGTCTCTTTCGTCCTGTACCGCTTCACTATAACATTCTGAATATGTGGAAATTTGTAGTGTTGAAAATGCAACCATTTTTTAACTTAAACCATGTTTTTGTCTGCGCTATTCTACTGTACCTACGGCGGCAGTTATCTCGAGCAATGTGCACTATTTCAGTGTGGCAGATGGTCCTTATTAGCACAAGGCTACATTTCTATCAATCACGCTTGATATGGTGGAAAGAGAAGGTCAAAAAATGTTTCAATGTGAGTAATATTGTAATGATATTAAATGCTTTGACATTAAATTATTTTTGGTGAATCTGTTCATCTAGTTGTGTTGAGTGGTGCTTTTTTTCTGGCCAATGGTTGCTTTTAATTAAAAAAAAAAGAGTATTATGGCAGTTTCATGATAGTGAATCCAAACATTAAATCAGTTGTCCAGAATGCAAACACCTTTATATTTCTGTTTATTGCAATTGTAATATTTTTTGTGATCAAATGTATATAGAAATCATCAATATCACATTTTCTGAGAAAGTGTCATACATTAGCATCAAATCAGTATATGAAAAGCAGACAAACAATTATCAACAAAAACATTAATTTGCATTTATCTTGTATATATAAAAAGGTATAAGTTTGAGGCTGCTGTCTTTATACATGCCTTTTTAAATTTAGTATGTGCAATGTGATGTGTTAATATTCTGTGTTGCTGTGTGATATTACAAATTTTCCCTCTGAGTGCGCAATAGTGTGTTCACTGGGTTGAGAAATGAAAACCAGAGTGATGCGCTTACTATGGTGTCCTCCAGTGTTCCAGTGTTTGTCTCAGTCTTCAACTACACTGGTGGAGACTTGTATTCATAAAAAAATGTCAAAACAAATGTATTGGATGGACATATTCCAGTTTGGTTGCAATGTAGAGAATAATCTTGTATAATAATGGATTCGTATTCAGTAATGTAGAGTTCCCGGTCTGCAATGTAGAGAGTAATCTTGTATAATAATGGATTCGTATTCAGTAATGTAGAGTTCCCGGTCTGCAATGTAGAGAATAATCTTGTATAATAATGGATTCGTATTCAGTAATGTAGAGTTCCCGGTCCGCGAGAGAAAAGTAGCCGCTGAAAGTGGTGCCCCCACATGTCTTCGCATTTGGGTTTTGATATTTCTCACCGTAGTTGATGAACAACAAAATGTAATAGCCAACATCAGCTTATTCCTTGAAGTTGTCTATTGAAATTTAACCATTTAATCACTAAAATAAACTGTAGTTATTACTAACACTGTTAGTGACCCAACTCATAATCCTGTAACATAATGGTTTTTATTTTGATAACTTACTTTTTTGCTTTGTTTTGACTTTTATTTACTGGTAACAACTCATGTAGTTAGATTATTGTATACATTACATACGGTGCACATACGGTTTGTAAAATACTTGAAAATATTTTTAAAAGGGTTAAGAGAAGAGCTATGGGCAAGGCTAATTTAATCTTGAACAAATGTGCAAACGATTTCACTACTTTTTGCTTGATTTCTCTTGACACCCTGGCCAAACCTCTGCTGCTATTGTTTTGTGGCCATTTACAGAAAGACATTTCCTTTTTTTATGATAGGACTACAGGATCACCATGAAAAAACTCAATTTGATGTGGCAAGTTTTCATTTAGAGATCAATATTGAGAGAGCAATATTGTAATTTCAGGTCTAAAGCATGCAGTGTTATTGTACATGCAGCATCCCATTTTGACTTCAGATTTCAATCCTTTTCAGGCTGGAGTGAATGTAATATAATTTAAATCAGAAATAAGACAGTGAATGAATATTGACATTTGCTAAAATGTGACTTCTTAATCTGATATATTTAAAACAGAATGCAAATCACCACCAAAAATATTACTTTTATTCTGAAATACTTAATAGATAACATTTAAAAAGGAAAATATCTTTTCCTCTGGAAGGTATCTTGTCTCTGAATGTATCCTAACTTAAGAATGTTTACCGGAAGGAAAATGCATGCAGATAATTTTCCCATTAACATTTTTTACTGGAAATAAGCAAACATTCTCTTGAACTTATTCTCCTCATTTAAATATCACAGCATGCCCCCCTTTGAGCCACACCCTTTAATGTGTCCTCCATTTTCAGAGCATATGGTGGTTCCTTAAGAGCATAAGCATTAGCATTAGTGAATAGCATATGCTCTTAAAGAGACCAGTGTCCCTTTTGATTGAATTGCATATGTCACTACAGAGGCAAAGAGTGTTTGACTGAATCCTGCCTTATGTTCTCACAAAGAATTTCAGCACATATTCTCTTAGATTATTATGATTACCACATGTGAACATATAGGCACTCCTTGAATATATGGCTTTTATTTTATGGTATAATAGTCAGAATATAAAAATGTTAACTGCCCATGTTTATTGAATAGAATGGACTGCTGTAGGTGGAAAATGTTGTATAATGGTAGTTCATATACATCCTGTAAAATATGTTGGGAGAGAATCCACATTTCCAATTTCATTTCAGTCTCCATAGTCTGCCATTGTTTTTTTTCCCTTGATAAAATTGTCTGATTCTTGGTTTTACAGTTCTGGAATGTCAATGACACATAAATGAGGGAAGCATTTTAGCACAATGACTTCTGAAGAACACCTCGATCACTGAAGTGGAACTTGTCTCGCCAAGTAAATTAATTTTAAATCCTTTACACAAAAATGCATAGTAGGCTAATTTAGCATTATCATCCTCTGCAAGCAGAACCAATTCCTGAAGTCGTTATGGCTTTCATTATTTTATTATAATATTTTTTTTTTTTTTGAAAACACAGGAAAAGGCATAAATGTTGTAAAATGGTAAACGTTATAGAAAAACACAAAATTGTGAAAAGAAATCAGTTGTCGGCTTAAAATCCATAACTTTTGCATATTTTAACAATGATTATGTTGCAAATGTGTTTCCTTAAGTGAAAAGGTAACAGTGTGCTGGACCAAAATCAGGTATTTTGCCCATCATCTAGAAACAGGTAATTGTTGTGGCTTATAGGAGGATAAACCCTCTCTATAGCTACTTGTGGTAATTAATTATTATAAATTATTTTTTTTTGTTTTATTGTCTATACCACCAAAACATGTGTACCCAGTTGTTCAGGAGAATGGATCAAGTGGAAATGGATATGTTATGCTAAACACAGGCAGACACGATGTCAAAATGGGTTTTGACAATATTTTTGCACTTGCCAGTTACAGTGACAAGGCATGGAATATGCAGAAAAGAGGCACATGTAACAAAGTTCTTTTGTTGTGTCCTCATTACCTGCTGTGCATAAAGTAGAGCCACTCACTATATTCATTTATCTACGGAGTCCTCTTATCTTTCTGTTTTGGTTTCTTCTTTTTCTTTACTTTTCCTTTTTGTTTGAACTAAACTTGCGTGCAGCATTAGGACTTTTGAGGTCATAAAAGCTTTGATTTGTGGAATTTTTGTATTCCTTCCTCTTTTCTCATGCTGTTTCTAGATCAAAACATAATACAGCAACTGTCGAGGGATGTTCCAGAGAATTTCATTATTTCAGTATTCAACCACATGAATGATCACTAATTAATTACTTGGATTATTATTTTAATGCAAATTAATGAATAAAGATAAAGGAAGAGCCTTTTCCCCTCTCATTAACCTGCATGAAAGTGTAGTATACCAACAGTGTCAGTGAATGGCTCCTTTCATGTGGATCTCTCACAACGTCAGACCACATTATTCACACCCATGATGTCATTGGACTGGATACTTTCCCTGTCACATAGTTTTTTTGGGTGTGAAGGTGAATTTGGAAGAGGGTCAGTGTTCCTGCTTTAAGAGCCAAGGCTAGCCACTGAAGTATGCGACTGGCGGAACATTTAAAAAGTTAAATGTTAAATAACTAGGGGTATAATACTACACGTATTATGAAGTGAAGTAATAATGACCATGTTATATGCATTTTGAGGCTGTATGAAAAATATGAGCGGCGTTTGTTGTCCTTTTTGTGCTCGTGGCTGTATGTGGCGTTTGCATATGTGTTGTTTTGTGAAGCAGTTGCTTTCTGTCAGTGCAGGGAATTTGATAATGCAGTAAAGTAATGTACTCAGGTGCTTCTGTTCGTGCGCTTTCTGCCACCTAGTCTTCAGCTCTTGTCTGACCCCACACTTTTAACAGAGTAACATTGTGTCAGCTGCCTACTCTTTAAAAAAGTGTCAATCCAGCCCTTTCATTTCAGGTCACATCTTGGCAAGTGACCAACAAATCTCATTTCCTGTCAGAATGGGTTTCCTCCTATCCTGACCTCTGTGACTGGCCCCAGCAAACAGATTGCTACTGTGTGCTAGCGCACTTTTATGTACATTCAGCTGTTACCTGTTTCTGAAATCCATTTGTAATATATTAGTAGATGATGCAATACTCAGAATTAGATATGGAAACATGCAGGTGCAAAATTTTAAAATATTTACATAATAAGTCTGAGTAATCAAAGAATTTACAGTACAGTTTGTCACATTTTCTCAATAGCCAAGTGATTAAGCCATCGAAAGTGAAAATTTAGGAGAATATGCTGAGTCTGGATTATTGCATTGGCTTCACCAGTTTTATTTACATCAACTTAAATGTGTGGTTTCTATGGATGTTACTGGAGACCAGCTGTTATTTGATGAAATAAGATGTGCTCCCCAGCTTTCATAGGAGACCACGCTTTTTTGAGACAGATGGACATAAGATGTTTTAAGGTACATCACAGGAACTCTAGGCTGCAGTCACCAATATAATCTACATTTAAGTCTCAGTAGCTTAGTTTTAATTAATTTCACTATATTCTGTCTCGCCTCAAACTTAAGAGCTGGTGAGAGTCTAGTTTATACATTTTCAATCCTACCTTCACTTCCTAATTTTGATTAGATAACTCCCTTTCAGCTAAAAGCTGAAATATGCATGTCCACCTTGCACAGAATGGTCCCCCTCAAATACTGCTAACTCTGTCTAAAGAGGTCCATCTGTTTCTGCCAGCCATTTAGAATGGGCGCCATGGGTCTCAGTGGTATTATGGTGTTGTGATTAAAGTAATCTCCAAACTACAATGTGTTGCTTTCTTAGCACGCCACAAGCGCTGTAATTAGCTTATACAGGAGCGCTAATGTAAAGCCTCTGCATCCAAATGGACAGCAGGGGGTACTGAGGCCTGGGTTTTTGAAATTCATTTTTACAACAATGTCCTTGGTTAATAGTACGTTGAAATTTTCTTTTATTCTCCTTTCCTTGTTACTAGATTTGTTTGAGCAGGTAACATGCTAATTTTTAGCTACGTTTTACATACTTGTTCAGACTCCAGTCTGTGACCTTGCCATTTGTTTCAGACTCAAGTGCTCTCCCTCCAAGTGCTCTTTTTTTCAGAAATAACTTTTTAATTATTTTGAACAGTGTCAAGCTAGTTTCTAAACACATTAAAAAAAAGAACTTAAAAACTGGCCTACAAAGAAAATTCCCTTCTGACCCTGGTGTTCCGAGCTCCTATTCCAGCAACTGAGAGTAAGAGGGTAATAGTGCACTATTTTGTTACTTCTGAGAATAAGGTAACAACCTCTATATGTTTACAGATCTGACAATGAAGGAGAAATGGTTTTGATGGTAAAAGCCATGAGATGTATACATATTTGAAACTATGTGTCAGAATAAGTAATACAGGTTCGATGTGAAACCAAAAAAATTGCAGGCTATGTGTCTATTAGATCTGTAAATATATGAGTTGAGGTGAAATGTTTAGGTGCAGTGCTGTTAGGCATACTTGTAACCTTGAAAGTTGGTCTCGCCATCGAACGCGCTCACAAAGACGTGTAAATAATTTATCTTACAATTACCGCAGCACTACCTCCAGTGATCAATGAATCACCCTAAAGGGTATTGATGGGTATGGCTAAGACCGCTGCAGCACTGCTGTAGGGACAGAGCTTTCTCACGGCTCAGGTCATTTTGTCAGTCAGTCTCCAACCTCTCATTCGGGCGTCCCTGCTTTTCAGCTGCGCGAAGAAAGACGCGGACTTGGCCGCCTCCCAGGCTCATCTCCAGGATGTGGAGGCGGCCCTGCACTCCAAAGAGGCCCTGCTGGCGACCGCACTGTCTGAGAAGGGAGCCCTGGAGGGCAGCTTGTCCGACCTGCAGGCTCAGATCCTGGAGGTACCAGCCCGTCTCACACCCATCATTTAATTCATCAATACATCAAGTCCATCTGCCTCATTACTTTAGAACAGGGATCATCAATTAGCGGCCCGTGGGCCAGATCCAGCCTGCCAGCCAGGTTTCTCTGGCCCCACTCCATCCCTCCCAACCCCAAATAAAGTAGAATAGTAATGTTTGAATACCATTCTTCAGTTATATTCATTTTATGTCTAATCTATTATTAGGAGTAAAGCGTTGAACGCTGTCAAACTGTCAGAGCCTCTTCAAATGCATAACCATATTGGATGTTGTAGTACTACAGAACTGTATATTTAATTTAATGTAAGACAACAGGGGTGGTGCCGAGCTTGTCAAAGAGCCATGTGTGATATTAATGCTCCAATTGCCTTTGAAATAAATGGGGGGGGTTCGGGGGTGGTACAGTCCTGTCCAGTTTGGCACAAAGAGTATTGGCTCTTTGAGAATTTGGCCCCAGGTCAAATCTATTTGATGACCCCTGCTGTAAAATTTCACAGACCAGAACAGCCCAGTTTCCTGATCAGAAATTGGGCTGGCCAGGCAGGGCAGTTGCTTTCATGGCAATGTTTGTGATTCACTAACAGATGGGTCAGTATACAAAGATGTACGTTGCACCTTTTACTTGAGTGCACCTATTCCAGCATGTTATAATATCATTATTTTACTTTATGCCTAAAGAGCACGTAGCAACCTATCAATACATATGCTATTTTTGAGTGTCAATGCAAGCGTATGACGCATATCTTGCAATATATATATGTGGTTTCTATGGTGTCATCATTCTACCTGCCATACATGTATTTATGCCTGTGGATGATCTATATTGTATGTGGACAAATGGTATTATGGACCGGTGTTTTATACCATAATAGTCGTGGTGATAGTGAAGCCTTCCCTCCCTGCTTTACCGGTTCACAGCTGGAAGCCAGCCTGGCCGCGGTGAAGAAGCAGCTCGGCGATGAGACGCTGCTCCGAGTCGACCTGGAGAACCGCTGCCAGAGCCTCACCGAGGATCTGGAGTTCCGTAAGAACATGTTTGAGGAGGTGAGCTCTTTGTTCCGCTGCTTTTCCCTGCCCTGCATTTCTGCAGTGGAACTGACATGCCCTTTCCCCGCACAAAGAAACGCCTTAAGCAGCCGTGCCAGTATGTTTCTGTTGACAGGGAGCAATCTGTCAAATGTAACCTTGAAAGGTAAATAAATCACTTTCGCTTGAATGGCTTATATTTAGTACTCAAGCTGGCACGTACTACAATGTATTCACCTTAGTGAGCTTAAAGCTAATTGAGTTACCGTGAGGATAATTGGTTTTGCCCCACCTCAAGACCAGTGTTACACAGACTTTAAAACTACACCATCAAGAAGACTGATAGTGTGGATTTGTGTGTTAAGGAGCCTTCAAAAGACTGTGATCTTCTGTCAACTTGTGATAATCACAGAATCGTGTGCGATAGGCTTGCTCTCTCCTCTTTTGCTCTTGTGCTTTTGGGTAGACAATACTGGGGCAGCAGTGCACTATAATGGTTAGGGAGCTGGATGTGTAACTCAGAGGTTGCGGGTTCAATGACCAACTAAGGCACAGTCAACTAAGACACAGTCAGCTTGTAAACTGTACAAGAGTGCCTGCTAAACGCCTTAATGTAAATATAAATATGAGATGAGGTGAGAACGTCCTCCCTGCACCTTCCCATGTCTCCCTGTGTCAACTCCCATAACCCCCTGCAGGAGATCAAAGAAACAAGGCGCCACCACGAGTCTCGCCTGGTGGAGGTGGACTCAGGCAGACAGGTGGAGTACGAGTTCAAGCTGGCACAGGCGTTGGCAGAAATGCGGGAGCAGCATGACGAGCAGGTCAAGCTGTACAAGGAGGAGATGGAGCACACGTACCTGGCCAAGGTGAGGAGCATGTCGTCTTAGCCTCAGCTCTACTCTTCACCGCACACTTCACCAAGCAAACAGACCTCTTCAGAGGTATGGAACCTCACTGAGGTTACGGACATGAAGTGAAAGCTATCTGATGTAGCATTTGAATCATGAATTTGAGTGTGTGCGTCCTGAGTGTGCTGAACAGATTTGAGACAGAATTACACTTTTACAGACCAACTCCATTGCTCAAACTGCAGACACAAATATTGCTCAATACTTAAACCACATACTCAAATATTTCTCAGCACCCAAACCCACATGAAATATTTTACAATAAACTTCCAGTCTGTTGCTAGTCAGGGACTTGGCCTCTGTGTGGCAAACACACATGTTCTTTTGGCTTAATGGTAGTATGTGGCCTTTGTTTTAACTCTTGTGTTTACTTCCATTGGATTCCAGCTTGAGAACACCCGTCTGTCGTCTGAGATGAGCGCCTCTGCGGCCAGCATGGCCCGGGAGGAGCTGAGGGAGGCCATGCTGAGAGTGGAGAGTCTCTCTGCACAGCTGGCCAGCCTGCAGAAAGAGGTGAGCAATGCGGAACACCCTTTTACTGCCTTTGGATGGTTTCCCAAACTAGACACTCAGGCGCTAAGGGCTGGAGTCATAGTTATGATCTTGCCTGTGATTCTGAGGCTAATGGACCTGCCAGACCATGGGAGGAGTGGACAGTGGTGACTACACTTAGCCTTTGTTTAGATTTTATTCTGGCAAGTGTAAGTCACAGAGCACTATGCTCCTAAGCCAATTTTGTGTGCTAACCAAACTTGCATTATAGGTGATTAGTATGATGTAATGATACTATGAACTACATTTACCATAATGCTGTGTGTCACATTGTGTTTGTGCCATGGTCCATAGACACGAGGGTGGCAGGATCGCATTAACGAGCTTGAGGCAGCGCTGATCCAGGAACAGGATAGCAGCCGCAGGATCCAGGCTGAGAAGGAGCGGGAGATCGCGGAGATCCGTGCCAGGATGCAGCAGCAGCTGGACGAATACGAGCAGCTGCTGGACGTCAAGCTGGCCCTGGACATGGAGATCAACGCCTACAGAAAGCTTCTGGAGGGGGAGGAGGACAGGTGACACTGTTTTAAGTGTGATCACAGCATGTCAAACAACCAGTTACGGCTGTTGGTAAACTCCTGCAAGCCAAAAATGAGTAAAAATGACCTTACTGTTGATGAAGGGACAGACCCAATGCTCTAAGTAAAAGACCAGGAAGTTTAATTACACAGCCAGCTGTGAAAACTCAAGCTGGTACAAAATGTTCAACAGGTACATAGTGTGATTCACATTTATACAGTAGTCAGGAGATGAATATACACATTGCAGCCGTCAACCTTCAGTCACTCTGAAGGGTGCCTCTACCTGACCGGATCCATGATGCTATTGTTACAAGACACCTCTGTATCCTGCCAGACATGGCAGCATACCTTCACACCCTGATACACATGCAAATTAAGGGCATTCTCCATGCATTCCCAGTCTAAGTGCTGCCATTCATTGTCATGTTACCCCCATGTAGACTGAAGCTGTCACCCAGCCCATCCTCACGCGTGACGGTGACCCGGGCCTCCTCCAGCCGCAGCGTGCGCACAACGCGGGGCAAGCGGAAGCGCGTGGACGTGGAGGAGTCCGAGGCCAGCAGCAGCGTCAGCATCGCACACTCGGCCTCCACCACCGGCAACGTCAGCATCGATGAGCTGGATGTGGACGGCAAGTTCATCCGCCTACATAATACCTCCGAACAGGTGAGGGCGCCGTAGCATTTCTCTCAAACTAACATATAATCTCTTTTTAACATTTTATGCTTTTCTTTAAAACTAGCATATAAACTCTTTTTTTTACCAGAACTGACAGTAACAGACCTTTTGTCTTCACATATAGTTTGTCATAGCAACATGAATTCCATAGCATATGGTAGCCTCTGGGTATACCGTGAGAGATTTCACTTCAGAGGCCTATGGACAAATTATGTTTTTCAATTTTTTGCATCGTATTTGCACATTGATGCATTAAATGAAAAATGCATCAATGAAATCAGCATAGTTGTGCAAAACGAGTCATTTAAACATCACAAGCTGTTTAAATATCTGTGGCATGCAAGCAGTATGAAATCGGTTTCTGTTATGATGTCACAATGTGCCTTAATTTTAGACCAGTAATATTTGGCTTTCAATTTGCATATCCTTCCTGTATGGTATGGTTCCTGCATGGTATGACTTATATGGTATGACTTAGATCAGGGGTGTCAAACTGCAGTCCTGGAGGGCCGCAGTGGTAGCTGGTTTTTGGTGTGTTTTAGCACTTAATTGATTAATTAAAATCACTGGTTGGCTAAAAAGTCCACACACCTGGTTTCCAAGGCCTGAAATGGCTGCCAATCAAAAGAAAAGAACAAAAAACCCGCAGACACTGCGGCCCTCCAGGACTGGAGTTTGACACCCCTGACTTAGATGATACAGATGCCCACAATGTGAACTTGCACTTTTTTCCAAAACACAAAAATCCATTTTGTGTTTTGAGGGGTTGGGAAATCACCACAACTGTCAGCCAATTACAATTGCAGCTCATTAATACATGGTTATGTCACATCCACTCAAATGGCCTGTGCATTTCAAGGAGAGAGAGAGCTCCCGGGAAATTATGCTTTAAAATATGTATCGACCCAGGAATGATTTTACAATAAAACAAAACATTGGAGGACTTTAACTATGGTAGAGCTTGCATATTGATATTGTCACTTTAAGAACTGTGGGCAAGCTGAAGCAGAAACTGGCCTTTCCCCCTATTGAATGTTAATCTCAGTATAAAAGCTAAATACTGTGCTCTACTGTCTGTATTGATTGCAAGCTATTATTGATTCATTTCGGAACTAGAAATGAAATCATACACCGAATGTGAATTATGGGGAAAGATGAGCCAGTCACAGAGGTTTTATCTAATGGACTGATGCGGTTTGTGTCACACTCTTTCTCAGGACCAGCCCATGGTGGGTTTTGAAATGACCAGGACCATCGGAGACGTTTCTGCTACCTACAAGTTCACCCCCAGATATGTCCTTAAGGCAGGACAGAAAGTCACGGTAAGACACTGTTAGCAGTCCAAGGGTACCTAAGATGGAGGCCGGGGTTCAGTCAACATTTGTCCTTAACTCACAATTAAGTGGTAGTGTTGACTGTTATCTTCACTCGTAAAGTTTTGTGAGTTTAGCAATCAAGAAAATCAAACTGCCAAATTGCTCTTGTACAGAAAAACCACACCACAAGTATTGTATATGAGGACAAGTATTGATTGAAGCCCAGTAATATGGAGACATTTTAGCACAAATGTCTATGCAGAAAACATTGCAGCTGTCTGAGGAATTACACTGCGTTTTTTTTTTACAATTGACAAAGAAATAATGTGAAAGCAAAGTACAGCGGAGTTGTACCAGATAATCAGCCTCTTTCTGTCATAGCTGGTGCGAGTTTACACACCCTCTTATTGAACGCATTGAACCGCACTGCACTGCTCAGCAGTCACTTCCTCCCAGACATTGTAAGTGAACTGTGAAATGTCATCTCCATAGACATCCACTCACTCTCTCATAGAGTTCATTCGGCAGTGAACTTTGCGGAACGCGTTTCGGAGCTCAGAAGCGCCTCCGTCGCCCACACCCAAGTCAGACCGCGCGGGGGGGGGGAACACAGATTTCAAATCACAAAATGCCGTTTCATATGCAGATTTCAGCGGTTCACACGCAGCAGAGGCCATTTCATTTGCATTTCATAACTTACGATGCTAAAAACTCCAGCTTTACTCACATAACCATATTTACTAACAAAGGTTTCTCACAGTTTATGACAGAGCAGTGCAATGTGAATTAGTGGGATCTTTTGATATTGATCCTTGAAGCACAATATGTTAATTTTGTCAAGATTATTTTTTAATGCTATACTCAGATAGCATAATATTGCTTGTGTTTGATATCTGCTTCCTTGTTCTGTGCCAGTGGGTCTACTTTTTTATGAGCTGATGATAAAATGACTGGAAGTGGAAATATTGATTACACACATTTTCATTTGAAGCTTAATTAAAGCTGTAATTCTTAATATCTCTCTTACATTGATTACATTTACCGCCAACCCTTTGGTTACTGTGTCGCATGGAAGTACACAGAAGCGCAGCAACCAGGAAATATTCAGTGCATGTTCCTGCACATATACCTTCCTGCAACAGCTGTTTCAGTGGATATGACCAGGCAAATAGCTGAAATCAGCACAAACATCTCTCATTGCATCTCATTTCAGAACAGTTAATGAGTATCTTATTAGCTCATGTCTTCAATTTGGCTATTATGTCTATAATGAATATAATCTATTTCAAATCTAAACCCTGGCCAAATGGACTTTCCAGTGGCCGACGTTAAATAAAATACATAACATAAATAAATTAGGGTTATGATAATTACCATTTTTGGTTGTTTTTGCATGAAATTCTTGAGACATGTTTTTATGCACTAAATGTCTCTTTTGGCTGAAGACTTAATTATTTAATCTGTTAGTGAAAAGATAATTAATGCACTTTTAAATACAGTGCAGTTCTGATGTCCCCAATTGACTTTTTAATTGAATTTTTGTGCCATCCTGAATTTTTGTTATCCCTTCCATTTTTTACAATGTGCACTAAAGCTAATTTGTGGTGGGCTAAAGTGCTGTTTTTTCCCCACACAGCTCATTAGTCTGCACATCAAACACTGTTCAGGTTAAGTGAATGTTCAGGGGAGGGTTACTGAGCACCGAAGGACTGAGCGGTCAGTGTTCACTAGAGGCCTATCATCTCAACCTTTCTGTCTGCTTTCCTGCCAGGTATGGGCTAACAATGCGGGCGTGGCCTCCAGCCCTCCCACCGACCTTATTTGGAAGAACCAGAGCTCCTGGGGTACTGGGGAGGACATCCGGGTGGTCCTGAGGAACCCACAGGGCGAGGTACAGTACCGTACAGGCCCAAAACCCCCTCATCTCAAGGCCTACTCGCAGTACAGGAGGGACTGCAGGATCTCACTGACTCACTCCTGCTCAATGTCTTAACAGGAAGTGGCGGAGAGAACCACCATTTTCAAGACTGCCTCTGCGGAAGAGGAGGGCGAAGAGGAGGAGGAGGAGGAAGAGGATGAGGAAGAAGTTGTTGAGGTCAGTAAGGCATGTCATTTAAGCAAAAGGACAAAGAATCAGGCATTGTAAACACTAAAAATCTGACACATAAACAACACAACCTTGCTTCAAGAGTTCATTGACTAGATTTGTCCACATTTAGCCGTATTAGAATGCATTGTCATTTGGCTGCAGTTAGATATGGCGATACTGATCTCCTTTAGTGTCACTTATTGAAGCGAGGTTTTATTTGAATGGATCTGACTCTTTTCCAGGGTGAAGCACATGGCTCTAAGAGAGGCTGCTCCATCATGTAAACGCACCAACACATTTACTCCCCGCACCCCAACCCGATTCAGCTGCCAACAGAACCGCCACAGAACTATTTTTGTAACCGTTTAGTTTTTAATCGTGAAGCTTTCTGATTGCATTTTTTCTACTTTTTAAAACACAGAAGATTGTGAACCATTTTGGTGCTTTTTTTGGTGAATTGCAAAAACGTAGCCATCGTGACTTGTTTTATATAATGCAAATTTCGTTTTAAACAGATGACTATTTTTGTAGGGTAGATAAGGAAACTGATGGATCTGTGAAACTGAGGCAGCTTGCAAAATCATTAACTCCTCCTGGTGCTCTGACATTTTTTTTACAACTTCTATACTTCTGATTCTTTTACAATAGCGTTTTAAAGACACTTCTTAGAAAGCAGTGTGTTTTAGTATTTTATGTATTTAAGTGTAATAGACAGACAGGGTGTTGGATAATTTGGATTGTAATTACCTGTAAAACCAAAAAAAGTCAAAAGTAGGATGTATCGCAATTTTGGAAACCCATCAGAATGTGTATGTAGTTCATTGTATGCATGTGTTGCTGTATTTATAAACATTGTTACAAACACAAAGTTGAGCAGCTGTTTTTTCATATGCATATATAACCTTCGGCTTATCATCCATCTAACCTCTTCACCTCCCTTTTGGACATGTGTTCCATCCATCAAGTTCAATATCCAGCACAGTTGCACCTAAACCTGGGCTGATTCATAATGTTGTTGAAGTGAAATGTGAAAATACACTTCACAACTTTTTGGAGTTTTCAAACTACAGCTTTTGCACCCCTGGTTTGCCACTTGAGGTAGTGACCTTCACCAGTTTGTGAATGAAACTGAGATAGCAGAGGTAGATGATTGCAGGAAGCAGGAGTAGCACCTATTTTTTATCTGTATCCACCAGGGGGCGACAGTGTACCACTTATGGTTCATGCAATGTTATTTCTAAGTGAGATGTGGAAAAGGGCTCACAAGGACATGGAAACCTTACTAGATGACTGAAATTTGAACTCATGGAATCCCTTTATGCTGCCAGTGCAGTGTTTGGTGAAAAATGAGAGCCGTGTCCTCAGCCTGAGAGGTTCACAATCCATATCATGCATAAGACTTACTGCTCTCACAGGAAATCACTAATCTATTACTTGTATCAGTATTCAAATTCCTGTTAGTTAATGAAACGTGAAGATGAAACCTGAATTGTATTCTTTGTTATCAATATTCAGGAGTGAGAAGCCAAGACTCTGACATAAAAAAAAATGTTATTAATTTTATTTCGTGAATGTACGTGTGAATTCAGGTCTCTTTGCAACAAATAATTATTCACACATAAAGAATTGGAATTTCAGAGTCCTTACAGGCAATAAAAGCTTTCATTATTTTCATATTCTAGTGAGCTGTTGAATTTTCAAATATTGAGTGATATGAAAGGAAAATTCTTACTGCATCCCACAGTAGTATGTGATCATTTTTAAGAGCATCATTGAATGAAGTATACAGACATATGACACCAGACATCACTTATTTAGTCAAAACAAGTATCCAGACATGAATTCCAGCCAAACCTATAGTCCTTCAGCCCGTAAACAGTATTTGAGAGGATGAAAAGTGTTCAGAGGTACTGCAGGGATATTACCTTGTACACAAAGCATCTTGGAAACTCAAGCTTAAATCAGCATCACTTGGTACATCAACGGTGTTCAATGTGGGAATTTACAATTCTGTGTACATTACAAGAAAAAGAATATGGTTTGGAATATGAATATGATAGAATATATACATAATTTGGCAATGATTCTGAAACTTGTAAAACAGCCAGGATATTAACATAAAACAAGCCAAAGGAAGTCTTTCAGCTGTTCGGTTTCGATGAGCTCATTAACAGAATTTTGTAAGCAGCGTGTAGGTTAGCAGTTTGGAGTCCCGTCTTTTCATCTTTCAAAGTGGACACCTTTCCACAGGTTACAGCATGTGGCAGGGAAAGCAGCACCAACACCATCCAATTACTGCCTCTTTTTACTTAATCATCAGAGATAACAAGAGATGAGGCAACGTGCTGCTGATGATGTTTAGAGCAGGCCCATAACTAGCTATGTAATGGTCCATCAGTCTGCTACATAAGGCAGTCTATTGGATTCACCCTGAATATCAGTACTTATATTATACCAGTAATATCATATGCAGCTTTTCACAAACATAAAAAATGCATGTACATATGTATGTATAGGCTATATAGTGACTTTTGGGATACTGTATCCAATCTTAAGTATCCAGCACATCCTCTTCTGCTGCCCCTGCTCTGGGTTTAAACTCCAGTCAAGAGCAGGAGAAATGGCCTAATATGAAATAATTCAACCCAGAAGAGCTACTGTAACCAGGTGAGACTGACATAATTGCTGATAAATGCTTCATGTCATGTCATTTCAATTCTATGACTCCGCTTGGAACCAGAAATCAATTGGCTGCAAATTGTGATGCTCCACTGGTATTCAATTATCGTTTTATAGTTAGTGTTCTGTGGCACAGTCCTCATTAGAAATACATCGTGTCTGTATATGAGTAAAACCCTACTGTATGAATGAAACAACAGGATGATTCTGCAAATGACTCTCCTATACACAGGTCATTTCTAAATGGTCACAATTTACCTCTGCATTCATGACATTCTGCTCAAAGCACAGTGTAACATGGAATATAGCTGTTAAAGATGTGCAGCACCTACAAATAGGTGAACATGTTCTAAATGCTAATATTCTCATATCAGGCTGCACACAAGGTCAGGTATACTATCTCATGTTAAAGCTCAATGTGGATTATTGCATTTAGTTGTGTTAGTTGCATTAAAACAACCTGTGGTTTGAAAGGAATAATGAATTCAGTAACAAATTGATCAACACAAAAGCGATTCACACCATGAAATCAAGATATAAAACAAGTGTTCAGAAACAAAATCAAAGGAGACACATAATTATAATTTAATAACAGAAAATAACAGATAGAAGCTTTCATATTAGCTTAGCTTTAATATTAATGGACAGTTGGGTACAGCTTAATTGCCTCTTTTGATCATCCTTGGTATAAACAACTGACAGAGAAAGCAAATTGTGATATAAATTATTAATTTGAGAATTGGAATAACCCAGTTTTAAAATAAATAAACATGATGTTATATTTACAAAAACTCACCCTGCACTTGCTCTTGAAACACAGCAACGTAAAACCCACTCCTTGTCAATGGGATTGTAAAATCGGGTTTGTCTATCTACCTCAAGTTTATACCTATCATTAATAACTAAAAAGTACATCTAGGTCTGTAGTCCCCAGTGATAAATGCTAGGGATGTATGTAATTACTAGGGAGGGTAGATATGGAGTGTCCATTACTGGTATCTATGGTTTAGAGGAGCAGGTTTCTTCAGGCAATAAGCTGGTCCACCCACAATCCCGATCCCAGGTGATAGATGATGTGGTGCCTTTGTGCAGCGGCGCAGAGCGTGTCACAAATGGTCCAGCATCTGCAGGCAGCTGCCGTTTCCCAAACCTCCGATTGTTCATCGCACTGAAGGTGGAGGGTGGGGGAGCGGGCGGGTCCGTGGCTATCATCTGTAAACCAGCTTTGTGTAAGCCAAATATTTCTGTCACACATGCTTGGTGATAAGCAATATTTTCAAAACTTCTATTGTGAATTTCAGCCTGTGTTTCCACAAACCAAAAGGGGGTTCCACCTCAGAAATGTTTGGCCTTCTCTGTTGTTTCTCATCGATGCAGCATAACTGTCTAACTGCTCCTGATTCAGTATAACTGCTCCTCATTCATTTAACCCATTATATTTATCTAATAAACCTGCTTCTACTAATTGCTACCCTTTTTGGATTTCTATTATCTGAGAAACGGTGGAAACTCGTTGTCACTACAGGATGTGGAGTGGTTTGGCCTTTCCACAAAGACACAGGCATTGACAGAGAGAAGTCTCATGCAGAGATTGTTTTCCTCATAAACAGGGCCTGCAGGAAGTCTATCTTGAATACCCCTAACCTTTCCTCACAGCATGTAAGGAGACCATGACTGCTTCAGCAAGCACTTTGGGATGACTCCCAGCAGCTACAGTTTATGATATCTCCATCAGATGAATCATTAATTGCCTTATGATGTTTAAACAATGCTTGTGTTATCTCAGCTATAGTTGAGTATTGAAGATGTTGATGAATGTTGATATTAAAATTGATATGAAATTATTTCAAAGCCAATACAAATTGCACAATACAGATTCAAGCCAACACAGATTGTATTTGAAACAGTGGCAACCAAGACGAGTATGACATGTCTTATTTGGCTTGTAAAAGGGCACACCGTGAACCTCATGCTTTCTGCATACAGACTGCAAACAGCAGCAGCTGCTGTAGAGGTTTTTACACACTCCATCAATTAGCTGAGTCTGTGTAACATCCAGTAAGGGCCCATCTGCTCCAGGGAGATCTCACTACCACCAGAACCAGATGAAAAGACCTGTTAACAGAAACTACGCTGATTTCAATGAAATATCACTTGAAAAAAACACTGGGGCCAAGAACAGTTTAAACCTAACTACTTCCAAGTCTTTTCTTTGGTGTGCGCTAGGATGTCCATTATGATTCAAAATATAATTAAAACATACAATTCCTCCAGAAAGATAAGTCATTCTTCTGTTGCAGTGTTGTAGTCAAAACGCTTCCAGTGAGTCATCTGGCTTTGTGAGTTCTCAATTTGCATGAAGAAGGCAAAAGAAATAACTTCAGTGGTACTCTGTAAGGCTGGAAACTGTGAGTCTGATGCTGTTCTTCGCCTTCGTCATCAAACTCTTTCAAATTTGATCCCCCCTGGACATGTGTGGGTGTATCAAAACATGCAGAGCTCATTATTTGAGAATACAAACACTGTAGGCTACAACCATGACTGATTCTGTGGGTGCATTATAGAAACTATACTGACAGAGACGGGGGGGGACCACTGGAGTGAGTCTGTGGATTTTGAAAATAAGACGCATATTGAGCCACTGTTCACACACAAGTCCACAAAGACCCTAAGACCCACACATTTAATGGCACGGCATCTCTGTTTACAATAAAACATTTTTGACCTTCAACATAGCTATTTGCCGCTATGTGCGATTGGAGAAGCTATCCTTTATACAGTCAGTGCTGCACTTTGAACATATTTCTGTCAAGACTGTTTCTATTATAGACTAGTAAATTGATAAACGATGGCAAGCATGCAAACTGATTGATTTTTTTGACAGCTACAGTCGTCTCAATTGAAATGTATGGTCCCTGTGAGTGGAAACAGGCCTGGAATACTCTAGAGGCACTGACTTTGCTAACCTCTCAAAGTGGGTTAAAAGGCAGATATATTCTGCTTCTAGCTAAAAACAAAAATCTATCTACTGTTCTGAACTGAGATGTAGAAATGGAAAGCAACTATTTGTATAGTTCTCACAATAACAAAAATATTTGTAAGTAGTTTATCTAGAATGAAAATGTGTATATATATATTTATAAACACCATTAAATCAAATTGAGAACTGTTCCAACAAATGATTCCAAAGCAGACACTAAATTCAAATTATTCTACTCCCAATTAAAATGCACCTGAAAGAAAAAATTCTCAGTTCCAAGTGGAGATAATACCACCCAAGAAACCTCACAGTGTGATATCAGCATGCTCATTGTGTGATTGCAGGGTTTCAGAAATGTGATGCAGCGTTATGATGCTCATGTAGGTATGTGTCTGTAACTAAAAGCCATCTTTCCTGTGTGCCATATCCACAATAAATTGTTGTATTACACTATGCTAATGTGCTTTGCCCCTGATTTTCAAGGATACATATCACAAAAACAAAACAAATTGTTCACTTGTGAAATTACCTACCAACTATTTATCACATCCTAAACAAAATATATTATGCATGCATTATGTACCATTTTAAAACCCATCATAGCGCAATTTCACAGAAATCTATTCTAAAACATTACTAAAAAATAGGGAAAGTTTTTGCAATTTTAAAACTTGTTCCTTGCACTTAATATCCTGTTAGTGAGCTGTTTATGAACGTCATGAATTTTACACATATGTCTCTGTCTGGTTGGCTCATCCTGTTAAAGGGCTCTCTGTTTTATAGATGTGCCCCTTGGCCTTGGATTGAATTGTGACCATGTGAGTGCCAGTAGAGTTGCCTGGCGAGGGTGGCTGTAAAGTCCATATCTCATCACTCATTAGTGACCCCTGTTGGTCAATCAGGTGCTCATAACCTGCATGCACAAAGCTGCACATAAAGTGTAATGACCCACCTGTGCTGGGTGGACAGTCAAGTTCATAGTGGAGGTTGCACTGTGTGTGGAACTTGTGAATATGGTTGGATATTCCAAATTAGGAGAGAAATGAGAAAATGAATGAATGAATGAACGAGTGGATGGAGGGATGTACGGATGAAATGATGCTACACATGATCACCTAAGATTTTGCTCTCTATTCAAGAAAGGTGTTTTCATTTTCTGCTCACTGTATAAGCCCACTTTAGATTCAAGCACTGTAGTAATTATGGGACCACTGACAAACACAGCAGTACACACATTATATGGCAGCACATTCTCACATCTCTGCAGCACATAGCTAGTAATCCCAGCCCACTTTTACATTCCACACAGTCTCTTCTTCTGTTCCATCCTCAGATAACCTTTCTGCCAGGTATTGGTTTTGCTGCTGGTCCTACAGGGTATTGGAAATGAGCCTTACCACTTTGGTGTGGAGTCCGGACCGTATCATTATGCCACTATGGGCAGTATTTCACAGTGTCTCTTAGTTACTGCATGAAGTACACTGAGTTACACACCTGATGTCTACTAGCCAGCAGTGGTTAGTTACAGTTTAGCCTTTCCTCTGACTGGATGCAGAATTGTGTGAGTGCAGGTATTGCTGTCTTGATGGTAGCTCATTATTACAATCGGCTCTTATGAATGGGAGATAAAAGGTGGGGAAATTAATTGCTTGTTGTTCATCAAATATGCATAATGTGTTAACTAGATGTTTGGAATTATGAGTTCATAAGTAATGTAAATAGTGATTTAAAGACCTATCATTTAGAATGATAAGTCTTTAAATGGCCTAGTGGATTTTATTTTGGCAAAATAGAACCATCTCACTTAGATGTTTTTCATATTTGCAAAATAGAACCAGTTTGCTCAGGTCTGCCTGCTTCATTGATCCTTTATGAAAGAAAATAATTTGACCCAGATGTCTGTATCATGGCTGTCCAGAACAAAAGACAAAGATTTGGAAGTAAAAGGTATCACATTGATTTAAATGCACAGTTTCAGATTTAAGCAGAAGTAAAATTTTGTTGTTGCCATAATGCTGTCTTTAAAGGTCTGCTTAAAGCTAAGGGAGTCCTTGAAAGTGAAGGACACTAACTGTTGCGGATACTTCAAAAACTAGCTAAAAAAGATATATATCATACTTTTATCGACGGATGGAACACGAAGGGCAGCTGTGACAGTTTATGCCAGTCCATCAGCCCATCAGGCAGAATGCCCTCAGGGTGTGGGCACAGTGCCAGTCTCACAGCGTGGCGCTGTGGAGGCTCTCCATCACTGCCCCATGCTCTACTCCCACTCCAGCCCTGAGCCGCAGTCTGATCAGAGGGGCAGATTTCCGGGGCCTGGTGTTTGTTTTCACACTCTTCTGCCACCACATCAATTATGCCCCCTCAAGACGACAAATTACATTCTGCTGTCCTCATAGTGGGTAATACGGTCCAGCCTCCATTGGCAGCTGTGACAACAAAGATTAAAACACCACCATAACCCAGCATGGAAATCGCTTTGTCTGAATAAATGTTTGGCCACATAGGGGCAGGCAGAAGATTTGTTTGTAAATGCTTCTGCGTAACTGTTAGCCAGCTGTTGCTCTGGTCAGGAAATGGTGTAAAGCACATGATATTGCAATTTTCAGACAACTGTATTTTCCATTTGTATTATAGGGATCACTGAAAACAAACAGCAAAAATACAGCAACATACAGAACCAGATGTCAAAAGAGAACACTAAACCACAAATGAATTTCATAATTACTGGGCCCAAGAACAGACCCTTAAGGGACTTCCATGAGGGCTCACATCTTTAAATTGTGCAAACTGAAATAACAGGCTTTAAAGTGTTGCTTATTTGTAAAATTCCCATCACAAAAGCATTTGATAGTTCCTGTGTATTGTCTGGAAGAAATTCCCCCAAAATATTGTGGGAATTAAAATAAATAGGTGAATAATATGTGAATTATTGAAAAAAGAGGTGGCACCTTTTTTGAGAAGAACATTTAAGGCTGGACTGTATTGAGAGAATTTAACATGAGTTTTTATTTTTTTTACATAAATCATCTGGCCTATGTATAACTAAACATTGATAATCTCTCTGTTATTTCTCCAGTGAATGAAGGCCCATTGCAGTCCCTTCACTGTCTTAACTCACAGTATCCATTGATGCTTTAGATCAGGCAGCCCTACAAGGCCAGTTTAATTGATGGAAAAACTAATAGATAGGAATGATTAATATTGCCATTGTGGTTTTAAGGATAACTGCTTTATATTGAGCTGATTTGAGTTGATTTTTGAATAGATTTTTAATTGTTTTTGATCACGAGTGGGAGGAGCCAAACACTCTGGGTCACTGTAAAATGGTACAGCTGAAAACAGTTGCCAGCCAGGGAATGACCAGTATAAAACATTCTTATCAGGTACACTCACAACAGCTAATTTGTGAGCACTTTCATTCTTAATCTATATATCACTAACAACAAAAGAGTGAGCTCTGATCCCTTCATCCAAGACTCTTTCATAAAGATCTTTATCAGCATCTGAAAGCTGACCTTGCTTTCCTTCTTTTGGAGGAATTGCACTAGAGCAGGCAGAGAGTATGATGATCTTGCTTATTGATGTTTCAAACAGAACCTTGGACAGCGACAGCCTCACATACAGCAATGCTAAACTTTGGCTGATCAGCAGTCAGCCCAGGTGTTTTCTTCATGAGGCTATTTTCAAAGGCAAAGCTGCCATACCCATAGAAACTTTCTCTTTGAGGAGCTTGCAATGCATGGTATTACTTTGAGTTGCCTATTTCTTTTGTCTTTTGTCATTTAATTATGATTATTGTTGGATTTTTCTTTAGTTTTCATTTGCTGACTATGCCAAGAAATGAAATGGCAATCAGCCAATTTCTTTTTCTGCCTCTATTTGCTACCTGGCAAAATAATTCACCACAGGGACACAAAGACATTATATGCTTACAACACACTATCAGTTTACAGTGAGGTGAAACTCAACAAGGAAAACTGCTTACTCAATGTAGGGCAAATTGCTTAGTTGTAAAATAAATTTGATCTCTCATACATGCTTGTTTCACATCTTTAGTAAAAGTAATGCTTCATGAAATAGAATGTGAACAAAAGCAATTCCTAAGTCAAATTGGCCCAGATATAAATATGTATTATTTAAGCACAGAGCACAAAGGTATAGTGAAATTTATATGAATAATAAGAAACTGAGAACCAAGACAAAGAAATAATGGAACAGTCTATTTAATGAATGAAATGACTGTCATTACATGGCCTGCTATGACATGAAAATTATTGTTACTATGACAGAATACCTGTCATAACCTGTCATTCATAACTATGAGATACATCTATCTTGTTGACATCACTCTCCTAAAACATGATACCTCATTCAAAAACAACAGACAACTTGTCATGATTTTTATATTCTTGAAAAACAGTTGATGAGCTCATCTTTCTGTATAGATTATGTTCTGTTTTCATTTCCGTCAAAACATGCCTTACCCACTGAAATTTATCCCTGCAATGAAATACAAAGCAATGTGCTCCTTCTTAAGAGCTAATGGTGTTGCTGTGATAAACCACGTAGTATCAATCTTATGAGTATAATAGTTATCACTAGATGGCGTCAAATCTTGCTGTAGACCTTGTTCATGTTAAGATGAACTCATCAATCATTTTGTGTATGTTTTCATTAGTGAAACAACAAAACAATTAAATGTATGTCTTCCACCCAGAAGCAAAATATTATTAAAAGCTTTTTAATCGCTACAACAGATATACATTTTCATGGGTTTACTGAAATACTGTTTACAAACAGTGCTTCCAGGGATTATGGAGTTCTTTCATAGTTAATGTTAATTACTGTTGGAATTGTATATGAAAATATATTCACTAGCATTAGGCTGTAGGTAAAAAGCAACCACACATCTGGCTTACGTTCCTGGACCTCATTTAAATAATTATTCAAAATACTAAAAGCAATTAGACATTTGTGGAACATCTGTATTTTAAATAAATGTAAAATACAATTAGCATCTATTTTTCATCAAATGCATCACATTCTTCATATGACTGTACATTTTGGCTAGTAAATTATTTCATTGACATTTCATATTGGTATGTAGGAGTATTTAGCAATTTTAGCAGCATATAAAGTGTTAAAGTATCTCAAATAGGTATATGCTGTATAATGTTAAGTACATATTCAGTACATAGCATTGAATACCATGGAAGCAGGGAGATGCCCCTAGGTTTTATGTCACATCATGCAATGTCACCCATGGCGATGACTGTCCACAGGTGTTTGTGGCCCAAACCATCCCACCTCTGACCTCATTCCAGGCTCCTGCTTCTGTCACCTTGGATGGGAGCCAGTTATGACCAAGGTGACAGGAGTGCCTCTCTCAACCACCCAAAGTCACATCTACTCATGACAACACACTGGCCTCAATCAACACCCATCTCAAAGTCACAAAAGGTTCAGCCTATCCTGAGCTACGTAGATGTAATACTCATAAAAACCCTCTGTCATTCCTCGACACACAAAGACTTCAAACCAAAACTAAATTATGAAAAAGCATAGCATAGACATGTACTAGCAACTTACAACTCCTGGTAGTCAGAAATAAATATATCTTTTTTCAATATGGAAGATTACTTTGGCATGTGATGCTAAATGGCCTTGGGAAAAGGATGCTTTAGCTTCTCCAGTCAAGGAAAATCACTGTGAAGCAGAATGCTTTTATGATTTTATCCCACTGCTTGTTTTAAATCCTTGGCTCCTTTGGGGAAAACATCCATTTTGGATTTTATGGCTCATATTTGGTCAAAAAATAAATATGATTTGACTCTGTTTTGTATTTTGTATTCAACAATATAGCTGTTATCTTGGGTCAGGTCTCACTGAGATTTATAAGGAAGAAACTAAAAAATGGGACTTTGTGCCAACAACCAAAATAATGAGGCCTTATCGTCTTAATTAATTACTTTAATGACATGAAAGGCAAAGAAAATTAATTTCACTGCCTCTTAATCCTGTCTGGTCCTTACTCAATTTGTGCAAGGCATTTTTTTTATAGAAATACAAATATGTTTGCTTTTTTCTTTCTTTCTCCCAATGTGGAGTTCCCTCTTAAATTCACAAGCTGCCAATTGCTGCAACCTTTGCTGTCGGTCCAGTAGAGCACAGATAAGCACTCACTGTCATCTAAAACGGGTGATGTCAACTGTTGCCTGTTTTCACACCACACTCTCCAAGCATGCACAGACATGAGTCGGAGGAATTCAATTCAATTTCATTTCTATAGCACTCTTCACAAGGACATTGGTATAAAGCAGCTTTACATAGTTTCTGAGCCCGAGACCTCCCCTGGAGCAAGCCGAGAGCAACAGCAGCAAGGAAAAAAACTCTGCGCAGAGGGGGAGCCCATCTGCTTCTGGCTGGAACACTTCATGTGCAGAATGTGGATGCAGACTGAACAATGGGGGTTGATGGTGACCAATGACACATGGACATCCGTGTCTAATGAATTATACACTAATACATGAATAGAATACTATATCCTCCTATTCATCACCCTGTGGGGCATACTACCACTGCCAGAAATGGTGCACCCTGGGATTGATACCAGACCATGGGGCACATCCACATGCTAGGGCAGTCAGTGCCTTAACAGGATAAGCCACCAGCAGCTCCAATGGATTTTAAACTTACAGAAACAACCTTGAGAAATAAAGTCAGACAAACTCGATAAAATTTTATTTACTTTTTTATTTTACTCTGCCCCTCATTTTGAGTGACCAGTGGTGAAAGATTGGAGTCAGTTTTGGTTGTAATATGGGAGGAGAATGTCTCTTTGCGGGACAGATATATGTGCATTTAGAGTGTGTGGGTGCTGGGGCATCTGGGTAGTGCGTCTCGAATGTATACAGCAGGCTTTGGTGCTCTGAGAGTAGCAGCCGCCTATTAGAGTCCCTCACCGCAGTTGTGTGTTTTGAATTCTCTCAATCCTCCTCTACCCGAATGAAATCTAACTAGCTCTGCCATCAGTAATCAATATCCCTTTCTGATGTCACAATGAGCAGAAGGGCCTGGCTTCAAAGAGCTCCTCCTCCTTTGTTCCCCTTATAATGAGGCACATATTCCCCTGAAGGATTTTTCAAGGTGACACCGATGCTGTCCCACCCTGTTATTATTGGCCTTTTATGTTCACCGTGCCATTCAGCACTTTCTCATAGGCTGAGACGTTGCTCGAATTGAAGATGTAGCCATGCAAGAGCTGCTTTGAGTGATAAACAGTGGAAAGGGAGGTCCATTTCAAACCCGGAACTTAGGGATACCACTGAATGTAGTATTGGGTTTGCTTAGCAGCCTTTCCTCCCATAATTGATTTGTTGTTCATTGTCCATATGAAGCATAATTCATGCATTACCTGTAATGCCTAGCACTATTTAACAAGAACAATCAGTAATCCTTGGTTCACTGCTTATAGTTTAATCAGCTGTTACTGGAGGGTTTGTCATTTTGTGATCCTTGTCAAGTAGCCTATTTTTATGCACTGCAGCCATTTTCTGTATCTCATTATGGTCTTGAATCACTCCCCATTTGACCCAAATTTGTTTAGTAAATGGTTCACTATGAGGCAGAAATCACATATTACTGTGAATGCAAAAGCAATTAGCCTGCTATGTTAAATCTTCTCAGGTCATTAGGAAAAGGTACACTAATACTTACATTCATACCTGACAAAAAGCATTCCCAGCACATTCCAGGGGTTTTAGAAACATTCAGAACAGTTTTCATTCATAACAGCATATGCCATTTGTGTCATATGTATTACAAATCTTGAATAGCATGCCAACCTTTATGAATGTGCTATGAATGCTTTATGTCAGGTGTTATGAATGTCTATGTAACAAATTCAAAAAAAGTTAATTCAACACACACTGTTCTTTTTCTTCATTACATTTTAATCAAATGTTGCTTTCTTTTTTATGTCTGCTATTGTCCTCAAGACAAAAGCACCATGTCAGTACTTTCGTTGTAGGTATTGCATGAAAATGAGATTTTAGCAGCCCCTTTGTTGGATTGATGAGTGTTCTTCTGTATTGTTTCCCACCAGAATGAATGATCTGCTAATGACCACTCCCCCTCCTGAAAGACTAAACTGTGTAAGGCTTCAACATAACCATAACACTTAAAAACACCTTTGCAGAATGCATTCCATCACTTCAAAGAAGAAGGCACTCTGACTCTATAATTCTCAGGAGCCCATCACATCGTACATGTCCTGTAAATTAATCACTATTTTTGGTTAATTTCCCAGAAACTGCAATTAAAGTTACTTGAGCATGGCAGGAGGTAGCGCAAGAGGGGTGAGCACTTCATCATGAAATTTCAGCCTGGCCCTCTCAGCATAGCCGCTGGTAACAGCTTTCATGCTCTATTAAGAAAGAAAACCTCGCCATCATAACTAATGACTTATAAAAGCAACGACTAATGTAAAAAAAAAAAAACGGAGAGGGCCAGTGACACTTTACGTGAGTAAATTTGTGCGCCGCCCACTGCCTGCAAATTAATGGATGCGGAGCTGTTTCTCTGGGCTGTAAAAACAGCTGTGTTAGCCCAATCACTGTGGAAGGGAAACACTGCAGGGGTCCGTCGGTAATATCCTGCAGGCAGAGGTGTATTTGCATAGGGGCGGATATGTTTTGTTTCCTATTGCACAAGAGGCACTGTGACATTTTGAAGGCTATGTATTTCACTCTATTAACAACCACTCCTTACATTTAACAGGCTTCATATCAGTCACCAATAGCTTTATTAGAGGAAAATAACTCTCATTGTGACTGCCTTTTCTCTGAGGTGTGTATTCTAAAATGAATCATATTATGAAAGTACTTTAACCAGAAATTGTGTTGTTCTTAGGTTCTGCATGTATGAATACCTGAGTACCATGGAGTAAAAACTGACATGGTCTTAAAATTTAAAATTCATTTTTACATTCTAATGTAAGCAAACAGCCCATTTCATTATCTGCATTGCACCATGTTAAAACCAGGCCTATAGTGCCTTAGTGTTCTTAGAGAAATGAAAACGTCTCCAGCAGTAATGCATAAACATAGGCAATTTCCTCTGCCGAATGTCTGCACCCACACCAGTGAACCTCAGACCACAACAAGTATAACATCCTTTTAAATACAACACCTCCATGTAACCAAGACAGTCAACAGACATTCCACAAGAGTGAAAGCAACAAGTTTCCAAACTGCTTTCCAAACTGGGCTGAGAGGTCAGAATGGTCTAGTTTACTCTAATAAAGCTTTTCAGTACATTGTGTTGATCAATATAATGATTTAGATGTGTTGGGCTATTTCACACAATATATGCTCACCACAGTCTTCTGAAGATGAGACTTCCTCTGAGATGGCCACATAGATAATGAAACAGTGAGATTAAGGTATAGTCATTCAAATGTATGGCCGCTATATTTACTCATACAACTAATTTTAGAAGCTAATATTTAAAACTGAACTTTCTTGTTCTTGTTACTTTCTAGTTACGGTATGGTACTGTCAGAACTAAGGTATGTTACTACAAAATATTATATTTTGCTGAATGTATAGATATTATAGCTAACATCAACTGGACCACTAGTGCTCTGTAGCTAGTCCATTTACATATATCTCGGCCAATTCAAATATCCATGCATGAAATATTAACACATTTTACAAATGGCCAGCTATTTACAGTATATTTATGTTACATTCAATCTAATGCACCAAGCCTCTTTTAGGGAATTGCTCTGAAGTCTGTTTTGATTGAATTGTATGATGATTGAATTGTATGTCCTTAAAGACATGCGCATTTCATAAAATCCAGGGCTTGTTTTCAGCACTGGCATGGAAATGGATGTGAGAGACAAACTTTTTCTGAAATGACTTATGGCACAGTTGGCAGCTCAGGCAATTTTCTACCAGAAATTGAACAAAAGCACAGAAAAATAATGGATTTGAAAAGAGTGCATTAATGCTACATATTAATAGACTGATTGAATGATAAACATTCCTGCGCAATACCAGTCAGGAAATCATTTCCCCCGAAGGCTACGACTCAACAATGAAGACAAAACAAAAACAAAAACACTGGCAGGCTTGTTTTGTGCTGTGAACCAGTGGCCAGATATAACTCGCATAGGGAAAAAAATCCGTAATCATTAAATTTACTGGCTGTTATGCAGTTTGCATCCCAGAAGACAAAGAAAAACATTGCTGTGACCTTAAAAGAATACTAAAACATTCTATGAAGGAACATTATACATTATGTCAGGCTCAACTGAGAATATATTTCTGGAATAACCAATGAGAATGCCCTACACATGCATCATTCTATTACTGTGAATGTATCACTAATAACTCTGAAATATTTCTCCATGGATAGTACTTCCTGTAATGTTCCTTTAATTAGAAGAGACTGATCAATATTAATCACATAATCATAATTTTCCTCTTCTTTCCCCATTTGTTCTCTTCCCGGCGGGGTTTGAGGTGGTGATAGCTTTTTCTTTTCTCTTTTCAGTCTAAAATTGAAGAGGAGCCACTTTGCTAGCACATTAGCGGCAATTCATAAGAAATGCAGTTCTTTGCCGTGTAGCTCCTGATTGGTCATCTATCCTGCAATTGATCCTATGGCAGTGCATTGCTTTTCAGGACTAACATAATTTCACTCTGCCGTAATTGTTACTTTGCTCTTTGTTTCTGTGTAATGATCCACACGCTCTTGGGGGAGATTCGGGTAATTGCAAGTTAACTTTCTTTAGCATGTTGTCACCCCCTTCCCTTGGTAAGGTGTACCTGATTAATCTTAGTGCCTGGAACTGAGCTGAAAGGACTCTGCAGATGAAAAGTGTCAAGGCTGTCCTCCTCTCCATACAGAGCCCTGGATGAAACATTTGTTCTACTGCTTCTTTCTTCACAAACACAGTTTGGCAAGTTCATTTTGGTGCCTGCAGAACTTGCCAAACTAGAAAAAAGGAAACTGTTCCATAGAAAAAAAATACACAACACAATTTTTTTTTTTTTGTTTTTGGAAAAAAATCAAGTGAATCCACACCAAAGACTCTGACATCACTGCACATTTACTCACCACGTAGTCTCCAGAAGAAGAACTCAAACAAAAGTATTGAAAGGCATAATATTTACTCTTGGTTTGATCGTGCCTTGTATTTATGGGAAAACACTGTGCCGGTTCTTCTTCCTTTCGCTGGCTCCTTAAATGTTCTCATCCAACTTTACTGCTGACAAAACACAGAGACAGAAAGGTCTATCTTAATTAAAGGTATGGCTCTTCAAGAAGGAAATCTCCACCCCTGACATGAACAAAGAATATAGAGGGTGTTTGGCTGTATAGTGGGCCTTTGGTTAAAGTGTATAGGCTCTGATTCAAATTTTACTCAGGGGATACTGGCCTTGTCACTTCTCCTTTCTTGGGATGCGCACCATTGGTAAACCATCTATGGTGAGTCAGCAACTTCTTCCTTGGAGGTCCCATTAATCACTAATCATTAATCATTAATAATTGATCATAATCATGTGTTCCTGGGATGGTGGCAAAGCATGTCTGACCAAGGCCCAAATTTAATAAACATTTGTACTTAACTTTGTCTTTAATTCACAATTAAAAAGAAGTGTTTGTTTTTTTCATCACAGATTCTGTTATTCAGAGATATTCAGAACTCAGTACTATCTGAAAACTCATCAAATGTGTTGGTGAATAAAAAAGTTATCCACATATTTAAATGTTAAGTTAAGTACATTTGCAGATGACAGTCAGACCCAAGTCCATGTGTGACTCAGCAGAATGAATGGATGATTAATGAGTGAATGATCCATTTAATTAATTATCTCATTTTAGCCATGTTCAGGCAGTAAAAAGGACTGTACATTTTTCATAGAATAATTTGATTCTTTTCAGTATGAGCACAGCAAGAGTGAACCATAACACTGTTATGCAACATAACTATCTTTCCTCCTAACCATCTTATCTCTGGGTGGGTGTCAATGCATTCATAAAATCTCGGGTGGTAGGGCCTCACTTCTTTGTACCCCGCAACCAACCCCCCAGTGTTAGCCTGGCCATTGACAGTGTTGCAGGTCAGGAGAACGCATTTTAAAACTCATGAATAATTTATTTCACGCCCTCTGGGGTACACATTTGGGGGAAAGTTAAGGAACCGTTTAAAGACCAGCTGGGATCAAGAAGACCAAGCAAGGTATTTATTTTCACTAAAATATATTTTATACCCCCTTCGGTCCATTTAATTGCACATAAACTATTTGGAATACTGACCCCCCCCCGGGCTCTTTCACAGCACTCTGGTACCACAGGGACACTAAAAACACAGAAAGAAAATCCAGGACAACAAGGTAATTATATCATGCAGTCTACATAATCCAAACAATTACATATTATATATAATATATATATATAATAATATATTATAATATTATACAATATAATAATAATATATTATATATATCATTTTATAATTTTTAACTCATTCAAGTCTCTCACATATAAATATTCTGAATAAAATGTTTTAAAAAATTCGAATAAATACATCATGGCACTTTCCTTATTGGGGACAAACTGTAATTCAGTGATCTTACTTTGCTGGACAGTTTTATCTTCTGTTACCTCCATGCAAAATAAATTATGCGATGATTAGTATAAATACATGCTCTGAATAGATATGCTGAAACACCTAAAGGTATAGTTTTGTAATGAATGCCTTTTTAATGGCACATATCTTTGAGTATAATAGATTGACATGGAATTGTATTTTTAACAGACACTAGTGAATATGCTTTGCCCTATGATTGTGATTTATTTAGTTCATTTATAATATTTTGTAAATGTCCATAGGCCACCATATAGAATTCAAATGCTCTCTGTTTTGCTGTATCATGGTGATGTAGATCATCTATAATGTTTTATAAACGTCTCCAGGCCTCCATACAGACTCATTCAATGGAAAAATTAAGATAAAAGTTCATGTAAAAATGACTTATGGTATAAGTTTTTACTTTATGGAAATCTGTACCTTTTCTCTCCTTGCATGTCTAAAAATAATACATTTTGGAAAGTCACTGAGATCACAGATATTATAGGACATTAGGTATGCATGACTGTCAAGACAGTAATTATGATTAAAATATTTTAAGCCATTCATTAAATGCATGTGAAAAGACAGGGCCTAAAAAGAAACGTATTAACTTCTGCACCATCTACGGCCAGGAACATTGCATGACTACTTCTTAATTTTCCTCAAGGGCAAGTCCTCTAATTATCTCGCTGTATGGTACATGATATGCTGTACAAATATAGTGTATTCAGTGTATACAGATACAAAATCCAGCTGTCTTCAACATGTAATTTGTTTCTGCAGTTTCCAGTCCACCTCAAGTACAGCTTGTGTTAAATTAAATTATGGAGTTTGAAATACTTCCCTCGAGGACACAGATAGAAGTATGCGATCGTTTAGTATGCAGTGCAACAGCTTCCCCTCAGTGTGTGTTCTCTTTCTGGGAGAAGCAGTGGACAAGGGAGAAATGAACAAAGAAAATGAGCTGCAGCTGATCGCTGTCTGAGGGAACATCTGCACTTGAGTGCTGGTGAGGGGGAAAGGGCTGGAATTCAATCAAACCGCAATGCGGATCCATTCACTTTGGATGCTTATAACAAATGCCACTTTGTTTTGTTAAGTATTAATCATTGTTATTTTTTGTAGGCCTCAATATGACATACAGGCCAAAATATTAAACTTATTCACTTCATTTCTCCAAGTTAGGGATAAAGGGCATTCATTTAATGAGTGTTATTGGATTTTTATTTTATAACTGAATTTGACAGCTTCACATTAGTATGACTTTTGAAATTGACAGCATTTCTAATTTAGAGTTTCCTTTTTGCCCAGGTATTTCATAATATGCCATAGGTACTGTCTGTAAACCAGTAGCAATATCACCTCAACCCTTTTTTATGTTGAACTGCTGAAGCTAAGCAAGTATGTGCATTGTTAGTACTTGGATGGGAGACCACCTAGGAAAACTAAGTTTCTGCTGGAAGAGGTGCTGGTGGGCCAGTAGGGGCACTTTCCCCCTCCACCAAAGAGAATCCCAATGCCCTAACACAATGATGGGGACACTGTGGCGTAGAAGGTGCCATCCTTTGGACTGGATGTTGATCCAATGCCCTGGCTCGTAGTGATCATCAAAGATCCAATGGTGCTATTTGAAAAAGTAGGGGTGTTAAACCCAACATCCTGGTCAAATGCCCACAACATCTGGCTACTTACATTGGCCCACTAAATAAACCCTTCATAGACGTGTTTATATCATCCCTTGCAATCCCTACCCACATTGATCATCAAGGTTGTTACTGCAAAAGAACTGAACCCTCATGTGACCTCTCCTGAAAGAATGCAGGTAGACTGAATCGGGCTGCCAGTCATCACTATAGAGTACTCTGTGGTTTGAGAGGGAATCTATCTGGACAGAATACAGTCACTGGCCTCCAACAAAGTTCACATCAAGCACCGTGTCTCAGATCTCAAATTTCAAATTGTGTAGTTCACTAAAGGTCATGATATGTCATTTTCAAGTATTTTTTTGGGGTGAAATGAGCAAATAAGTGACTTTCAAACAGAACTGGGGTCAATTCTATTTTTCATGTGATGGTCTGAGAATCTCTCTTTGGAATGGAGTCATGTGTTTCACCATGTCTGTACAATTGTGTTTTAACTCGAATTCAGTTGTATTCAGACTTAAAAAAAAAAAATATGGGCATTGTGTAGTTAACAATAGCAACTCATGAAGTAATGATCTGTTCTCCTGTTAGTTAGTCATTAAAGATGCCTAGATGTGAAGAGTTCATATTCATTCATATTCATGAATTTTCTCCTTCAAATTATTTATGTTGTGAAAATTAATCACAAAAATTGATATAAAATTGTAAGACGTTTACACGTCAACATTTTTAAGTTGGGCAAAGCAAAAACATATACAGTACTGAATAGATAAGTTCTGACAGAGATTAGCTATGCTGCACATTACTGAAATACTTATACAAAAATAATATGAATAGGCTAATATGCAAATTCTATTTGATGGAAATATGTTGAAATTAAGAAATAAATGGATTTACACTTTGGAGAATTCGTCTGCTTTGCTGTGTTCATTGCATTAGCCTAATGTCATTTCTTAATGACAGGACACCTCCACGTAGTGTAGCCTAACGGGGCAGCCTTTGGTCTTGTGGCTAAGGTACATGACTGTGACTCCGGCTGTTCAAGTCCCAGTCCAGCCACAGCAAGAACACCATTTGCTGTTGGTAAACTGCATAATAAACTGGCCTCGGCCAGCCCAATCAACTGTGAGTCACTTTGGATAAAAGCGTCTGCTAAATCACTTTGATGTAGTGTGTTATTCCGGAGTTTATCATTCAAAATAGGTGTATTGAACTTAGACCATGATAATGAGAGAAAATAGGTGGTCTGGGACAGAAACACATCTGGCATGTTAACTAACAGGTTAGCAAACTTAGATAGCTTGCAAACATTAGCGAGACAGCCAGCCTAGCCAGCCTGTCTTAGTTAGCCTCCTTATGCTCAATATTGCGTGATAAACTCACCTTTCTAATGAAAGAATGAGATTATGAACTGCTCCCTGCACTGCCACAGGCATCCTTCTCCTTCCTTTCTTTTCTTTTTGGACTTTGAGATTCATATTTATTGTCTAACATGATGCTGTCTGGCTCCTGGTGACAAACATAAGTGTGTTTGCTACCTTTATATTGCTATCCCTGCTTCCCTGAAGGGGGAGGACTCACACATGGATTGGAAAAGGGTGTCTGAAGACCAAGACTATAGAATGTAAAGGAAAGAAGAAAAAAGAACCTATTACACAGTGAATTTACCATAACATTGAAAACACTTACGTATCATGCTTTTCAATCTCTACACTTCGGAGGCAGTGTTTTTTATTCAGTCCAACATGCCAAAAGGCTTCTGTTGATGGATGACAAAAGAATTGTGACCTAAATATGGCACAGCGAGAAAGGGGGTGGGGGTCTTTAATCTTCAGTGGAAAAAAATATATCAACAATATTAAAGTCCTAGCCAAAGGGAAAGTCAGAAATACTGAGCAAGAAATAAAAATAATAAACAAAAATACTTTCTATCGAACTTAAAGAAAACCGACAGATGTGTCTAAAACACATTCTGTGCCATTACTTCATAATAAAGGTAATACATATTTTAATTATATGAGTGCCGAGAAGTGCTGCACTTCAGAAACATCATTTGTATGTCGTACTTTCAGCAATTGTTTAGTGCAAAATTGTGAAAATGAAGAGGCTCTTAAATGGATGTATAACAGAATGCTGTTGACATCCTTTTTTCACACACAAATCAATGGAGTGCCTCCAAAACAAATCACATGTGGCTGAAGCAAGACCTGACTGATATGGCACTTAAGTGCTTTTTCCACATAAAAGCAAGGCTTTTCGAGAGTCTATTACAGTTTTACAGAGTTAAACCTATAAAAACTCACTATTTAACTAAATCACTCTTTTTCCTGTTTTCTTACACTATAACATAACAGCTTCTGCCAGTAAGTCAGAAATATTAAGCCTTTATGAAGGTCCACTCTTTCAGGTTTTAACAGAATATATGAAACACTTTCCTGACCTGCACAAGCCCACCCAGAGAGCATCCATACTACATGCTGAATGGCTGTTTGAACAAAAACCTCAAAACCATTTTGGGGAGCTTTCACTTTGGGACCTGGTTTGAATGGTTTCATGGAACAATGGCATTTCAATGCCTGTTCAGCCTAAAAATGCTCACTAGCAGGTGAGGGTAGTGGTAGTTACTGAGCTGGCTACCTGCAAGATATACTGTTTAATGAGCATATTTGACCATCGTTCAATACAATTATGTTCAAGGACACATTCAAGTAATGCTTAGAAAGGTCATTCATATAGGGAATGTAAGGAGATTCCTGAGAAGGAAACCACCAATGTTGATTAAGATGAAAGAACTCCTGCACAGAATAAAACTCTGAAACCTGTGCTGCATCAATATCAGTCTAATTGGCTTGTTGACAGATTATTTTAAACCAAGGGCATAGGTGAAGAGTGTTTGCCATGTCATGGCTTAATTCAGCTCATTTGCTCAGCTTAATGCTTTCAGTTTGTTTTCCCAAGCTATGTCCACCTTGGTGTTAGCCCAGCTTGACTTGATGGGGTTGTGGTTGGAGGCAGGGGGTAATGGTACCCACTTCTCTTCTGTCTGGTCAAAGCTTTGCACCATTCTATTATCAGCTGTCAAAATGCATGGTTTTGTTTGTGTGGTCGCTGTTTGGCTTTTCTTCTCTCAATGGGAGTGGAGCTCAGGGAGATTGATTTTACAAAGGTTTATCCTTGCACCCTAAGGGCAGAAAATAATTGGAGATTCAACCTGAGTACTTAAGAGATCTGCTGCCTTAGTTTGAGATATATCCAGGAGAGAGTAAAAAAAAAATCTGGGTCGTTCAATTTTTGGAGATAAAAAAAGCACCGCAGTGATAAAAATCTGAGGTTACAGAGTGAGCAACAGTCTCTAATGCTGACACCTGTGGTGCCAAAGCAATGGGAAAACCTTGGGAACTTGGACACTTGTCAATACTGAGTCGCAAAATCACTGAAATGAGTCCTCCTGGACCACACTAAAGGGCAAAAAAAAGGACTATGGCAGAATCAAGTGCCAGCAGTACATTGCAAAGAGCAAAAGCAAGATCGTTCTATGAAAGGATACTATAAAAATGAAACATGGTTGCTGCAAAGATGTATGTGTAGCACCAATGATAATAACTGCCTGGACAGACTGCAAACTTGGAACACAAGGGCCAGTGCAAGCCAGCATTATCTGAAAATAAAACAAGATGTTGCATCAAACCGTAATGATTTTCTACTGGAAAGTGAATTTAAAGAAATGTGTTGAGAAATGACTTTGGGCTCCAAGCAGCCAAAACCTACACTGTTGATCCAGTTTGCTGCAGCAGTTTTTCAGTTCGCAGGAACTCAAAATTATTTTCGGAGGCTTTTTTTTCTTGTAGGATTTGTTTCTATAAAGATAATGCATTATTCATGGGTATTCATTTGCACAAATAAAATAGAATAAAATAGCCTCCAAATGTAAAATGTTTTTCATGCACTCTCTCTATAGTGATGCATGAAGCTTTTGATAGAATAATTGCCCCAGTATATATATAAACTCTGTCAGCTTTCACTAATGCTGCACATTCGTAAAACTAGCACTCCCATGCAACCCTACAAGAACTACCTTAATTTAGTCTATATATTGTAACCACCTTCTAATTGTAATTTTAAAAATGTAAAAGCCATTATTATTTAGTAGCCTACATCTAAGGAACAAAAAAGGTTCTTAAAGGGTTCTTCACTTGTCTTGCTGGAGGAACCCTCAAAGGTTCTTTATCGATATGGATTTCACTCACAGGTTCTCTGTAGAACCTTATTCTGAGGGGTTATATAAAGAATCCCTTAAAGATATCTGTATTGTTGCGTGCCCTCATTATTATGCCATGATATGTTTGCTGCCCCCTGTTGTTTATTCTGTGGCACTGCCACTTTCTCTCAGAGTGTTTCCTGGCTGATTGGACAATTGGATAATCACTTCAATCAAGTTCACCTCCTGCTTCCAAAGAAAAAGGCCGAAGCTCCAGAACGAAGGGTTTCAGGGAGAGAGAGGCTTTGTCAGCTTTGTGTGTGCCCCGTAACACTGTACCAACAACTGATATTTTCCTTTGTGTTGTACAAAAGTAATGAAAAAGGAAAGTGAGGAAAGAAAGTCTGTGGAAGACTTTTCTTTGCTTTTTTTTTTTTGTATTTTGGGTGGAACTAGGGAAGATAAGTACACAGCGCAGGGCTTTTTTTCTGTTTTGTGTGGCCTCATTGTGTTTCTTTTGAATGGTCATTGTGTCTTAGATTTAACTCTGGAACAAAAATAAATATACTTTTTTTTGCAACTCTTGTTTGGCACTGCAAGTCTGTTCATTCCAAAACAGGCAGCTCCTCCTGGATACTACCAGTCCAGGGTGGAGATTAAGTGGGGTGTAACAGTGTCTAAGATGAACCTTTAACCCTTCCCCCAGCTGAACACATGAAAAAGGTGCTACAAAGTGTATGATATTATATGTTTGTCCATCATCATGTGATATCTCATTTTTAAAATAATTTTGACTATGAGAGCACAATTGTAAAGTGTAAAGTACTCAACCTCCCAGCATTTGATTTTATTTCTGTGTTGACTGTGTGATCAGATGAAAGGAGTCTGGCTCAAGACCTTTGAATTGACTCCTGGCAAGGTTATTGCTATTATTGACACATTGACACACACACAGTTAGTGAGAGAGAGAGTTGGAGTTGGAGTGAGAGCTGGTATAGCACAGGTCACATGACAGTGAAGTCGCCTCAATAAGCACCATAAGCACGGGGTCGTAAGAGAGAGCAGCTCTTATCTGATGCAGACAAACAGCAGCCGCGTGTCAGAGAGCGATTGCTCTGATCTCTTCCCTCCCTCAGAGCATCATGAAAGAATGAAAAGTGATTCAGCCGCCACAGAAAACTTTCTGGTTGGCTCTGCCCTTCAAAGAACCCCACCCACCCACAAGGAAAGCTCAGTGGGATTCCGGCCTCAGCTATCTCCCCCATTAGACAAGGATGCAGCCGAAGCTGGCAGGTGGGGGCAGGTGGAGGAGAGGTGGGGGTTGACCTAACTCCCCCCTCTTATCCTCCAGCTCTCCTCCCCTACTTCTCCTCCTACCCTTTTTCATCTGCAGATCATTTGCTGCAACACGATATTGCCTATTCAATTCCTGCACATAAGTACACCACTTTTACAAGACTTGCATAGGGCATTAGAGAGAGCAAGGACAAGAAACAGGTTGTCTCGGTTCATCTCTCGCCTGTACTTTCTACAAATCCCCGCCAAGCTGTTCCATGCATTAATAACACTCTGTTTAAAGAAAAAGTTCCAAGTGTCAGTATGAAATTTACATTTATCTAAATTCCACCTGTGCCCTCTAGTTCTGTTGGAACAGTGGAGCTTGGAAGCTTTTAATCTCTAAATAAATGTGACCTATAATTCAAAAGTGAGTCCTACATGCAGAAAGAGATCACTACACCCTTTGACAATGATGGTTAAAATTTCAAAATACCCCCTTATTTTGTGGGCATATTATGTGATTTATTCATATGTATTCAATATGCAATAACTCTATTCTCACTGCTTTGTAAATATAAGGAATCCAATGATTCAAAAAGCTAAAGATGAAAGAAAATGCACTAAAATGTCTGCAAGTTACAGCTAGCAATAATCATACACTTCCTTTGTCTAAACTAAAAATTACATAAATGAAATAAGAAAATAATTGTAATTTTTACATTGGAAACAAACATTCAGTTCAGGGCCAGTAGTCAATGTTCAATGCCAGTGATTCATACAAGATATACACTGAGAAGAGAAAGCAGTATACACTGATATAAAATGACATTTGGCTCATTTTACAAATTTCGGTGTTACACAAAAGGAATCTGAATTCTTTCTCACAGCCCATAAATAAATAATGAACCATATGGAGTGAAAATCTTTGCATTTTTATGAACTCAGCTTGGGGTTTTGCTGCATAGAAAATATTAATAAAGAATGCAGGCTTGGAATTTACAAATGTAATCATTTTTGACTGCTAACAAATCACTCAAGTTAAGCACACTTTGAGTGGATGGAAAATTTAATCTTCTTGACAGGATATAGTCCCATTAAAGAAAAACATTACACAAAGACACAAAGAGCCTAATTACTTTGTGAGAAGAGAGAATGGTATAGATCAAGTTGAATTATTTATTTGTAATATTTAATATTTATAACCCAAAGTTACTAGCCATGTCTAGAGAATACTGAGACAACCTTTGAAGGCCTGAGAATCTTTTTATCTGCAACTGTTGAACTATATTACAAGTGAGCTGGGGTAGCAGACAGATGGTTACGAATGCTATAGGACAACCCAGAGATAGGGATGAAATAATAAGAGAACTCATCTCGCTGTCTTTCAGGTCTCTGGCTCTATCTTTTAAACAATTGCTGAAGGGGACGTTTACCCTGCAGGCAAGGACAGAGGGTGCCTTTCCGATCTCTAATGAAATGGGCCCGCAATCCATCCTGACCCCACTTAACAATCCAAACCATTATTGTTGAGTACAAGCCCTGAAGAGACAGCTTGACCACAACCTATCATCCCCATTCAGTAGCATATAAAACTAAATAAAATGTCCCATACATGTGCATGCAGCAGAGAGCATGATGGAAACATTTATCCATTCATTAATCATACACAGCCACTTCATTCAGGCAGGGTCACAAAGGGGCTGGAGACTATCCCAGCATGCAAAAGTAGGGAGACACCTCAGACAGGTCACCTGTCCATCACAGGTAATGAGCAACACAAAAGTAACAAAGACTCATGATTTGCTACTAAATAGCAATTAACAACAAGTCTATAAGTGTAATATATTTATGCCACTTCTAATTAAGAAAATGTTTCTGTTGTAGAGGATGTTTAAAATGTAAATATGTGAACATAAGAGATGAAAAAGATTTTGACAGAGGTAAAATAGCTGGTGCCAGATCTGAGGATGCATCAGTCATAAAGAATTGTGTAACGTGTCCACGGGAACAGCTGGGAATCATGACAGTATAAAGAGGGAGGAACAGTCTAAAGGCAAAGCCCACTGACAGAGACAGACAGACACTTAACAGGATAGTTGCTACAACTGATAAACCAAAGGGCACAAAAACTACCACAAAAGTGCCTCTGTGACCCATTCTCAACAGAAACTGCACATCTTGAGCTTTACAAATCTGGCAGGATAAACAGCTTTCCCTCTGCTGTTAAACATAGTGAACCTGTTATGGTATGGGCAGCTATCTTGTGGGAGTCATTGGATCCTAGTATTACCCTGTCTGGTAGAACTATATCCAAGACATTGAAAGCCATTTTATAGACCCGGTGCACCCTATAGGCACACATTGTTTCCTCATATTTCAAGATAATAACGCATCTTGAAACAATATAGAACCGCAAATCATACGTAAATCGATTAATACTGTAAATGTCAGCGTTAAAGGGGATAAATGTGGAACAAAAAGTATTTTTAGATGAGTGAGAATGAGGAAATGGTGAGCATAACATTCACATAATGCGAGACGAGTCCAGCAGCGTTCATTTTACCTGCCCTCGGTCCAAAAATACAGCAGACGCATACCTCTGCTATGAGGGAAGGATGACAGAGCAGATTCTGAGACTTTGCTAGTCTCTCATGGGGAGGTGGGGGGGACTGTTTTGCTATCTAATGAACTCTGTAACCGCAGCATAAACTACAAGTATTGCAGTATTCCCCCTCAAGCACTGGTCAAACTGGTCAGCACATTTCCCTGACCTTCTGTATTAATAAAAACCGGCCTGCACATTTCTTTGAAGTATCTGGGTGGTGAAACAAAACTTGTTTCCGTCTCTGTTTATAACTCATGCTTAACCGCTCTCAGTTTCATTTCCTCTGTGTTACTAATCCCCCAATTTAATGGATCTGCACATTTCAATCAGGAGAGTTTGAACATTAGTCCAAAATGTTCTTTTTCACTTTATCCCGTTTCCTGTATTTGTTTTGTTTTTCACATTTTATTAGAGATCCGGGAGGAGATGATGCATATATACAGCAGTTTTTCAATTCCACTTTTGATATCTCTGTCACTCCATTTTTTGCCTTTTTGAAATATTCTGTCATGGACTTGTCTGCAACACCTAACATGACAGCACCATTCAGGTGTCAATGTAAAATCCACTGACATTTCTGATAAAGATGAATCTGTACAATTGACAGTGTATGATGCAGTATGAATAACAATGTATGTACAAATCTCCAGTCAGAAAATGGCTTCATTTACTAGAATTGCTGTATAACTACAGGGCTACATACATAAAATAATACTGCATTTAACATATATGTATGTTATATAGACTTGTTTCTGATTGTTTAGGTTTTATCTTTATTCACAGAGGTTATAATAAGTAGCTTTATACTTTGGAGAAGATTTTAATGTGTAGCTGTTGAATTAGAGGTTAAGCTGTGTGTAATTGAGATGGCAAAGCTGCCCTTGAAGGTTAATCTTTAAGACTTGCACTGCCCATCCTTGAACAACAAATAATGCTTTATTTGCTATCAGTCCTCTCCTGAAGACTCTGCAGAGTCTTGGTGCCCTGGATTCAATTCATTGGTATGGAACATGGAGATGCTCTAAAAACAAAAAGGGCTGAATTTTAAGTGCTCATTTCAAGTACCACGCAGCTTCAGAAAGAAATTAGTTTTTAAAAAAGTAACTAAAAACTTATTTCCCTTTCAGCCAAAATAACCGATACGGTTTTAATCATATCTCTCATATTCAATCAGTATGCAATGTATGATTTTAAGCCAGAATTCTTAATGCAAATACTTACATACAAATACTTACATATGTACACAAATCAGTTTTTATTTGCTTGATGAATGCTTTGCTGTCAATAAAACAAGTGTCAAATGCAATACTGCAATGGATTGCATCTGTACTGCCAGCTGCTACTTGACAGACAGCCATCACTCATACAGGGATTCTTGCTTCCGTTGTGCCAATTTACCATTAGTAACATACTGGACATGCAGATTTTAAAACCTTATTACCTCTATCATTTGTGTGTTTTATTTTCCATTGTTTTTCCAATACATCAATGGGTAAGTAGGCCCATGTGGCAGTGTAGTCTGTGAGTATTTAAAGAGTATGGATAGTATGAGACAGGTAATAAAGAGAGTACTCTCATATTTGATTAATTTGGTTAATGATCACCTCTGGACATGAACTTGCACTTACATGAGTATGACAGTACTGTCTTGCTATCTTGCTACACACAGTATAGTTATGATTATGGAATATAGTTATCTTGTTATTTGAATATGACGTTGTCAGTGAAAAGTCTTTACATCAAAAAGTATCAATTTTATTCTAAAATGAAGTTTGAATCACAAAAAGGATCTACACTGCTTGGACATTTTACTGCAAACTTCAGAAAACAAAAACACAGTTTTTTTGTTGCCTATGTGGCTATTACATAGTATCCCAGCTCTAAAACAGTGACTTCTTGTGTTTTGGGGTTCAAGCAAATATTTGATACCACAATATGTATTGGAACTATGTCATTAAAATATACCAGATGCTGCTTCAGTCCTCACAAGACCCCATATCTACACTAGCCAGTTGCAGACTGACCTTTCACTTCTGACCCTGCCAGAAATCCCAACATGTACAATTTCTGAGTAGCTACCAATTTGCCTCCCTGAAAATTGAAGATACTGTTGTATATTTTTAATACCTGCGCCCACTTTACGCGTGTCAAGGGCATTCTCAAATTAAAGTCTTACATCAAAATCCAGACCAACGCTGTCTGTCAAGAGCGCTGGGTCTGGTAACCCCAATTCCACAGCCAGACTAATGAGTATCAGTCTCTACTGAGTGATCTGAATGACTCACTTGACTGATAGAGCCTACACACCTTGTCTAGACATTTTCACCTCTGTTATCAAACCAGCAAACTATTTTTTGGCTTTTGGAACATGCCCTGAAAGTCTGAGTAAAAGCTACCGATTTTTCTGTTTCTTTGCTTGGCCCTTGAACACTAATGTCAAGTTACAAAAAAACTTTTCAGAAACATAGGTCTTTGAATGTTCTTCAGTTTTTTTATTCTAATTTCAAAAATCATTTCAACTGTAGATGCCATTCATGTACACTTGTATGTAGTGTGTTGAATTAATCTGGCATTATAATGTTTATGTTTACAAAATTGCCATAGTGTTACTGACAAGTGTTACTGAAAAGTTTTGTGTTAGTTGATGTCAGTCTCACAGCACAGATGACCAGATCTCAAGAGACACTCCAGCCATTTACAGCATTGATAAATGCCATACCATCAATCTCTAGCTCAAACAGTGACTGTTTAAGCTTCTCAGATGCATGACATGGTGATACAAATCTCATCTTTATATAGTTTATGATTGAAAAACCTGAGGAGTCGCCACCTTTTCATCATACTCCCTTTCACTGTGTTGCATTAGTTGGAAAATATTGATTACATTCCAAAAGTGGATGGGTAAAATGCATTGATTTGCACAGCTTTAGCTGAGCTTCTAACAAAGGGGCTAGCCGGCAGCAGACACGGATCACAGATGTGTGAACAGGGTTCCAGTCTTGCAATACACTGCTTATGGGAAGTGCATCTTGTTCTAGCCCTTGTTCTGCCACTCACCAATGGAATAAGCATTGGCACTCAGCTATAGAGCATTTAGTGGATGTGACGACACTGCCAGAACCAGAGAGGGTCAACACACCAGCCAAGGATGCTCTTATCCATTTCAATCACACTGGTCTCCTGAAACAATTACAGTCATTGAGCCTCCCACTAGCACTCAAACATTCCTCAGTTCAACTACAAAACTGAGTCACAGACTAAAGTTTATCTTAACCATTTTGGGGTCAAATGCAATGACAGTTTTTATTCAATATCAGGATAGTATATGCAGCAACAAGACTGGGTACTTATAAAACTTTTATGATCAGTTTTATGACACTGGATCCCAAAATACATTTTGTAACCTCATAAAAGATTATAAAAAAACTTTGTTTTTCTTATCTTCACAGACTTACCGTTGGTCACATTCTCCTCCACACATTATTTGATTTTGATCATCTGGTGTTCAGTTTGTTTGTTACATTTACTTGTGGATAAAGACAGTTGCAATTAATATTGAAACGGTAAGGTTAGATAACTTTATAACCATCAGACTGATTGGTGTTATTTAGAGTCCTATGTCCTACAGCTACCCTGTCTAAAGGATCGAGGTAATTAGTTCAAGAATTGCATTTACATAGCAAATTATTCCAACACTCTTGCTTATTCTACAATGACTTTCACTGCCCTCAAATAAAGATAGCATTTCCTTGTTCACGCACTGTCCATACACGCAATATCTCTATTGATTCCATTTCTAAAATATGGTTACATTAAGGACACATAACAAGTGAAATTACACATGTTTATGTAGCATGCTAGGCTAATTGTCATAGAACATATAGCATCAACAGATGTTGTGTACTTGAAATCATGAAACTATCCAAATCAACAAAGGGCATCTGGTTCCTGTCACTCGTATTACTATCATGGAAATTAATGTGTATCATGGAATAAACCGTGACACTTGGCTCAAATAACCAATGGTAATGAATGATGCAAATGCACTTAAAATGCCATCACCAATTGGCTGACAGGATGCTGTGAACCTTCAATCCTCCCAGACTTGGCTTTCCACCCTTAGATGCTGAGGTGAAGTCTGTATTTCTAAATCTTTTCACCGCTTACCCTTCCGGTTAACACTACATAATGCCTGCATGAATGATTTATAAAGCAATACATCAGCATTAGCGATGCTGAAAAGGGCTTCATTTTAAAGGATGTTCACTGGAATACTCTATTAAGCATTGATGTGCGGATTATAAAACAAGGTTATAAAATAAGTATTATGAATGCTGAAAAGGTTGTAATCTTACAGCGTGTATGGAACTGTACAGTGCTGTGATGTATTTAAAAAAGGAGTAGCTCATGTTTCATGAAGGAAAGGTCAACACTGATGACTATTTATTGCATGAGGACTTAACCAAAGAGAAAATGTTGACCTAGCAGGACTGTAGATTCATGTTATCTTGTGAGTCAATGTTAGGTATATGTTGTAGTATTAGTTAATGTTGCTGTATTCAACAGGCATTTGCATCACTAATTACTCTTGGCAAACCAAGCTGCATATCACATTTATAATATGAGACATCGTTATCATCAGAGTAGCATGACTAATGGAGTCCAATTTACCTCAGGCTTATTTGCATCATTTCATATAATCATGGAAATAAAATCAAGTTGAATCATGTGTTATATCACTGCTTAATCATGCATGTAATATTTAAACATTAGATTGGTGACTTTGGTTTGATCGCATTTGGCATTACAAGCTGCAAAAGAAGGTGCTACAGCTAAATTTGAAGATTATGATTTCAATTTCTTTTTTATGAGGACATTATGTTATGTTTATGAGGCCTTTACATTACAATATGTTACTTAAAGACTTTATAGGTGTAGCTTTTTTACAGTCTGACCTTTTGCCCTCTACATTAGCACATCTTTGGATGCACCTTGCATTAGTTCAATTGTAAGTGTCAAATATTGTACTGTATATGTACCAGCAACAGTTACTTACTTACTGTAGTATAGGAATATAATTTACCAGACTACTAAACTACAACATGAATAATTTGCTGATGTGTTAGCTAGCTGTATTTGCTACAAGTAAAATATGCTGTAAAAGCTACCTATATTGATAACTGGCAAAACTGCTAGCAAACTTAAACTGCATAGGGTTTTGCAGCACACCTGAATTGCTTCAAATTTTAGAATAATCAGAATGGGATACATGGGGAAAAGTCAATATGGTGGTTCTTAAATTTATGCTGAACTTGTCTGTGTTCTGCATTTTGATTCAAACATTACACCATTTAGAGTCACCATCACCTCACAGTAAGTTCTACCTGGAACTTTGAAGATATTTGAAGATATTTCATCTACTTTTATCTACTTTTTTAAATATGACTATTGAAAACAATATAAAGCTTCACCTTGTTTTAATAAGTCAAAGCACTCTAAAACAGATAGCAATACCATAACCTGACCAATACAAAAAAGGTTCATCTCTGTTTACAGAGGATCTGAAAGCCTCGCAGCTTAATACATACTGGAATGTTCTTTTCTGTCACCTGTATACAACAACATAAGTGTGTGGAGAGCAAGATTATCTGAATTACCAACAGTAGTACTGTAATAATTGAACTGTGAAATACTGTAATCTGGGAAATATTATATCCCATTCAAATTATACTTTTTGATGAAATCTCAGTAATGAGTTACCATTTGTGTCACATGTAATTTTATAATTTCCATGTCTGGATAACATATTGTCTGCACGTGAAAGGAAATTTTCGCAGAATAAATACTGGGAACACATTATTTCTTCCTGCCAGTCCAGTAGAAGTACTCTGAGGAGCTTCACTGTAGCGTGAATATGAATATCCCGCGGGTCATGAAATCGATCAACATAGGTTTGTTTAAAGCTGGAGACTGTGGAAACTAATCGACATCAAAACAGATTCCCGACAGCAAACAATGATAAGGCAGCAGGGCGCTCCCTGGCTGTCTGTTGGTGTTTAGATACGTGTGGGGGAATGCCCGGTGATCTCCTACCGCTGTAGAATCCTAATGTAGTCCAGGCTGCGTTATTACCACCGCTGCGGCTCGCAAACTGTCTTTCAGGTTACCAGCGCCAAACCACACACACGCACATAAGACACGAGGTTCAACTGCGCCGGAGCGCTGAAGGGGTCCGCTCTTGTATTGCTCCAGTTCCCTCGTTTTCTATAATATGGCGTAAAGAACGTTGAACTGATTATTTTATGAAGAATTAACGTTGCAAAGCTTTATTTTTTTATCTTTTTACTTCCCTTTAATATTCTTGTTTCATCTGCTGGGGTTGAAGGGGCAGTGGAGAAGAGGATAGCATGGGCAAAACCCTGAGGTTTTGTCTGTAATTCGAAATGGATCCGGTCTTCTCACAGAGAGACAAAGGTATCAAGCATTACTTATCTCTCTTCAGTAATAGTCTTCATAGTATCTGTGGTTATGGCGATTGTTGCGCGTTTAATTGTGACATGAGACGAGCTTTCATGCCGAGAGCTAAAACCGATGAGCCAGACTGCTGATCGGTTTTATTACACTTGTTGACAGTATACTTGTTACCTGCATTATGTAGTTTTTTTTGGACTTGAATTTCAAACAGAAATTCATTAAGGATATTGTATACTGCCATGGTGTTGTTATTTGGTTTTGGTGTGTTCTATGTTATCCTTCTCACCCATTCTCATTATGTTTGTATAATGCAAAGGTATAACTTGGATCATTTTAGTGTATATATCCACAATCATTAATATTCCTCTTTACGCAGAGAGGTGCAGTGTTTGTTACATTGTAACAGTGGGCTAGTTACACTGTAGCAGGCTATTAATCTCCGTTACGCTCTGCAAAGTGGTCTGTGTTGATGGTATTTGTAGACCGCTTATAACAAATTTAATTTGATTGATAAACAGGTGAAAGTTAGAAAAATCATTCATTTTCTGCTCCTTCCACCAGACTTTCAGTTATTAATGCGAAATGAGAAGTACATCTGAAAGTAATCTGCTCATATAAATTGGTGTTCGTCCCTCCCAACAGTTTTGTTCCGGGCAAAAGCAATAGGTAAAGAATCAACGCCTGCATGCATATACGATTTATTTTACCGTCCTGACTTTGGTATATGTGCTGAAACAAAATGAAGCAGCGGAACGTGGGCATGAAATATACAAACAGCCAAATGTGGTTTAATAAGTCAGCGTTTATGACTTTTTAAATAGTTGCAGTATTCTTTGGCACAGCGTAAGCACCATGCAAAAATAATTTAAACTAGGTCCTAGAATACTTTTCCCTTCGCCAGAAAATGTTCTAATTTAAGAGAAACCAGTATTTTGTCCACCTGTTAATAAACCATGTTTAGATTGCATATTGGTATGACATTTATTTGAGAAATGAAGGATTCATTAGACTCTCAGCTACTCCATGTTAACGACCAAAAACATTCTCATAGATTGCCTGTCAACTGAAAACGATTTCACATTATAAAATTTCACATCAGCTGTATTTCCTTCGATTTTATGGTAGATGAAAGAAAGCTATGGTTTTATTATCATTTGCATTGATTCCAAGTTCATTTCACATAGATACAACCACTCCATAGTATGGTGATAGGGGTTCTCTATATATCTAAGACATTGATACTCTGTTTCTTATTGTTTATAATATATAAATTATTTCATGAGCCATGCTTGAACTTAAAAGATTCATGAGAAATTTCGCATTTTGTGGAATGTAGCAGTCTGCTTCCTGAGTCCTCACTGTAGCCATTAAATCTTTGAAATGGAGCCAAGTCTTTGGTATAGGTCAATGTGGCATTGAATCAGTGTTGGTGAAGCCATTGGGGCCAAACTTAATTACATTTTTATTATACCCTCGGTCACACCAAAGATAATCTCCCTGTTACTGATGATTTGAGACAGAACTTACAGAAGAATCCAGCCAATTTGAACCACAGGTCAGTGAAGAGGACACCTCATAACTAAAAGAAATTAAAAGCTTCTCTCAAATCAAAATACTTCATCAAATGTATTGCTTGTGTGACCTAACAACATGAAATATGTCATATAAGTATAATGCCATCGTATTTCACTTTGTTCTCATTTTATTCACTTATATTTGCACCAAACAGGAAATATTTTTGAAATTTGTTATCAATGAAAGTGTGTAAACACCAACTCAGTATTTTATGCCCAATTTACCTTCTGACTCACCACACAAACTGTCATTGTGTCCAATGTAAAAGACAATCTAGTCTGTAAGGGAGAATTCTAATTCCCAAATGTTTAATGCAAAAATAAGGCAAAGACTAATTAGTGGTATCAGGGTCAGTGCCTCTCAACAAGGACATTTTCTGTTTGCTCACTGGAGATATTGGGAGTCATGCTTGAGGCTTCTGTTTTTTACACAGGATTGATATGAAAGTATTCAAAATTCTATATGCGTCTAACAGCGAAAGATATAAGCCATCGAGCTGCCATGTTGTCATATTTTTGTTGAGTCATGTGTTGTAATATATTGTAATGTGTTCTATATTACAATATATTGTTGTGTATCATTTATGGTGTTGATGACAACCTATTTGCATGTTACTTCATGAAGAAACATTGACTGTACTTTTTCCATCTCTGTTATCATCCTTCCCTCATTGGATTTAGCCTCAAAATATAGATTATTCTATTTTGTTTATCTCATAACCTCGAAAAACAGGCTTTGACGATGAATTTGGTGCAGTAAACTCCATATGTTGACAGTGACACAAATGGTTCTCAGGCAGCTGTGCTTGACAGACGGACTACCTGAACGTCCAATATTACATCTCACAGACTGTTTCTGGCTGACAGCAGCTGTACTGTGAATTAATTGCATTTCTCCGCAATCACACAGAGCCTCACCTCCAGCGATTTCAGATTGACACATCTGTATCACTGATACCTACACACGCAAATTGCATGCAATCCTACAGGACAAAATGAAACACTCACTCATGTACATTCACTTATTCATGTTTGAGGTGAATATTCACATTTGACCTTGAAAACAAAATTCTATCATTTCGTTTGATTCACTCATAACTGTTTCGACTTAAATGACTAAATTTCTCACCAATAACTTCAACTACCACTTTAATCATCTTACTGTATTCAGATAAGTATTTGTATAAATTACTGTAAATTAATTATCATTTTGTTAGCATCATGTTAAGTTTTAACTTCATTTTTGTATATTAAAATATTCATAAGTCTTTTTAAATCTTAACTATCCGAAATCATTTGACTTTGCTTTGTCGGATGGTGTCAGGTTAATATTCCACTACTGTATGAACCTGGGCAAGGAGAAACTGTGGGGGGTCTGGCTGCTCATTCGGGGCTGGTTGCCCTGATCTGTACCCCCATCCCCCTTTTACTCTGCAATGACAGATAAATTGCTAGCAGTGGAGAGGAAAGTGTCACCTTGTCCAAGGTGATGAGCATGCCTCGGTACCAGTGAAACCTCATGAAACATTCAACCAATGACATTGGTGCTCAATGAAATGGCTATGCAGACATCCAGCATGCAGGACCAAATAAGATATTCAGATCAAGAAATTTTTACTTTTTTTGGAAGAATATAATAGAGCAAAGTGAGAATGGAGAATAGGAGAATAGCTGTATAAGGGTACATGAAATGCAAGGTACACACTGAGATGGAAACTGGAAGTAAAAAATAGTAAAAATAAATAAATAAAAACATTTTAAAATGTAAATTTCATAAATTCATATGATAGTATGAAAATGTATATTCTCAGGTAGTGGATTTTTAACACCCATGTAACAATAAATAAAAACTCATTACTTTTTTGGTCACCCACCATTTTTTAATTGCTCACTACAAAATGTATTTTCCTATTAACTAATCAGATGTATATAAAGAACAAACCAGGCATGTAGATGCAGCAAGCAGCTTGTGCTTCCTCTTGTGTGAACGCCCACTTCTTTCTTTCATTTGACCATATACAGTCTCAGCAATTATGACTGTAATAATTAATTAAGTCTCCTCTAGACAGCAAAACATTACAGTACCCATTCATGCAATGTTTTTTTAATTAAGAGAACAACATTTTGGTCATGGTGCATATAATTTAATGCTTCAGTGTAGCAGTAGGTTCCATTTAAGAGATACAGGTTGTGTTTTCATCGTTATGGTACACTGAAGCTGAATTATATCCCTTTGGTCTATGCCATTACGTTTTGTTTTTGCAATTTTCCATAGGGATCTGCCTGCAAAATTTCATTTCGACATCTTATCACAGCTGCAAGGATTGACTGCTTTGATAAAATTGTCAATTTTATTTATAACATAAACAAAAAATATGTTTTTGAGAATATCAATAGAATATCTCAATATAAAACAGTTTGTAAATATTCCTGATTCATGGCATTTTTATAGATTAGGCATGTGAAATGTTTTTTCACAGTTCAATGAAAGTGGTTCTGTCAAATAAAGTCACTTTAAGGTGGGAATAAATCAGGTAGAATCCTGTGAGTTACCATTGGTTAAGTGCAGTTTATCAGACTACCAGCCCAATACAAAGGGAATGCACTCATCCTTCAAAAGAGCTAGCCATCCACTAGCATGCTGTATAGCTTGTATTGAGAATAATGGGTGAATATGTTGGAGTGCATTCTCTCCAGTTACAGTGGTCCTTGCAGTCAGTGGTCTTGGACCATAGTTGTAATTGTCAATATCCATACAGTTCCCACAATTGGTCTCATAGATTCTGCAGTGGTAGAAAAGGAGAGAAACTTACCCAATAACTGATGGCAAAAGGAGGTTTCATAGACCCTCCTTTTAGGGTAGAGCTACAGTCAGAAATCAGTCCTCATCTTGTGAGAACACATTAAAAACTGTAACTAGACCCGATGAGGTCATTGGTGCAGATCATCAAGTCACTGATACCATATGGTAAATCTGCACATGTTACTCCCCCATCAATTACCCTATCCCAGAAAGCATGAGTGTATATGGTAGTCATAGCAATTGCTGAGTAATTCAAATACCTTCAACGAATGCAGTATCAAGTGATTATTGCACTTACCTTATATTATGGGATCAATGAGAATAATGTGGAACTGAACCATGTATTCTGCTAATGCTTTAAAACCAAGAAAACAGGTTCTGAATTTGTCACCACTTGTAAACCGCACATAGTGACTGGCAGGTTATTAAGTGAAATATTTTAAATATATTAATTCTCTAATGATATTTTTTAAATGTCTTTCATTGGTTTCTCATCAGTGGAAAGGGGCCTTGAAATAGCCCCTTGTATAAAAATGCCAGTGAATTGCAAAGCATAGGAATATTAGATGAAAAAAGCTAGTATCTTTATACATGTATAATTGGACGCCCTTGAGTGAGGTAATTGCTTCCATGAAAATCCAGCTGGATGCTGTTAAATCAATTACTGAACCTGTGTCGAAAGTGACCTGGCTCACTCTTGAGAGAAGCCTGGAGCGGTTGTTCATTTTGTGTAGTGACATGTCCTTCTCCCCCAAAACCTGTCCCGTCCCGTCCCCAAACCCCCACCCCCCTGTCCCGTCCCCAACCCCCCAGACGATGAGGCCGACCCGGGGAAGCTGGGGCGGGGCAGAGTGAGGATGCAAGAGCGGCTCCTTTGGGAATACCCGCTGCAGTTCTCCTGGATGATGGAGGGGGAGCCCTTCACCTCAACGCTGCTTAGGACAGGGGGTCCCGAGCCCGACCCCGGCATGACGCTGGAGCAGAAGACCACCTTCGCCTTCGTCATCTTCCTTTTCATCTTCCTGGGAATCTTGATCGTCCGCTGCTTCCGTATCCTGCTGGATCCCTACCGGAGCATGCCCACCTCCACCTGGGCGGATGGCCTGGATGGGCTGGAGAAGGGCCAGTTCGACTACGCCCTGGCGTAATGCAACCTCCCCCCTTACCACTGCCTCTCCATCGTGCTAACGCTGTTAGCGCCCAAAGGTCGGAAATCACAGAGGCCTGACCCGGATAGCAGCCGCTTAAGTGTCTGACCCGCAGCCATTTCCTTTTCCTGTTAATGCAAGGATCAGTTTTCTAGTACAGGGTAGTATTGCAGTTCATTCTGTTATGCTGTGACCCTCTGTTGCTGTAGGAAGCACAATATTCAGCCACAAGCACATCCTAAGGGTCCTCAGTCACATGACACTTTGTGTGACATTGACTTGCGCTATTAATAAATCAGAGCTTGAGTTCTGCAAGGTGGAGAAACATTGATCACAGCAGAACTGGAAAGGACGTTTGGTTAAGTGCACCAGGTCCCATTAGAAAAACCAGGTCAACGTGAATTACAAATCAAGCTCAGACACCCTCTTGAATCCCTCTGATTAATCAACATTGTTACTGTCCCACGTCTCGAATCTGTTGTTTGCAGGACAGTCTTAAGATGTCTTTATGGAATCCTAGGGTCAAACAGGGTATGAGACTCGCAGTGCTTTCTTAGCCAACTACAGCAAAGCCAGTCTGTCCCCATTTGTATTTCCTGCTTTTTACTATGATTAGAGGATTGTCTGAAGTTGTATGTTAGTCTGTTTTGATTGTGATAAGTTGCTGCTCATCATCTGCTTGTCCTACATTTTGCCCACACAAATCGATATTTGGACAAACAGTAGAATGATGAGTAATTTCATCTCCTTTGGACTGTAAAGGGTACACCCTGCACCTTGCCAAAAAGAATGTTTTGTCCAATTCAACCTGCCATTAAAAGATTTAGTTTCCATATACCTTTCTTTGTATTGTCTGCATTTAAGTGGAGAACAGTTATCATATTAGCAGTACACATTTTCTGTTAGCGGAATAAAACAATAACGGAGTACTCTTTCAGCACGACTGCATTGGGGGTATAATTGAATTGTATGGGAATGGAACAGGACTCATCTTGTCTGATTTTAGTGACATCGCTGGTGTTCTGACATCTGGTAAATTGTGCTTTCCTTGCATTTATGCCAGAAAGGCGGCGAGGAACACTGGCAGACTATTAACCTGTCACGGTTCAGTGACTGGCAGGCATCGGCTCGCTAATCAGAGTTCATTGAACTCGGGCCCCGTAAGTGAGCACCTACCGTCTTCAATCAACAACCCATTTGAGACATTTCTGAAACCAATTAAAAAAGGAGTGGGGGGGGGGATCTTCATTACCTGTGGAAAGAAAGGAGAGAACAGATGTAGTTCAGTCCTTTTTCCTGAATGACTCAGGCATTGATTGATATTAAGCCAATATTCGCAAACCTAAACAAATAGCTAGACAAGTGTTTAAATGACTATCATGGTCATTCTGTCTGAAAGTGAATGAATACCTGAATGGAATAGCCATGTGTACAGTTGAAAGTGCAAAAATAACCCGTAACAAAAATGCAACAACCTACAAAAATGACTGGTGAATATTGAAGTTATGCTATAAAATAGTCGCCCTGAGAACACTTTGCCCGCCTTTAAAGTGGAATTATGTACTAAAACAGTGCTTTAATTCGTTATCTGAAACTAAAAATTATTGAAAATAAACAGACCCTGACATTGTTGTCTCCACTGTTCCTTCCACAGAAAGTACCTGTAAAGTGATTAAGTGACATGATTTAAATATATAATTCATTAGTGACATTTTAAATTACTTTTATTTGGTCTCTCACCACCATTCAAGGGTCCTGGAAAAAACCTGCAGTGACAGAAGTGTCTCAAAATGTTTTCAGGTTTCATTGATGCAGCAAAAATCCAATGAGCAACAATGTCAATGTCATCTTGAGCGGTATTTTAAGCCCCAAGAAATTGTTTTTTTTTGTTTGCATAAAATGGAGAGCGCTGCCACTGTAATGCGTGTGAAGTCGCTTAATTGTATCAGCCTCATATTTGCCCTCCCGCCTTCAAATTGACTCAGCATGCATGGTTTCTTAATTATATCCACATGGGAGCCTTGGACCGCAGCCAGGAGCGCACTTCCACCCCACCTCCTCTTTCTGTGCACGCAAGCGAGTGAGTGAGTGAGTGAGCGAGCGAGCAGGCCACCGTCCTGATGCTCGCACACAAAGCCAACAGATGAGCTGTTCTCCTCATCAACCCTGACACGCAAAACACCAGCTGCTGGGCTAAATGTCAGTCAGCGAGGCCGTTTTCACCTCATGAGCGAATAAGTGGCACATCCTAGGCCTTCACACACTGATGAGTGACAATGTTTCGGGAGGTTCCTTCATACAATTTATCTCAATGATCATCCTTCATGCCCTGTGAAGGTTACAAGAGGAGAATGTTTCTGGGGTAATTAGCACCAGCCAAAGAGAAAATAGTCCAAGTCTGTGGTACCAATTTATAGTAAAAGCAGCAAGCTTAAAGAACAGCTTGGACCATTTGTGGAGTGAGAATTACAGGTGAGTCTAACACAAACACCTGGTAGACTGTATGTAGGACTGTACCTTGTGTTTCTGAATAGACAGTTTACCTTACCTTTACAGTTTAACCATATTTTGCCCCAGTTGGGTGATTTGTCACTATTAAAAGTTTGACATTTTTCCAGGGCAAATCTGTTTAAATACAATCCTGCCATCCTTGTACTACCTGAACATTTTCATCCTTCTGCAAAATCTATTCTACATCAACTTTCTCAGCTCCGGGCCGACATATAAAAGGAGAGTTCTGGCACTGTGTGTGCCCGGTGGATTTGATACCCCCTTTAAATTCCCTCTGCAATAGTGAAGAATCATTCCTCACTTTCATTAGCATTCACTGTGCACATATTGAATGACAGAGAAAATCATTTTCTGCCCAAATGGTTTTCGCTCTCGCTACAGAATAATGTTCATATGGGAGGAATTGTAATTGAAGCGGAACACAATTGTTTGATTTTTTTGTGATTTTTTTATAGCTTTCATGCATATTTATTAGAGATGGACTTTGTGGTCCAAAAAGCAAAATTGAAAAGCACATGGACCCCTTACATCAGTTGTGCAAAACTGCAACTCCTCTATCATATTTTGCACTGAAAAGTAAGTCTGACATTGCATGCGGCCCCGTTGAGTTGGTAAAATACGATCATTTATCTCATTCATCATGTAAATTAGGTTTGCTGAACACTGATTTAATCCAGAACTGAGTGCAGAGATGGCAATTGAGTCTACTTCTGACTGAGGTGTGTATAATGACAAGCACACAGCAGGTGAAGTGTGCTTTTGACTTATTCAGCTGAAATGAGCACCAGAGGAGGAAAAATAGCAACAATGTTTCTGTCACTCAATAAGAAACGTAATCTCTGATCAACAGGTGTCCCTGTTTCTGTTTGTGTCTAAACACACTTGCTTAGAGGGCTCCCAAATTTAATATGTTGTGATTAGTTTATTATTTTCACAACTGTCATATTGTATTTCCACAGTAGTATCACACAACAGATAGGCTTTTCAGGTGGATCTAAGTATTCATGTACAGAACTGCCATGGGATAGAAGAATTTGCCATGTAACAAAAATAAATCACACTATGATGGCCAATTATGGAGAGGAAAAAAGTCACATGACAAGGGTGAACTTACAATTCAGATAAGATCCCCGTCAGACTTATATGTGTGAATATATAAAAAATGACATGTTATACAGTAATACCAGATGCAGCAGGGCAAATAAAATATCAGTTGCAAATTCAGTATTATAATAACATTGCTGCACTGCTCCTTCCTGTTATGCAGCTGACAAGTCAGTTAGCGTGTAGTTCTAGTTGTAGGTATGCCTTATGCAAATAGTCCAGCCAAAATTAAGTTGGATAAATGTAAAACTAGCTGTTGCCCGCCTGAATCTCCCAAAATCTCTTCCCAATCCACACAATTTTTTTGCGAGTATAGGTATAAGATATAAAGAAGAAACAGATATGAATATTATGGCAAATAAAATTTAATTATAAAACCCTGGCAAACATGAATGAATAGCTACAGTGTAGGATAACAGAGGAACCAGGACTGTTACCTACAGAAACCATTGCCATTAACCCCACACACCATTCATCTTATGTAACATTAAATATTTAACATTAAATATAAATTGCACTTTGAATGTAAATAATTAAAGAATACAAATGCACATTGTATTGAACATTAAACACAGACTCGATGCTGACTTGATACAAATGAGAACTTGAACTGACTCAGGATATGTTCCAGCAGCCCCCGCAGCACATATGAGATGGAGCCTCACTGAGGAGAGGTAATAGTGATGCCGAAATCTCATTAGCTGCCTGCCAGGATATCATATGAAATCAGCTTGAGAGAAGGAGAGGGTGAAAGCTTCAGCAATGACAAGGAGATGTTCTTTTGGGAGGGGGTGGGGGCGTAGATGAGTGTGTCGTTGAAACAATCTAATAGTTCCGGGCAGATGAGTTCAGCACTGAGCGCGTTGATGCAGTTGATGAGAACAATCACAAAGATCCATTGAAAAAAATAATAACTGCCGATTGTGCCCGGAATAAATTTACCTCCAGAGATCTGCTTCGTGCCTATGTCTGTCTCTGAGTCCTCTGAGAAACCCTCCTGGATCCACAGTCCCTCAGCAACATGGCCTCTTGCCATTACCTATTACCAGAGCTGCCAAACATTCCAAAACAATGGTTAACAAGATGCGTCGTTTACAAAGGAAACTAAAGCAATAAAATAATGATATCAGTTCACACAGGCCGAGTCTGCTAGAACTACAAGGGATACCTGTCTCAGCTTTACTACCTCAGACTTAAGTGAAACTCACAAAAGAAGCTGACTAAGACAGCCTTAAATTCACTGAAGGCATTTATTCACTCAATGACAGTAAAAGCAGCGGTAAACTATTTTCAGGTAATGCTGGTTCTAAGCACCGTGTAGACATTGTACAGACCAAAGTAGAATACATAAATATAAATCATACCAGGTTAATAATTCCGATGTTCTTGCTGGTTTAAAACACGATCATACTTTTTCATAAGAATTAATAAGCTTGCAAAAGAGATTATATGGCAAATAACCAATTTCAACAAATTCAAGCAAGCATGGTTGCTATTGTTATTATTGCATATTAATTTTATAAATATTCTTTGTTCTACTTGCTGAAATGTCAATATGCTTTATGGATATTGCTTTAGTGTGACCAAAAAGATCATTTTAAAATATGTTTGCGACTGACAGCCATGCTTGCCCTTGACAAAACAAATCTTAATCAATGTGATCATATTCAATTTATTTGATAATATTTCATATTCGTGTTATGATTAATATTAAAGGGTTTTTTTGACATCACAAATGGAAAAGCGCTCTCAACCATGGCAGACAATGCGATGGATCATTTAATCTATTTCACTCTCAGCTGAACTCTAAATAAATACAGACAGTAGCATGTGCTTACTCATATGAAAAATTCATTATGCTCATATTACAGTATTCATAGAAACTGATATCTCTTTATAGCTTCCTTTTATATCATCCCTCCCTGCATGTGTATGGAATTTCCAATCCATGCTTGTTTATTTCTTGATTCCAACCATACATACTCATCGCTGACTCATTAACTTGATAACTAACTAATTGCCATGAACTTCTCCAAGAGTAACTCATGGTCGTTGACGGTTACATTGCTGAGTGAGAGAAGTATGAGAATGAATAGAGCCAGAGGCTTGGATCAAGGGAACTAATGATTCTGCTTTAGTTCTGGTGGCCATTTGTCTTGGCTGTGTGTCATTTTAATGTTGTATCACTCTTTTGAGACATCTGATGTGACTTCCCTTCAAATAAAGGTGAAATACCTTAATTTAATTTCCCACTCGGTGTTTGTGTCTTTGAGAAATTTATTTGCAATTCAGAAAGTCTTTGAATCCTTTTGAAAAATGCCCACTGTTTCATGCTGAGAGGTTACTTGGCTGGAAACAGCACCATCCAAAATAAAGATTGATTGGCCGAATTTACTCCTGTGAACTAACTTATTTCAAAAGGCAGTAGGCTTACAACTTGGATACATATAAATGTTCTCAAAGTTATCTTGCACTGCAAGCATTTGAGAGTGAACCCATTTAACACTGCATGGGTTTAAGAAAGGACCCTGGTTTTTCCCAGCCCCCAGTGATCATTCTGTTCTCATAATGTGAAGAGATCAATATATGAAGGAAGTGAAAACCTGAGGCAGGAAGTGGGTGCAGCATTCTGCACCACGGCGCAGGCTGAGAAAGAGAATTAATCTGTGTCGTATTTTCAAATGTGAGTTGTGACACTGCAGTCAAATAACATATGTGCAGGTATTTTATGAGGAAAATAGAATATCCACACTGCTGATACTCCTGACTTATATTATGTTTTATTGTGCAAGTAGAGGGACAGCACTAGTTTAACTATTTCAACAGCTTCAGACAACAGCTCAGCAGTTATTACAAAAAAATGGAGCATTTGTGGTTTCAGTGGTTGCCTTGTTTCATTTAACTTTGGCATACTGCAATGCAAACTTAAACCAGCTGAGGCCGCTGTTGTGTACATGAATTTATTAGGTTATTACAACCTGGGGAATGATTGGTCTGGACCTGCATGAATCCTGGAATTGTACCTTTCCCAAAGTATTTTCCTTGTATACATTTCATGTTTCATTCTAATTATGTGACAATGACCACGTCAGTTTCCCCATTGGCATAATAAAGTTTATCTTGATACATTGAGACCTACATGATGTTGTGTTTTATTTATACTGCTCAATATACTCCATATGCAGAGGACTCTTGGTAAGAGGTTTTCAGTCAGTGGTCTTGGCTATTGATCTACGCTGAACCTGTGTGACCTCATTAAGGCTAGAGCTCAGCCTCCACCCAGTAGTAAATGGTCCAGCACCTCTACATCACATTGTGTATCGTTGTATCGACATTCCAGTGGAAGCCAGTGAAAAGGTATAGACTAGAACTTCACTTTAAACCTGTAATTGCCCTGAACCTGCCTTCTGTTATTATAAAGCCCACCAGTTCTAGAGGTAATCACCCATCACCAACCAATTCATTTTAATTTAACGAGAAACCATTGCCTTTAAGCTCTTCTAATTAAATCATTATTATAAGTGGATCAGTTTAAATTAAATTAAATTTTTATTATAACAAACAACATAGAGATGTTCTAATGAAATCATTTGAACTATATAATCCATAATATTATATAATGTTAATGATAATGATAATTAGCCTTCACATTTGGGTACAGATTTAATCATAGACTAAACTATTTTAAATATTGTTTCCAAAAACCTCAATAACTTCTCAATCTAGATCACAAACCTGATGGAAACATTTAATGTTACCTTTTTCTTTCAGCACTTTCGAGCAATGTAAACAGGGGAGGAAAGCATATGAAATAATACATTCAATTATCCAGATCAGAGTGAAACCAAACTTCACATTAGGGAATGGTTTTTACAGAGAAAGAGGTAAAATGTGAGACAGATTTTTTGTTTATAGTTTTAATAGTGCCTTAGGGTTGTATATTCTTCATTACAATGAAATCTTGTTGCTGATGTTCTATATTTACAACAATCTGAAAAGTTGGGCATGGAAAAAACAAACCGTAAAAAAGCCTCAGAACAGTTGTAATATTAAATTATGGAAAGTCCTCATCTCCTCTGGCTGCATTCCTCAGTCACACAGCCATATTCTATCCATTGTGGCAGCCTTGGAAATGCACATACAAGTTATGGTTACATTTTTAAAGTAAATATTGTATTCAGCAGAAATATTTTTAAAATGTGCTACTTTTGCAGGTGTTTTTGCATGAATAACAATCTGTATGGCAAAACTTTGCCATCTCAGCATTTGCCATACTCTAATTAAGTCTCTGATACTCATAAGAGGGATTTTGTCCAAGGGAACCTGTGCAAATTTTGGGAATGGGTGCAAAAATGAATGGGCCTAGAACTTATTTCATTCTAATGCATTTATAACATTCTCAAATTTGTTCAAAGAAACAGTCACAGGCTTGGAAGTCAAGGACCAAACACATCTAAGCTGGATTTGTTGGTTGTATCTGGATCTTATGCTTTAATGGCAAATAGTTTTTATGTGTACTTTTAATTGTGATATACTACTGTTTTCCTTAGCTTTGACTTACACATAATCTTTGTGTCTTCATCACACAATCAGCTACATGAGTTTATCTTTCTGAATGCTGAGCATGCTAAATTGTGTTTTTGAAAAAAAATATGAATAATTTAAGTTGTTTGTAAGACAAAACAAAGGACAATCACTGATTGAACACAGGCATTTGGTTTCAGTTTCATAATAGAATGCTTTATTGTGTAGTTCAGATAATTACTGGCACCTGCTGGTTCATTTTGAACAAGGTCCTCAGCTGTGAAGAATGATTGTAAATGAGGGATGCCGTTTTGCAAAACACTGCCAATGGTTTGGATATTTTGGATAAAGGAGGGAACTGTGCACCTGCGGCACAGTTCCCTCCTTTCTAGTTTGAAAATGTAAAATTAAAGTTGTAATTTTTAATAAACGACAGTGAAAAGAGTGTTATGTTTTACAAGACAGTGTGTTTGTTATTCTTTGCTGCATCTGAGAAAATATTGTTTACAGAATTATTTAAACAAGCATTCATAAAATCAACAGCGAGATAAGGCTTGTAACTGTCGTACATATATCCATTCAGTGAACCTGCAGCGTGACTTCCTCCTGAGGCCTCTTCATTCACACTCTCATTGGTTTGGTAAGGCTGTTACTGTGTTTGCGTGAGGTTGGCTCCGCTCAGCTGACCGTCAAGGGAAAGTTGTAGGAGCTCTGTCAGAACTGCTGCCGGGATTGTGAGGCAAACCATGAGAGAGTGTTATTGTATGCCATGTAAATGTTGGTGCATGTCATTATCCCTCAACACTATGGGCAATTGTTGCCCCTTCCCTAGAGTTTAAAGTCATGCTGGATGTAAAACACACAAGAAGTCAAAGGAAATCTAAATCCGTTTAGTTTCCATTTGATGGTGACAGTTTTGTGTGATTGTTTGTTTGGATTTTTTTTTAAAAAAGTGTGTCTGTAAAACTACAGCAGTAAAATTAGGAGGTGACATCAAAATTTTGAAAACAATGCTAAGGCAGAGGACAGGACCACAACATAGAAGGATCAAACACAGTATGTGCACAACAGGGCCTCATGAGGTCCATAGCAGGCCCAGACCTAATGTGTAGCAGGGTCTGTCTCTCTCCCTCTCTCTCACACATACAGTTGGTGCCCCCTTCAAGGTTTATGTTATATTGTTCCATATAGCCCTGTAATTCCTGTGTCCATTAAGAAGGAGATTGGAGCCAGGTTTTGACCTCAACAAATAACAAATAACCTCTCAATAAAGTGATATAAATCCCTTCCCAACACAGATTTTCTCAAGGTTTTTGCCCTCAGAAACTGAAAACATGTCCATCTGTTAAAAGAGAACTTTCAAAATAATGATTGTAGGAAGTGGGAATAAAATTGTGGAGATGAATTTAGGCTATGCTACACAAAAGCTAGCTTTAATACCACTGGTTTTATATGTCTTTTTCAGCACCAACATTTAGATATTTAAATTCAATTAACTTCCTGTTAAACAGCATTTTTTAAATGTTCTATATTATCAAGGAACACTTGTTTCATGCTCAGTGGTTTCACAGTGTATGGAAACATAGGTGTGTAAATGTGGTAGAATATATGGTGTTCTGCCCTGGAGGAATTCAACAAATGTGTTCCTGCACTTGAACATGTTGTTTTTAATAAGCTCTTCCATTATCTCTTTTAGAGCAGTCTTTGGCACCCAGCTTGCCTGGCTTCAAGGCTGCTCACACAAATGAGACTGCCCTCTCTGAGTCCACTGAAGCTCTTCATATTGTTATAGCTGCTCTCCTCTGCTCTGGCTCCGTCAGCTGCGTTTGGCACATTTAACCACCACGTCCTCCTCTCAAGGCCTATCAGGGCTATAGAGCATCTCAGGATCCACCCTCTCCTGGTTTGTATTGCACCTGGCAGGTAGCTCCTCAAAGGTGAAAAGGATCGCCTTAAGGTGATGATGCTCATGAGTCACTATCCCCCGAGCAGCATCATTGATGGTGTGCCCCTGGGCTCAGTCCAAGGCCCTATGCAGTTCTTACACTTGGCTGTGACATTTCTTCACTTGGTTTCTGCCACTGTTATATTGGTAACAAAATGTTGCTGTTCGTGGGAAGAGATCTCACTGATTGCAAAACACAACAGCTTTTACTTTTGTAAATTCAAGTTCTGACTGTCTGATAATAAATTAAAAGACAAGAAATGTATTCAGGTGCTCATCAATTAAGAGCTTTAAACAGATGTAAAGGAACAAAATCAATTGCAATAGTAACCGGTAACCAATGCAGTGGCTTAATTAGCATGGACTGTAGCAGGTTTCCACACTTTTTACTCACTTGTAGATTTGTCAGAATCAATGTATGAAACAAGATTAATTTCAAGATCAATAGAAAGCTTCAAGTCTTGAGTGCAAATGTTTATCTCTTTTATCCTTGTGAAAACTTTGATTAAAAAGTTCTTAGCCAGCAAAGACACCCTGACATGCTGTGACAATTTTCCCCTACTGCAAGGTGTGTTGTCACAAGGTACTGGTTTGGTTCACCCTCTATTTTTTTAACTGAATAATTGCATACAAACATTCATTGATGAAATTTCAAAACATACATAACTTTTTACCCTAGAGGCAAATACCCATCTACAATTAGATTTTGACTACAAATCCTTTGACACAAAAAAAACAATTTCTAAAAAATAGTAGTGTGTGTGTGTGTGTGTGCGTGCGTGCGTGTGTGTGTGTGTGTGTGTGTGAGAGAGAGAGAGAGAGAGAGAGAGAGAGAGAGGGAGAGAGAGATAACTTAATTTGCTAGGATAAAGTACTGTCTCCATTTTTTTTTCCAAGATGGGTTTGTTTCAGTTCCACCAATTCAAACTTTAGCTTTTTGTTACTGAAGTGACAATGAAGGAATCCTGGAGCGCTGTTGCTCCCTCCCCCTGATGTCAGCCAGATCTCTGTCCTGGCATCACAGTGTATAAGCAGAGCAGCCCATTACTCCCTATGACAGTCTATGGCACCACACTCATTGCTTCAGGCTACAAATTGTTCCCATATTCTATAACTATGGTATTGCCTACAATGTTTCTGCCTGAGACATTTTTTTAGAAGTTTTACTTGCTAAGATTGTGATATTTTCTTGTATTGGCTACCTTTGATAAATGCACCACTTGTGAATCTCTCTGGATAAGAGCACAGCAGAATGATTAAATTGAAATAGGCAATTGCAACACAAACAATTTCCTGTCAGCCATAATAATAATTTAGTAAGTAATAATAACACAATGCAGCTCGTTATTTGTATGAATTTAGGGCACAACTCGAACCTTGTCAGCTTGACAGACTGCATACATTTTTGTCCTCAATAGTTAAGCGGTTTTATTTCGCTATTCAATGTGTCATAAATGGACATACGCGTAATACTTTTCATGCTTTCGAATCACTTTTGTTTAAGCAATAAAACGGGTATGAAGGGTGCTCCGGGGAGGTGACCCAAAACGAAATACGTTTCAAGACAGGGATGTAGTTGAAACCTCGCGAGAATTATTTTCAGATGATTTCCCTCCCCTCCCTTACTAGAATGATGCTGGAGCGTGAGAGCAGCAGAACCCCTGGCAAGTGAAGCAGAATGAGTTACTGCGAGGACGGATAACAGCATCCCTAAACCCTACAGTTAAACTGTGGTCGCGGTAATTGCGTCAATAGGAGTTGACCAAAATCTGAAGAATAACTTTGATTTCATTCTCTCTGTAAAAATTGGCAAAACTTTTTCCTTTAATTATTTTTGTTCAATACCAACCGTTTTTTTTTTCAGCAAGCGGCATTTTTCGTTTGCATCTCAATGTCACGCGATATACTGCTCGCAGGAGGTACAGTAACATCTGTCTTTTTACAGTAACCCAGAATGTATGGTAACAGTCCACTACCTAAGTGAAGAGGAGTGGGTTTACCTAAGTAACTTAATTATTGTTGATTAAAACGATTGAGACTGCACTTTAAGCAGTTTGAACGCACTAAAACAAGGGGTTATTTGCTAGTATAATTTGAATCAGTGTCACTGCACTTGTGTTGGAACGGTTACAACAACAGTTACAAAACTACCTTTCTGAGCCTGTCTCTATTAAGTCGTTGCTGCTCCAGTTTAGCAGAATTATAACCATGTCTGGGAATACTTCATCCACGTCCGCCGCTCCACGAGAAAAGCCGCAAGAAGAGCAGACTGTGACATCGTGTTTGAAGCCTGCGGGTCAAAAAGCAAGCCAGAGCAGATTCCAAGTAGATGTGGTTACGGAGGCATCAGCCGCCGGAGACAAGAGTAAAAGACATATATCTGCGTCTCCGGGGGAAAAAGGCGCTCCAAAGGCATCGGATGGGTCGACAGGAAGCGAGGAGTCGAAAGGTAGATTTAGGGTTGTGAACTTTGTGGATCCCAGCGGCGTAGAGATACCGCCAGAGTCAGCACCTGATGGGGTCCAAAGTGGAGACACGATTAAGAGCGAGGGCAGCTTGCATTCGTCCACTGGGGGAACTCAGCACTATTACTATGACACGCATACGAACACCTATTACCTGAGGACATTCGGCCACAACACCATAGATGCCGTTCCGAATATTGACTTCTACCGGCAAACCGTGGCACCTCTTGGGGAGAAGCTGGTTAGACCCACTCTCTCGGAGTTGCACGATGAACTTGATAAGGTAAGCAGACTCAAGAAGTTATTCGAGTGGTAAGAAAAGATTACTCCTTTTAGAACAAGTTGCAGTACACCTCTGACAAATCAAATAGTGAGTCTTACGACCTCTGATATTTAGAAACTTTTCTGCACACCTGCTGAAATGGAACATTGCGGCTCAGTAATAAAATATTTACTTCAGTAACAAAATAATTAAGTATAACACAACAAAATCGTTAACGGCATTAAAAACACAATTTTATTAACAATATAGCAGTCAACAACTCCAGTGACATCACTAAATTACTTCGTTTTAACTAATAGTCTAAACAGCATTATCATAGCATAACATTGTCTAAGCAAACAGTCTGTCTACGTTGTCAGATAACTAGGAGTCAGCAGTGATGGAAACAGTTGGCTTTGGACCAACAGAGCAGCTAGTGTAGGCTAAATTAGTCCACTACTCCATGGGTTACTGCTGCTACATCTCCTCCAAAGACACCTCTCTCTCCTGTAGTACTGTGTAGCCTGTGAATTGTGCAAGGTATTGGCTTGCAAGTGAGTTCATTGCAGGAATGAATTCCTTTTCCACATACTCACAGATGATGGATTAGTTTCAGTAAGAGAATACATTTTATCACTGCCAGCTCTCATTTGTAGTATTGTGTAGAAAACTCACAGGATTTTTTTTTTTTTGGTAATTTTACTACGACACTGAGGTTAATAATCCTGAGATTATTATTGACTGAATCAGGACATCAGTTTAACACATTTGACAGACACAGTGAAGCCTCATTACTGTGTTAGGCATTCAATGTTAATTTGTCCTGGTGTGAAGTATGACTTCCAGCAGTCACCTGGGACCTCTTCCATCCAAACTCCCTAAGCTCCAGCCCACTCACTTCACCAGTTTGTCCAGAGCAGTATAGCTGCTGGAAGGTGATAAAGGTCATTGAAATATGATTTATGTGTATGTCATGCATAAAACTGCTGTAATCCTAAAATACCAGTGTTAGGCCTGACTTTAAGACTTTTGGAGATCCCAAACAACTGATTTTAATGCTTGCATATGTTCGCCAGTTATGTGACTGCTTTTTGAACATGGACTGTTCAATAATAAAAAAAATACCAAATACATGTAGTTTAGTGTCTTATAGAAATAGATCCAAAATGTGGACATAGAGGCCTGCTAGATTCTCCCTTAGATGCAGATCAAATTGAAATAAAATCAACTATATTTCATAACTTTGACAGGAATTCATCAAATTATCTCTGGGTACTTCAGAGAGATGATTTTCTGTCTCCCTTGCTCCGCACCCCTGAATTGTAATGAGCTTTTAATTTTCTAAATTACACGGTTTCATGTTATGCTGGATGATTCATCCTCTAACATCACATTACTGCAGAAATAGGTATGAACGTCACAGGAAAATAGATGTTCCACATCTGAGTCAGTCGGATCAACTAATGCTTTGATTTTCTAGCTATCCTTTATAACAGCAGCTTTTAGGAAAAGTCAAGGAGTGGCCAATCTTTTTTGCAAAGGGCCAGTGTGGCTCCAGGTTTTCATTCTGACCAAGGAAGAACCTGACCTAACTAATTTATTAAACTGACCTCTGTCATCACAGAATTAATTAGTCATCTCAGATCTCAGTGTTCAGCTGAAAACCTGCCCAGCTGGATTGGTGGTCTTTTACAGACTGACAGGTGAAAATGTGGACACCTGGTCATTGAAATGAATCCATTTGTGAGATAATGAACAATTAGCAGAAATAAATGGCACTGAGAAAAATCTGCACTGTGTTCAAAAATGTACACAGTACCCAAGCAAGTGAAAAAGAAAGAAGTAAATTCCACTAATATATATGTAAGAAAATGAGTTTAGTCAGTATCTGGTCAATGTGTATGACCTGGGTCAACATTTTTGCTCCCCTTAATCACAAAAGTTGAGGTCTTTCACCAAGCATAGCCTCCTTTGGTTTTATCATCACCTTTATTCCATATTTGAGAAAGGTGAATATGAGTTTGCTGGCACCAAACGAAAGTAGGGGGTCAGTAGGGTCAATTCATTTAATACCTAATTTATTCCCAGTCTAGCTTCACTGTCTGAAGAGTCCGATAAGAGAAATTAAAGGTGTTAAAACCAAGCCTGTAGCAAACGACCAAGTATACCCCTTTAGCATATCAGAAATTATAGCTGCAATAAATGGCTTGGCTAATCTCCCTGATGTCCAGGCTGTAATTACCCAATGACATGATTCAGGTCCTAAAAATGACCTATATGCAAATAAATGTAATAGCCAGCATAGTTTTCTCCTTTTTTCCTCAGAATTTTGAATCATCTAACCATAGGAGACTGTGGTATTATCAACAAATCTGAATATGTGCACTCAGAATTTAACGGCATAATGGCAGCTACACTTTCAACTAATTCAGTTGCATGTTAAAAACAATTTAAATTCTTTTTAGGATGGCAATGTTACTTCCTGATTCAGTGTGACAGATCCTTTTAAAATACAGGATGAGTATCACCTGGAACCAAAAGTGTTTCAGATTTTGGATTTGTTTGGATACAGCCACTCCCCTACAAACGTCCAAGTTCCATTCTGACTGACCGGTTATATATTGCACACATGTAGCATGTAGAAGATGTACACGATGCCGAGATATCATCTGACGGTCTCTATCATACACACACAGCCATTAGCACTGGTAGATGTATGGCCAAGTGTAATATTTCTATTTAAATATATTTTTCCTTTTTTTTTATTTATGCAGTATTTTTTCGGTTATATGTACAGATGGTTACATAGGTCAGGAGTGGAATTTGCCACTTGTGGTGTCAAAAAGTTTTGGATTTTGGAGCAAGTTTTAGGATTTTCGGATTTGGGATGCTCAACCTGTTCTGTAAAGATTCATGGAAACACATTGGCCTTTGGGCAGCTCACAAGGTCAAAGAGCCTGTTTGTGGTGCAGCTTTGGGTCTCTTCCACACCCTTACTGGGTATGGCTAGATGTCCTTCTTGGCAAGGCAACAGTTGGGTCAGGCTGTCCTGGGAAGTCAGGTCAAATCCTCAGTCTCATTGCTGGCTAGTAGTGTCCGGCCATGCACTGCAGGCTGCAAGTGATCATATGTTAACTTTGTGCTCCTCTGACAGCATTGGCAGTATGAGTTTTAGAGCTGGTCATAGCATGAAGCACGTCATGAGTCACATGAGTGCAGTTTCCTCCTGCGTGTGTGTGGGAGACCATCGCTCAGTGGGGCTAAGAGAAGTTTAGAAGTTTAATTCATTTAATGACAGGGGAGGGGGTGGCAAAGACAGAGTTATGGAAACACTTATTTCCACCAATATGAAGAAATTTGTTCTTTTGAGAAATGTGACATCATGATTAATGGGTAAGCTACTGACTACATTGCCTGTAGCTGTTTCAAAAACAAGTGGACAGTAAAGATTATTTCATATATAAAATGTGTTAGAAACATCAGTAAATTGTACCCATTACACTACACATTTTAAGTGAAGCTAAGAGTGAACAAAAAAAATCACTTACTGAAACAATGAGAGAGAAAACATATAATGATGTGTGGTGACAGGAGGTCGAAATGTACCTGTCTGTTTCCTAAGAACAGATTCTCAGTATTCAGTACTACTCACAGCAGCATGGCTGTGTTTGTCTTTAGGCCCCTGATGTTGTAATTTATTCCACTTCAGGAAGTTAACTGTGTCCCTTTTGAATCTGCATGTTTTTCAGTTTGAATTGTTTCCTCATATTACCACAGAGAATTATGCTTTCCATCTTAAGTTCCCGGTGTTCTGGTTTAGCTACAAGCAATTGGTGGCAATTCTCTGTAACAACACTTACAGAAGAAGTCTCACTTATCACAATGGATGTAAGAGTATTTCTTTAAATGTAACAATTATAAATTGAATTATCTCAATAAGTAATTCAATTTTTCTGCATATATTTATTGTTTACATTCATGATTGGTAGTCAAGAAATAGATTTATAAAAGTGTAACATTAATTTTCTAGCAGTACAGTTCTGCTGATCTTACTCATTTAATATGCCATACTTCGCTTACAGCACCTAGGTGTTTTAAATCTGCACCAGCACAAGCGGTTAGGTTTGAAATGCCCTGGTCTCCTTGCACAGCAAGTCTTCTGCCTCCATGGGAACACCTGTCCCTAGGGCAGGCAAATATAGAGTGTTTACATGCAACTAACACCTCAAAGGCACAGTCGGGCCTGATAAACATGAGACAGACCAGGTGCTACACAAACACCAAATGTATGGGTTATATACCATTTATTTGGTCCTACACAGACGAAGACTAATCATTAACAGATCACATGTATTTAGTAAAAGCAACTTTACCACTTTGATTGATTTCCAGTTTTAAAATCAACCGTTTGACATTCAGATAAAATAGTTGTCTTTTTTCAGTCATTTATCATGTTTAAACGTATTTGTGTGTTGACTTGCATATCAGGTTATGCAATATTTTAAGCTGGAAATAAAGCTTTGCAAGGCAGAACACGGGCCTGTGATTTATCACTGGCTTGTTTTGAGGGAAATATGCAGCCACAGCAGTTTGTGTGCAGGGATGGTGCGCTTTTTCAACGCTCAGTCCCTGCTCAGTCTGCGGTTTGTGCACGTAAGGAGGTCAAAAGCAGAAGCTTATTTCCAAGGCTAAAATATGTTCTCCTCTTATGGAGACTGATAAGGACTTTACAGAATCAATATCCCTGAGACCAGACTAAACAGCCACTGATAAATCCTCTCAAGTAATTACAATGATATAGGCCTTTGCTGTTTTCTTGACCAAAATAATAATAACCCTTGCTTTAGATACATGCAATGAAAGTAATATACATCAGCAACATTTTAATTCAAACAGTGTAAAATATTACTAAATATTACTAAAACACTGAAAGTTGATTATGCAGCAGAACATCTAAACCAAACAGCTAAATGTATTTTGGCATATAGAAAAACCATAAATTATTCTTTCCTCTCTTTAGTCATCTGTTGTGCATGACAGCGTAACTCTGCGTAACACAGCGTAACACTAGATGTACTTATGCTGTGTAGTTTCTCAAGTGAAAACATACTGAAAGGCTTGATCTGGTCATGTAAACGCAGCAGTAAAGAGAAGCGTGGGGATGATCTTAAGAGCTTAGCTACTTTGATACACACTGCCTAATCCACTGATAAGGTTTGTGGGAGTGAAATATGCCAAATGAAGATTTATGGTTCCAGCAAGATTTAAGGAAAGAAAAAAGGATTAAAGGTTTTGAAATGTTACTGGAATGTAGAGGCTGCTTCTCTTCCACCTACGTTCCACAGAGGATGACAGAATGGAAACGTGTATATTTCCATATCTGCATGAGTTTTCTAAAATTACAGTTTTAGAGCACTTCAACTGCATACAGTGCTGCCATGACCCTGGATTACACTTTCTGACTGGGGTACATGATGGCCTGATTCAATCAACATTTGTCTCTAAGTTTGAGTAACAATTAAGTTGCACAGTTAAGTTGCAAGTATTTCACACATTGGAATCGATGACAAATTCAATTCATTTTTTACTGTTTGGCTAGTAAATAAAACCATTAGCAAGCTGGAAAAGGACTCTAGTCTTATTGCACGGAAGTATGAGCAGATATTCAGCACAAGCTAGGAATTAAACTGGAACAAAACATAGGAATTAAACATAGGAAGGTATAGCTCTGTCTGAATTGCATGTGCTGTGATTTGTAGAATAATAGGATTGATAAATAACAGGACTGATTGTGAGTTTCTTGTGTATCCCATCTTTCATTATTTACACAAAAAGTGTTTATGACCCATACAAGGTACAATGCTTGTGACTGTAGATGTAGGCTAGTACATGCAAGTGAATCTCATCTACCCTTAAATAGTTTCCCCGGTTAAGATGGCCATCTTTCACTGTATTAGCCCCAGTCAGTATATACACTTGTGTTTGACTGCGGTGACGAAAACTCTGCTTGGCCCTTGCGTGATACATGAATGTCTTTCCCTCCCACCGGCAACTCTCCTTTTCACTGGCACTTTGTTGGCCGGGCGCTGTGATGTCAGAGGTCTGGTCGTCACATGCTCCTCCGACAATGCTCCCTCTCACCAGGCCCCCGCCCTGGGCCGCCGTGGCCCCTCAGAAGTTTGTTGATGGCCCTGGGAGCCACCAACAATGCCGCCGTGTTCCTGTACACCCCCACACCATGGCCAGGCATAATGTCCCTGGCAGCCATGGACAGACCCCAGCAGCACTGTCTGATGTTGTCTCTGGTTACCCATGATTCCCATGGAACACGGGCTGCAGCATGTTTCCATGGCGCCCTGTGTCACATGTTAGGGTACATGTCACAGTCACGACACACTCTTTAACTTAGAATTTGGTTCCATTGTTGTGTAATGTCTGTGCTTTTTCAAAAAGGAACACAGACCAATTATGTAAATGTAATAAGTTATTGGACATCAATTATCCTGCATATTATGATAAGCGATAGCAATTCAATTACAGAGAGAATGATAGAGAGAGAGAGAGAGAGAGAGAGAGAGAGAGAGAGAGAGAGAAAGGTAATTAAAAACATGTAAATTCAATTAAAATATGACAACGTGAATGAAGTAGGGTAATGCAGGACCACTAACCAATCAAGACTGGTCATTAATGTTGATTAATCCATAAAGTTACTTTTCATTTCTATCTGTTTTTCTCATAAATGTTAAATGTGACTTTAGAAGAATAAAAAGCTTTTCATTTTGTGTGCGTAATTTCTCTTTCAATTTTAAGAACAAATGTTGACATGTATTCAGGGCAAAGTCAGCTCAGCTTAAGTTAGCATTAGTGATGAAGTGTGGCGCAGCTCTGTTGGTGCTGGAGATTAACATGACTGAACTGAGCAGGGCCACACTGTGCAGTTTAATTGCTGCTTTAACTTTTTCTCTTATAAGCACACAGAGATCATGATGCTCAGATTCACTGTGTGATTCAGTTGAATCATTAAATGTTTGTGGCTAATCAGCTATAAATGCATCTTTTTGCCTGACAAAAATGTAATGAAAATCTAAATCTAATTTTCTGTTTGGTCTTCTTTTTTATTATAGCCAGCTTTTATTTTTTTCTATTATGATATCAGCAAATTGTAAGCATAGTTTTTTTTTTCAAAATATACAATGTTAACCTGCTAAATGGCTAAATTAACCTTCCAAAACACCCCCTGAGCAAAAGGAGGGAACAGTAGCGGCTCTGAACTACAGATCTGTTTTCTAAAATGTGTTTTGTAATTATGTTCTTTAGAAATGTGACATGCCCCAAGGCAAAGTTTAAAAGATAGTGTAGCATTAGTCTGCTGCATAGCGGAAATGTCCTATCACTTATAGCTCAGCTCAATGAACGCTGATGAGAGCAGTTCTGAATTAAATTGCTTTGTAATGGTCGTCTTCAAACTCTTTTTGGATAGCAAAGGAGCTTAATCAGTGATCCAAAAGAGGCAATTATGTTCAACAGAGGGCACAAAAGGTTTGCCAAATATTGAGCTGAGAATTATATTAAAATTCCATTATGCAATTTTATGTAACATATTGTATAATTTGTCTCTGGTATTTGGAACTATGTAAGGTGAACTATACATACATTTATAATCAATTGTGGTAATTCTTGCATGCTTATCAAATGCTATATAAGTCTAACATAAAGGTTTAAGATAATATTGATGCTGAATAAATTTTGAATACTCTTCAAGTAATGTCATCTAATGATGTCAATGGTGATTATATCATGTACAAGTCAATATATCAAGTATGTTATTTTTCACATTTTATGTGACGATAGAACATGTACTTAAAACTGATCACGAGAATCGAGGAAAATGTACATGCATAGTGGTTGTTATTCATTTGCCTGACAGATCCAGCATTTATCCACAGTAATACAGTCCTGGCAGGTCTTAAGGCCAGTAAAATGGCAGAGCATTGCAAGGTAAAGCATGACAGTAGCCCTTGTGCCTGAGATTGATGGTGCCCTTTTGCCACCTGTCTTTGGCAGGAGCCCTTTGATGATGGCTTTGCTAATGGGGAAGAGCTGACGCCAGCTGACGAGACCACCATAATGGAGGCTGTGGAGTCGAAAGGCGCGGTGAAGTTCGGCTGGATCAAAGGTGTCTTGGTGAGCGTCCATCCTCCTGGGCTACAGAATAATGTCAAAAGGCTTTGAGGTGCCAGCTGGCTCCTCAAGTAACTCTTTTAAATGTGCATAAACAATTGGGTGGTAATGCTTTTCACAGCATTATTTATTTTTTGTTAGCTCATCACTCTTGCTAAAAATGGTATTTGGTGCATTAGCACAAAATTATATGAATGGCCATAATAACTGCAAAGAATATGTGAATAATTTCACATCCAAGAATGTAGCTTCCATTTGCAGCTTACTCTTTATTGGCATATGTGGGAGGTTAAGCATTTAGCATTAATGTAATGTGAATGTAGAGGAGTGTGCACGGGCAGGGGAATGGGAGGAGTGAATGTAACCCCTACAGTGCGTGTATACCGCCGCATGCTCCTCCTGTACAGGTGCGCTGCATGCTGAACATCTGGGGGGTCATGCTGTTCATCCGCATGACCTGGATCGTGGGCCAGGCAGGCATCGGTATGTGGCGCCACTCACATTTCCTACATTTCCCACAAGTCTGCATGTGGATTTCCTTTGCACTGTGCACTTCTTCATCCAGACACAATGTGATTCTGTGCAGTGGTACAGTCTTATTGCCTCTTTTTGCAACATTTGAGGTTTTCAGCATGACTGGGGCTGCTGTCACCTTAAGCACTGTGCTCAAAATACAGATTTTGATTGAAAAGTTTGAGTTAAATTGTAGAAGTTATAGAGGAACAGCATGGTGCTCTGTGAGCAGGTAATGTTTGAACACATCACATAGAGGTTAAGAAGAGTGGCCTAGTATAAGTAGCATAAGAACATGTCCTGTTTCTCTCCCTTTCCTTCTTTTTAAATGATATAAGGACTTACTGCAATGCCAATGTTCCTTTGCACCTGACATACATTCGTGTGATGTCAAGAGGTATAATAATGTGAAACCAGGTATAATAACTTACATAGAAGGTTCCTAACAGAGAAGCTTTCATGTCTGTGTAGGCTTATTTAGAAGTAAGGCAGACAGTAACTAAAAGTGTGGAGTAACATACTCTTGTGTTCTTTGACAGCTCTCTCATGTGTGATTGTTCTCATGGCAATGGTTGTAACCACCATCACTGGACTCTCCACCTCAGCAATAGCGACCAATGGCTTTGTGCGAGGGGGTATGTAAATGTGTCATCCATTGTTGCAAGTGAACAATGTTAACTTGGCCAAAAATGATGGCAGCGTAAAGATAGTTTATAAAAAGTGTATGCATTGTCATGTTGAATCGATTTATTTTGTACTTTTAGCTGAGTGGCTGAGTGCTGTAGTGTTTTTTCTTAATCTTTTGCAAAAGCTATGAACAAAGGATTAAGGCCAGCTGTGCATTTCATTGTGAGAATAAGATGTAATCATAAGAATAGAGACCTTCAGATTTTCTGTTCATACTCTTGGACTCTGACAGAACTCTTAAAATTCCCAACCTAATTATTCTCTCTCAAAGGTCATAAAATCTGATATACAAAAATTCTAAATACAATCAGAAAATAACTTATGTGCTAATAGCATTGATTAAAACACTGTGCAGTAACGTTTAGTGGGGATGTGTGTGGTACAAAAAATGTCTTTAAAACTCGAATTATACATCCAAATTAGTTCCACTGAGATGTTTTTATTAAGAGGATCATTAAATGAGTGTCAAATCTGCCTACGTAAATGTGACTTTATAAAACAAGATGCCATGAGAGCTATAAAGCTATACTATATACTGTAAAAAAATAGTGTGGGGAGCTCTTGGGCTGGATACTACATCTTTATAACCTCTTGAACTAACACTTAAACACAGCAGTTTGAAAAAATTGTCTAATTATCAATAGAGGAGGGTATATGCTAACAAAGAGACAAATAGAGGAATGTCCAGTTGGCATGCAGAGATATTATTTGGGGAAGAACTGTCAGTCCATTGTGAATTCCATGTAAAGGGTTAGAATTTAGGGCCCAAGAATAGAAAACCTACAATTGAGAAAAGCAAACCTTTGACCTTTGTACAATCCATACACATCATGCCAAGTTAGACAGCAAAAACTCTTAAATGAAAGAGGAGAGAAAGGATAAGCCAAAAAAGATTTACCCCGCTCATTTAATTAACTGAGTACAAACTATGTTTTTAGCTGTGTTCACTGTTGCATAATGCTTAATTAAATAAACTAAATAATTACAGGGGAGCCTTTGGAATTAATGTGAGGGGCTTACTAAAATTCGAGTCACATTGTAGTTACACTGGAAGCTGTCATCCTTCTGGCTGTAATCACACTAGCACAATACAGTGTTCCTAATTTGAGTCTGTTTGCTTTGAAAATATTTGTGGTGTTTAGAGGATACAATGCAGTCTGACAGCTAGACCACATGGATGAAGAATAGAAAAAAACTGTATTGGTTCTGTTGTTTTTGTGTACAGGTTTCTGTGGTAGGACAGCTGACTATTATCTCTAGACTTACATTGAACATGGGTTCCTCCAAATGTTTATTAGACAATGAATTAAAACATTTGTAAAACCTTAGCTTTATACCCATGGTAGATGCATCCCTTCCCCCATGGCAAAATCCATTTTTAATTTAATGTAGTGCTCATAAGAAATTGGCACACAGACCAGATGTTGAATTTCTTGACCTTCACTAATATAAGGTGTTGCCAATAATGCCATTTGTGAGAATTGTTCCTGGCCTACTCACATGCTGGAGAGCCTAAAGCTTGTATCCCCTCTTGTGTTTTTATGTGCAATCAAGATTCTTTCAGAAGCAATTACAAGAGGTCTGCACAAAATGGGGTCCTTAAACGAATTATGACTTGTGCTTTTTGGTTGAGTTGTGTTCCTGTCATTTGTTGAAGTGCTTCGATTCTTTTCCTTACTGGCAACAGTTGCCTTGATTGTAGAAGAAGTCCATATTAATGCCCTTCACTGTCATCATGTTCCCTCTTAAAGGATGTGCTATGTAGTTAAGTGTTTGATTCACACAAGTTTGGAGCTAAGACATAGACACACAATGTGCTAAAGCCATGCTATGGATTCTGTACGATTATAGATATTTTAAAATGGCAATGACGTGCATCAGAGAGTGCTTTTTTAGACACAAAAGACCAATAAAACAAATGAATATAACAGAAGGCGACAATGAATAAAAATAAATAAAATGAATCAAACCCATACAAAAAGGGGTTGACATTAATAGTGACTACATTAATTAAGATTGTTAAAATATGTTGCAGAAAAGCCAAAGTAAAAAAATAATTTTATACTTGAAGTTGATAGAAATAAATTCATAAATTCACCATGGTAAAGATTTCCATAACTTTTGATGGTTGGAAGAAATCTGTTCTGCACTGACACCATGTCAATACATTTGTGATTGGCTGTGCCACAGTGGATTCTGGGCTTTTGCAGAAGATTAACACTTATTTATAGGAAGTCACATGACATGCCAGTTCCGTGTTATATCTACTTATTGTGCTTATACCCCTGTAGTGCTGGCTGAGCTAGAATCCCAAAATTGCTTTAGAAGAAGTGCAACAAATAACATTTCATACATTTGAGAAAGTCGAAACATGCATTAAACTGTAGCGACACAGCTTGTAGCCAGCAGCAATAATAACTGGGGACTGAGCTGACGCTGTTAGATATCTGAGAATAATGGAAAAGACAATGTAACACCATCTTATACTTTAACTACATTAAGCAGAACCATCCCAGTTCTACTGTTTCATTTGAACTATATTGTTAACTCTTGGGGTGAGCCAGCACTAAACAGTAAATTTGTGATTAGTTTGCATGTATGGAAATGTCTTGTATTAAATAATGGTCTAAACCTCCGATCTTCTGTGTAGGTGGGGCATATTACTTAATATCCAGGAGTCTGGGTCCAGAATTTGGTGGGTCCATCGGGCTCATATTTGCCTTCGCTAATGCTGTGGCGGTCTCCATGTATGTCGTGGGCTTCGCTGAAACAGTGGTGGAGCTACTCAGTGTAAGAGCCTTTGATATGTGGACCTCCTCATATCCTCTCATTTACCTCACTATATATTTATAGTAATATATCATTCCACTCAAAGCATTCTGGGATACATCACCACACATGGCTCTAAGTGCACTTTTACATGTATCCATGGGAGATGGGGCTTTGAGCGTTGGTAATGCTTATTGATTTCTGATCAAACATTTGGCCTCCAATTTTTCATAATATTCCCATGATGCATTTCTGGTCTCTGGTGTGAAGCTGGTGTATCTTAATTTAATTGTGATGAACAGAACAATTCAGTTACATTCTTGCTGATAATACACACCTGATCTCTATTGTTTTTTTTTAACTTGTACCTCAGACTTGTAGAATGCTTTGAGATGGTTGGGTTGTATTAAGTTGTAGTTTTAATCATAATGACAAATACTACAATACTAGTGCAAAGTTCACATACTTTTGTCCATGTTTCTTCCCTTCTCCAATCAATGACAGACTATAGATGCCCACATGACAGACGAGCTCAATGACATCCGGATAGTCGGCACCCTCACTGTTATCCTGCTTCTCGGCATCTCTGTTGCAGGAATGGAGTGGGAGGCAAAGGTAGAGAATCATATATTTTCAGTTATTCAGTATTTTCTTGCCTTTTTCAAGGTGAATGCCTCGTAAAGGTTTATTTTATGCTGAGGTGAGATAAGGTTGTTGGCCTAACCTTCTCTCTTGCAGGCTCAGATCATCCTGTTGATCATCCTAATAACTGCTATCTTCAACTACTTCATTGGATCCTTCATCCCCTTGGAATTCAAGAAACCCCAGGGCTTCTTTGGCTACAGAGGTTTGGTTCAGTTTTGAATTGAGTGGGGCTTCCAGGTGGGTAAAGTAGTTCATGTGGGAAGCAGGGGTGAGTCCTGCGACTGTTTTTCTGCTTCTGACTGCTCTCTAGCAGCTACTTCTGGATAGTCAGGCACCTGTGGATGTTCAGAACAGGTATATGCTGACTTCCTCATTGTCCAGGAACAGTTCAGCTGAGTTTGGAGAGAGAAAAATAGGAAGAAAATACCAAACAAAAAGCACTATATCATCACTGTGGTGGTAATCAGTACAGCACACAACTCACATTATTAAAGTGCCAAATCGCATAACGTCACAGTCTCTGCCATTGATATGCCGTTCATTGACCTTCAAATCACTCAAAGTTTTGCAATAATGTTTTTTTTGTGTCTTTCAGTGGACATTCTTGTGGAAAACATGGTCCCAGACTTCCGTGGGGAGACCTTCTTCTCTGTGTTCGCCATTTTCTTCCCAGCAGCGACAGGCATCCTGGCTGGGGCCAACATTTCAGGAGACCTCACAGTAAGCACCTGCTGACTGGCTGCTTTCAGTGTTTCTGCTGCCTGGTTCAATGGTCTGTGCACTTTCCCATTGTGAGGGTGGTTTCATAAGGATGGGTGTGTTTTATGCTCCTAGGACCCTCAGTCAGCCATCCCAAAGGGAACTCTTTTAGCCATCCTGGTAACTGGAGTTGTTTACCTGGGAGTCGCAGTTAGCGCAGGTGTGTGATATTACTTTCTATTATAATTGCATCATAGCCTTTAAAGTTATGCAACATGTACATTCTGTATGTCTTGTGTTTGTGGGCATTATTTCTCTTTGGTTTGGGACTGTTACTGTGCATTTGAAGCAGAATCCTTTTAGTTGACTCACTGTATTGCACAGAGACCTGGGCATCAAAATAATATTAGTTTTTGTACCATGTTGTGTAAGTAAAGAGACAAAAGCGTTTCTATGTAGGTTTGAACCCTTATGCAATAATTTATTTGTTGTGTCTTGCAGGAAGTTGTATTTTACGAGATGCATCTGGAAATGCCAATGACACCATCAGTAGCCAGTCTGTTAACTGCACAGATGCCGCGTGTAAATTAGGCTATGACTTCTCTAGCTGCAAGGCCGCCATGAACTGCAAGTATGGGCTCCACAATGACTTCCAGGTAACGGGGACAGGGGTAGTTTGTAGTTAAGTTATTACTTTAGCCTATCTGGGAATCAGATGAGACTTTAAAGTTAAGGTCTGTGTGTTTTTATTTGATTCACAGTGGAGTCAGTCGTCCATCAGTGATATGTACTTTTACCCCATTTAGTTATTGATAGCCTTAGCATGGGTGATAAACGATTCACTTAAGGTCAAGGCTAGGGGCATCAGATGGATCTCTGCTCCACTGCAGGAGACCTGGACCTTTCCAATGACAACCCATTTTTCATCCAGACAAGAAAAAATACAAGGGAAAACTGCCCGCCCATGGAAGCATGTACAGTGCAGGTACAGATTAGCTTGGTAATCAATACTGGGAAAACACAGGCTCAGCACACCAGCCTACAGCAAGGGGGAAAAAAACTGTAGCGCAGGAGCTAGATAATGTGGATGAATGTTCTTACCTGAAATGCACCAAAGAAATCAGAATGAAAGAAAGTGGTTTGGGAGTCAGTGCCAAAGGGTGATAAAAGAAGACAGAGATTTCCTTGAAGCTTCTGTCAGCAACTGCCACTAAGGATCTGAAGGATCTGACCGTATGTGATCAAACAAAGGCTTCCTGAAGAAGACAAACTGTCCAGGTGATTGGATGCTCTCTGCAGCCGTGGCTTGGCCACAATGCCTAAAGCCAATATTAACGAAATAGTACTCAGATGGACATCCTAGGGCAAAAGAAATCCAGGGAAGGAATGAAAAAATGGTACTGTTATAGGGAGAGACAAAGAAGGAGACAAAGTATTTTCTGGAATGGCAAAATAGAGGTGAAGAGGATTGCATAAAGTATCAAGCCTTTTAAAGTACTAAGCCTGTGCAAATCCATTTACAAAGGCCAACAGTGATTTGCTGAAAGCTTGGTACATACATCCAGACACTTTCACAGGGGTCAAATTTCAAATGCCATTTTTCCAGATCAAATTAATGTAATTTTCGGATTTGATTTACATCTTGAATTACAGTCATAACGCACTAGATACTGATCCATTTATGCTGTGCATCCGCAGGTGCTTTTGCCCTGAGTTTTAAAGTTATTTGATATATGGGGCATTAGGTTCTGTGAGTAATCACTTTCTGAATCTGTCTGTCTGTGTTGAGGGAAAATGTGCCTGTTCCAAACACCAATATAAACTTAAATTTTATACCTTAATCTCTTGTTCTTCCACTCTGACTAAGTGTTTTCCATATCGCTATTTGATGAATGGCATTTTTCATCTTGTTCCTGTGGAGCATAATTCCTGCCACGTCATTTGTTTAGAATTCATTTTTTTCCATAGAAGTCTGCCCCTCAATAATCTAGATGGTACAGAAACAAGATAGCAATGAAAGTAAACTAGGAGCCAAGAAGATGAAATTTGAAAGATCTTAATTCCTTTGTTCCAGAAACATCCCATTGTACATGTTCAGTTAACATGTGACACCAGATCATGTGGAAGGAGAGCCAGAGCAGCATGGCTTTCCCTGTGCCTTCCCCTGGCTCAGATGCAGAGTCATGGAGGCAAGCGGCTGAGATAATGGTGTTTGTGTGGTCACAAGGCCCGGTGGCCATGCTCTGAATGGATGCATTGACCACCACCCATAACAACGGGCGCCCCGCCTCTGGCACTGATATCATGAATAAGTGGCGCAAGGGCACGGCTGGTATTGCGGAGGCCCAGGTGCCCTGTGTCCCTGTGTCATTGTCCGGGACGGTGACCAGTGTCGTCCTTAAAGGGGCTCTTGTCTACCCATGGGGGGTGGAACGGAACTGGCGGATGGCAGAACAATTGGCCCCACTGTTTGCTTTGCCAGTGGGGGTGCGTCAGAGAATGTCTTCAGAATGCACCCTCTGTGTGAACTCATTTCAGCCATTTTGTTTGTCCAGTGAATGCACCTTTGCTTTGATGCTTTGTGCATGAAAGCAGATAGTTAATTCTCATGAAGAATTGGCAACTACAGCAATAAAGAAATGGTTAAAACAATGTAAATTTGTATTCATCGACTGTAGGCACATGGAAGAAAATCTACCACTTGTTGCAATGGCTCATCTGATCTCTGGTAGTGAGTGTGTGTTTTATGTGATGCATATCTCATCACAGACAAAGATGTCAACGAATGAAATAATGACTGAAGCCACTGAAGCTGTGTGCTTATTCCATAGATCATGAGTACGGTGTCTGGGTTTGGACCCCTTATCACAGCTGGAGTCTTCTCAGCTACCCTGTCCTCCGCCCTGGCCTCATTGGTCAGTGCCCCCAAAGTCTTCCAGGTGAGTCCCTCCTTCCAATCATTTTATGAACAGAGAAGCAGAGAAATTGTCACAGATACTTTCACCACTGGCCATTGTGCCAGAGCTCACCAATAACTTACAGGCTGTTAAGTTCTACCAGCATGTATTGTTGTTACATAGATGTTTGGATTGGTCTTGTCTTCTAGGCTTTGTGTAAAGACAACATCTACCCAGGCCTGAGTGTGTTTGCCAAAGGGTATGGGAAGAACAATGAACCCCTGCGTGGCTACGTTCTTACCTTTGTTATTGGACTGGCCTTCATTCTGATTGGTACTAAACCCACTTTTATGTAGCCTCTACAGCTTTATGTTTGTTAAAAGTATTTACAAATTCCATATCATAATTGAGAAGTTCAGTTGTCTTTTGCTTTTGCAGATCACCCCCTTGAAATAATGGTGTTTGTGATTTGGTTCTGTAGCGGAGTTGAACGTCATTGCACCCATCATCTCAAACTTCTTCCTGGCATCCTACGCTTTAATCAACTTCTCTGTGTTCCACGCTTCTCTGGCCAATTCTCCAGGTAAAACCTGAAAGTGTCAATTAAAATAAGAATTTTCAATGGGCAGGAACTAAACGTCAACCTTTGTCAGTCAAAACATCTGCTTGAAACAATAAAAGTGTAGATCATTTCCATGATCATTGCCATAATCATGGCTTCCCCAGTTATAGACATTTTCAAGGGGTCAGTACTTAGAAAGTTATGTTTTTTACACTAGAAGTCTCAAAAATGTGAGAATCATTTACATTTTTAAAAAAAAATAACAATGGATTATTCTCACATTGTGCAACAGGATGGCGCCCCAGCTTCAAGTACTACAATATGTGGGTGTCGCTGGCAGGGGCCATTCTCTGCTGCGTGGTCATGTTCGTCATTAACTGGTGGGCGGCTCTCATGACCAACGTCATCGTCATGGCCCTCTACATCTACGTCAGCTACAAAAAGCCGGGTAAATCCCATGCAAGATGAAAACCAACCTGTCAGCTTATTCACCAAGTGATACATTCCATTTAAATGTGAGGTGAAAGACCGCTGAACCGTACAATAGACAAAAGATTTAAAGTTTCCCAAATCAGAGACCAGCTGAGTAGATGAGTTATTTCTGTGTATACCATATGAATATATCACAAGATATGATTTTAGGATAGTATTAGTTCTCACTGCCTCTTGACTTTTGTCGCTGTAGATATAGTAGTAATGCACTGTTTTTGAATGACATTGCCTGCAGTGTCAGCAGACAGGGCCTTCTTATGGATGTGATCTCTGTTACAGATGTCAACTGGGGCTCCTCTATGCAAGCGCTGACATACCATCAGGCCCTGTCTCACTGCATGCAGCTAACTAGTGTGGAAGACCACATCAAGAACTTCAGGTAACATTAGTGCTAGTCCTACCAATGCAGACTGTGTTTGACAGAAGAAAATCCTTCACATTACTGTGTATGTGGAGCAATACATTTTTCTATTTTCAACAGTTGCTGTCAACATCATTTTCATTTGTTATCATCCATTTTGGCTTACTGTGATCCAGGCAGACTTTAATTGTGTATTGCACATGAGTTTGTGCAGTTGCGTTTCCATTATGATTCATTTAAGTTATGATATGCTTCATTTTATGCTCTAACATGCAATCATGTTTTCCGTAGAATATTTGTAAGATGTATCAAGTGAACCTGTCTGATGCAATGTTTTATTCAGACAGATTAACATAGATGCCCTTTCAGTATCACACCAAAATAATGCGTATGTTTCATTTTACAAGACATTTATTCTTGTCAGAATAGCCAGAGACATGGATGAATGTAAATACTACCATCTGGCGTGGATAGCCTAAAGAATCAGAATAATTAAAACTGCATTTTTAAACTGAAAAATTGATTAATTAATTGATTTAATTTAATTTGAAAGTTCTGCCGAGCAAACAACACCACTCATTAAAATTTTGCCATCAAATTTTATGCTGGTAATATTGTAACAGTAACATCACATGCACATCACCAAAAGCAACATTTTGGGCCAGGAAAACCTATATCAAAATATTTTATCTTCACATTTTTCTAACTTGTGTTTGGTGTGAGCAGCATGAAATGTCTCTGCAGATTGGAAGGATAAATGGCTGTTGTGAAAATCCGAACACTGCAATTTTTCATAGCTGGAAGCCCTTGTGAGAAGATTATATAACTGAACACCAGGGACAGCCAGTCCTGTAACTGCTGTTCTGGAACATGTAAAATTTTTGTACTTCACAAAAAACCTCAGAGGTGCTACAAGACACCTAGGTTGTTTCATGTAACACTTATTCAGAATCAGCTGAATGTACAGATACACATCACGGTCAGCAAGACATCCAGTGAGCCTGATTAGACAACAAAGATGTTAATTCAAATTAATTTAAATTTGAGAAATAAAATGAATGATGATCTATTGTATTCACCGGGATGAATACATGCCTGTCTCTATATTAGTCCATTGTAAAGTACGTGACCGGAAATGACCCTGTCTATACCATAATTGCCAATTATAACACTTACGACTTCCCACAGTACCATTAAAACTCAAAAGTGTACTGGGCTCTTGTGGAATGGACAGTTCTCTTTATCAACCAGATGGCTGGGTCCTGTGCTCCTCTCCCTCTCTCTACGTCTGTATGCTGGGAGGTTCCAGTTGGTAACACAAGTATCTGGTGTTATATTACATTTTATGAATATTCATGAGGTGGATAGAGAGGACAGAACAGCCATTGCCACTGGTATTGTTCTTGGTCACCCTCTGTTGTGAATATTCATGAGTTTCATCAAATAGGAACATGGCGACCTCTCTGTTAGAGACAGAACTTTCAATGAGAAGAATACAGAACTGACCATCGCTTTACTCTTTTAGTTCTGTTTTAAGGTCAGTTTCGGCACATTGTGACACAATTAAGGCACTGTTTTTATTAGCTTGCTGTGTGGAACCACCAAATTAATGTAATAATAGTAAGGGCCAGCTGTCTGTGCTAGCAAGGACTTTCAGACTTGTTTATGTGCTATGTTCCCAAACAACAGATCTGATTGTCTGCGTTTTTGCCCTTCATGGACAGATAGCCGTGCTAACCTGGAATTTGCCCAAAATTATTACCTAAACTCAGAGGGAAAAACCATTGCTTTAATAATGAATGCAAGTACTGTTTGCACTGTGACAGCAAACAAGGATGCATGCACAGTATAATATGAAAAGGGAAAACAAATGATGTAGTCTGTGCATTTCTCATCTACTACACATAGTTTATAACATTCTTACAGTCAAAATGTTTCCTAATTGCAGGATGAAATTCTTATAGTCAAAATGTTTCCTAATTGCATTTGAAATGCTTCTAATATGTATGAAAATGAATGTGATATCTAATCTTAAAGAAATATCTCTGGACCCTTTTGGACAACCCCAATGAATGAAAGCTTATATTGATTAGACACACGTCAGTATTTTATCTTTGTTTTCTTTTCTTTGGGGTTTTGATGTCCTGTTTGTTACTCTATAGTGACACTGTGATACCTTACCGAGAGATGAAGCATGATACCTTACCGAGAGATGAAGCATGATACCTTACTGAGAGATGAAGCATGATACCTTACCGAGAGATGAAGCATGATACCTTACTGAGAGATGAAGCATGATACCTTACCGAGAGATGAAGCATGATACCTTACCGAGTGATGAAGCATGATACCTTACCGAGAGATGAAGCATGATACCTTACTGAGAGATGAAGCATGATACCTTACTGAGAGATGAAGCATGATACCTTACTGAGAGATGAAGCATGATACCTTACTGAGAGATGAAGCATGATACCTTACTGAGAGATGAAGCATGATACCTTACTGAGAGATGAAGCATGATACCTTACCAAAACATAAAGCATGTGCATTCAAGGATGAACTTGCCTTAAACGTAACATCTGCCAGGTCTTCCATTTATTTTTGCTCATTTTAACTTCTATTGTGCTGCAGCAACAGACTCTCAGCTGCTTACTTGACACCATTCACAACGTTGTTGGTATACCGCTAATACAATGTGATAGATACTTTTATTTTAGGGATGCTTGATCCTCTCTGCCTCATGTGACCCCATACTTACCTGTCTCATCATTCTGTTAATCAGATCTAAACGATCTAAATGAGCGCTACATAATCAAGAAGGATCAGAACCCATTAAGTACGCTCTCAGCCTAAGGCTGAAAGTTGAATTGGTCGATTTGCTCCATGGCTAATTCAGTTCAAACGTATGCTCCGCATGAATTCTGAAGACCCAGCAATCCACCAGAACCAGGTTGAGTAGCTGTGCCCTAGGACATATTATCATCTAAAGGCCTTACATTTCATTTGTCTCAACTGTTCTCATCAAACTGGTGTCTGATAGGGTGTAGTTAAGCTATTTTAAGCCATGAGGAAGATTCTGATCTCTTTTCACTAAAGAGTGCTGAGACCTTTCCCAGACTGATGACCTCATAACAGGTACAAGCAGTTACATGTTGGTTTTTTTGGTGTTCTGTGGCTAATTTTAATTCCCTCACAGACCGCAGTGCCTGGTGATGACAGGGTATCCCAACTCCCGCCCTGCCCTGCTCAACCTGGTGCACGCCTTCACAAAGAACATGGGCCTAATGATTTGTGGTCATGTCCGCACCGTGAGTAATGTGAATGTATATCCCAAGGATTCTAACCCACAATTTTTCCAACATATAGGGCGACTGAGACCTATACAATGCATAATGTCTGAACCTCTTTGCTGAGCGGTAGATGTAGCATCCCAGCTGTGGGTACATGCATGTGTAGCATGAATAAAAAACCGTAGGTACATATCACATACATGTCAGTAATATTAACATATTTTCATTATCAAAGATGCAGTCAGTAATGCAATTGCCATCTGTTAATAATGACATTTCAAAGGTCAATTTTAAAACTGTATTGTGGTACTGACTTATGTATAAAAAGTGAAGCAAACAATAGCTAGATAGTCTGGTGCGAGCCACATTTGATAAGTTAGGCTAATTGAGAAGCCTGGTTCTGTACCTGCACAACCAGGTAGGCTGGACAGGGGTGTGATGGTCACATCTAAGAGGCTAATGGCTGCTGCAGTTCCCCAGAATGTGTATTAATTGCAACTGAACTTAAATTAAGCCAATTAATATTGTTACACTATTTTCCAGATTTAATCTGTAGATTAATCAATATATTTCCCAAAGCTTATGTGCCATTTATTTAAATGTGACTGATTAATATATGATAAATTAAGAGACACAAACTAAATAAAAAGCCAGTGTTTAAATAATGAACATGCATGCCCAGAACCTACTGATAAACATATTGGCTGTCTATAAACATTTAAAAAGACAGTTAAAGTCTGTGATATGGATTGCTTAAAATCCTTCCTGTCATGGTGAGGTAAATTAATTTAGGCTGGCAGAATCTCTGAATACATACATTTTAATAAAAGACTTAAAACTGTGCCAGAGTTTGATTTCTACCCATGACACTTTGTTCCTCTTCTGTGAATTTTACATTTTGGCTGAGTCCCTGCCTTTGAAAAATACCTCAGAGAGAAGTTCATTTTCTAAGAAGTGCCTGTGGGTTGTCTTTCTTAAGTCCCTGGCTTGGAGCAGAGAAACTGTCTCTCTGTAGAAGGTTTGAAAACTGTTTTGTAATTACCCCACCAGTCTAGCTCAATTTAAGGATCACTTTACAGAAAGTTGCCTGGACCTTTTAAATGCAGGTTAATGTAAACCTCAGTGCCTGTCTGTGACAGGGTCTACAGGACCAGATGGCTATAGTCAGGCTGAAGAACTTGATTGTCTCTTGCTTTCTGACTGTGTACATGAGGAATGAAAGCAGTTGTAGAGTTCCTCATTGAGAATAATTCAATTCCAGGATAAAATTTTTAAACGGTTGTGTGTGAAATATTCTAGTGATACCTCTTTTATTTGTGGGTCATATTATGACTAATATATCCACCTAGATATTAAGCCCTGTATATAATTCAGTAAGGCATGTGGTTCTGTGTGCATGTTAACTTCATTGAGGACACTGACTGGTCTGGTGTTGTGTCTTTCTTCAGTTTACACGCAGGCCCAACTTCAAAGATCTGTCGGGTGACCAGGCCCGCTACCAGCGCTGGCTACTGAAAAACCGCACCAAGGCCTTCTACACACCTGTCTTTGCAGAGGACCTGCGACAGGGTGGCCAGTACCTGTTACAGGTGAGACCAGAACAATGGTACCTTACTGAGAAACAATGCAATGATGGATAAAAATTATTACTAAAAGTAATTTACATGCATTTGATAAAGCTATCAAGCTATTTATGTATGTTCATGCATATGTATTACATAAGACATTATATGTAAACATATACATTTTACAAAATAATAGTGCAAATTCAGAAATGCAGACACACCAGGAATGGAGGTGTTTTGGAGGTCTGAGCATTTTTGAGTTACATGTTACGATTTGAAATGGCAAACAGAAATGAAATATGCATTTGCCTATTAACCAAGACGAGCACTATATTTTATTAATTGGGTTTGGCGGATTCTTAAAGCTGGCAAAGGATGGTCATTGCAATGAGTATAAACCTGGTGAGCGATGGTTCTTGTAGAAAGTATGTAATTACAAGGAATGGTTTTGTGGAAAAACACACAGTAGTAGTGAATTTTTATACCCAGGTCTGTGTTTCAGTTCTCATAAGCATGATTAACTTGCATCAGCTCCTCAGTGATGCTGCATGAATACTTGCTGGTTTGGGGATGCTGTCAGCCTCGCCTGGCGCGATTGCTTATTAGTCTAGTCTAATGCACATCTGGGGTTAGATTCAATCAAACATTGTTTTCTCCTTAAAGCATTCATAGCTCAATCAAAACAAGCTTTTCATGGCATAATTTCCTGTGCTATATTTTATGTCAAGAAAACCAAACATGAACTTAAAGAAGCCCCTTAAAGAAGTGCATTTGGTTGAATATATCCCATGTTCTCCCATATTGATAGTCACTCTGGGTTTTGCTAAATGGTATTATGTAATGCAATTTTCACAGCTCTGTGGTTTATACCTTTGATGTTCTTCAGTATATAGATTTTTAGGACCTAGAGAAGCTTGATTAAATTTAGTAAATCATATTTATTTGTAGACTAGGTTATGGTTTGGAATTGGGATCTGGCAGTGTAGATGTTTGTGTGTGTTCACTGAATTTCACATTTTCACAAAATCTTGTGTGACTGTTTGCACTGAAGGCTTCAGGACTAGGCCGACTGAGGCCCAACACACTGGTGATAGGCTTCAAAAACAACTGGAGGGATGGAGAGATGAAGGATGTTGAAACCTATATCAACATGATCCAGTAAGTGGACCTTAATTCTGCTACTAATCTAATAAGAATTCTACTCATAATTAGAATCTCATTCATGTTAGAAGTACTGAAAACACTACTTGTTAAAATACAAGGGGATTAAACATTTGACCTTGTTTCTGTGGAAGCAGGATAACTAGGATTTATTTGACCATTTGAAAGTTCTTAATTCTCTGTACTTTCTTTGTAAGTAGCACAGATGAAAGATTTGTGGTAAATATCTATTGGCTAAAATGTGAACATTATCATTGGTCCATTTTGCTTTTATGGGTTCTTGGAAATTTTACAAGAGCCTGGTCTGATCCGTCAAGGTTGTTGGTTGGTTTAGTCCCATGTTGAAGTATACCAAAGTATTACAAAATACCATTTTTCTTGTGTCACAGTGATGCGTTCGATTTCCAGTATGGTGCCGTCATCCTGAGGTTGAAAGAAGGACTTGACATTTCACATATTCAAGGACAAGGTATTCATACTCTCAATACATGTTCCTAATACAACAAAAAAAACATTTTTAAAACCTACCATATTTTGAAATGAATAATTGTATTTAAATTAAGATGTGTTAGGAATTAATGGACAACATAATTAAAAATAGAATTTTCATGGAAAAAGACCAATTAAAGACCTATTGATCTATTGAAGCCCCAATAAATGTCAGTGAACTCTTATTAATTCCAAATTTATAATGAAAAGTCTTGCAACCTCAAGGAAATATTTTCCAACACTAGTTCCCTTCCATTGTTACTGATTTCATATTCTCCCCAGACGAGTTACTGACCTCTCAGGAGAAGGCCCCAGGACTGAAGGACATCGTGGTCTCCATTGATCTGAACAAAGACTCAGATGCTGACTCCTCCAAAACATCCTCCAGAATCTCCACAGCCCAAAGTAGCCCCATCATCCAGAAAGGTAAAGACTTCTCACACTGAACCTACCTGAGGTCCCACAGGTCATTCCATGGTCCATCAAATTGAATGGGCTAATGCATTCCATTGTTCCACAGATTATAATTAACTGATTCACCGTACTGTGTATTGATTAGAAATTGATTAAATTAACTTTAACTTACTCATACATGTTGTTATGGCATCAGAAATTAACAACATCTCAGGAGCATGATTGTGTCTCTGTCTTTGTGATATTGCATATGTAAAATAACCCTTTGCTTTTACAACAATATTATAACAGTCACAGAATAATCATCTCATTGTCACCCACTTCTGGCACATCTCCTTGTCCATGAACATTAACTGTTGTTGTTTCTTTCTAACAAGATTCAGATACCCATGATAATCATGACGTCAAGACACCCACCTCCCAACCGCTGCTGGAAAAAGGCAGGCCAATGTTCCTCTGGTCTCTGCTATCACACAGATAACTGTAGAAGTGTTCTAATTTCCCCTTCCACTTCTCCCATCCTCAGATTCCACATTAGCTTCTTGTGGCTTTGACGTTTTTATGTGACTTGTGTGTGTCTATCAAGTTCCCCAAATCTCTCCTTCCTTGATTCCATTGATATCTCCTCAGAGATTGGGTCTCCTCTTAATCTTTTCTTTTCCTGCTTTTGGACAAAAAAGGATGTTCACCTACATAGGGTTGGCAGTTAGGTCAGCTTTTCGGGGAGAATTCACAAGTTAGTTATACAAGGAGACTGTTTTCTGTTGAAAGATTGATTCTTATAGTCTTAGCTGTCTTCCATTTACTGTTTACTGAAAACCATTCCAACTGCAGTTTTTCAAACCTCTGAACTTATAATGAAAGACGAATCCAGAGAAGAGTTTAATCTGAGTTGTTTAGATTCCCAGAATTACCATGTAAGGTCTATTTTGCCTTGTGGTGTATATTAGGATGCCATTGGATAAAAACACAATAGGCTGGATTTCTATATCTTTATCCAACATAGCTTTGCTTACATTTTTTATTCTTCTTCCAGCAATGATAGCACCACTTTGAACTGTCCACAATGGACTTGTGTTTATATAGAACATTTTTCCATGTACTGTATCGTATACAAGGATCATTTTTGGTAGACTGACTACAATTTTCCTATTTGAGTGTAAGCAGCAGAAGTAGTGTTTTTTGTGTGTTCTCTGTCAGTGATAATAATAGCATTTTTGGACACTTCTCTATGTAACTATTGTGTGGCATGTCACATTCAGAAAAAAAGAGCCCCCCAGTGATGCTGAGCAAAGCTGATCAGAGGCTGCTGGAGGCCAGTCAGCAGTTCCAGAAGAAGCAGGGAAAAGGCACCGTGGACGTGTGGTGGCTCTTCGACGACGGTGGTATGTTCAGTTCCCGTACTGATTTCCCAGCATTCTCAGGGTTGTCATTAGATAAGAAATATAATTCCTTGTGCAACGGTACATAATCAGGATAATGATGATCAGGATGGATAACCAGCATAATGGTTTCATTGTGAACATGGCAGGCTTGACTTTGCTCATCCCGTATCTGCTAACAAACAAGAAGAAATGGAAGGACTGCAAGATCCGTGTGTTTATTGGTGGGAAGATCAACAGGATTGACCATGACCGCAGAGCGTGAGTTCATGTCCCACAACAGTTTTAAGCACCTTAAACCCGGGGAAACCACTTTGTTGTAATGTCCGTAAATGTGGGGGTTTCTGCTTTGGTTCTCTAATAGGGGATTAAAGTGTTATGGTTGACATATTTCTCTTGAATTTTCAATTATTCAGATTATACAGATCGATGTGTTCAATAGCAATAAATTATAATTTTATGTTTTTCTATACCTTTTAACCAAATTTCTATGGAATGTTTCCCAGAACATTGACTCAATCACTTTTTATTCTGATATACACTTTCTTCAATACAAATTCCATTCGCTGTTAAAGATTTTTGGATAGGGCAATTGTAAATGTCATGGTTTTTTCAATGTAGAATAATGGATAAGGTATATTTCACCAAAGTTTAAAAACAATACACTTTTCCACTTCAAAGTTAAACAAAATTCATTTGTGGCACCCTAAAATGACATCCTAAAAGGTATGTGTTTACATTTTCTGAATGACCTAAATATTCAAATCCTATTTTGGCTAAAATAATGCCTGAATACAGATTAAAAAAATACCAACACTGGCTTTTGGATAGCCAGATTACTTGTTGGTGTCTGAAAGAAAGACGTGGCAGCTTGAAAATGTAGAACACATACAGATGCTGATACAGAAGCACCACATTTGGTCAGAAACGACCTCAAAGGATTAATTCCCTGTTGCATCATTTTAATCCTCCTGGCCTTTTTATATAAATGTTGTTCTGTTCGGAACAGGCAAAATTACTCAGTACTGTCACTGATACAAAAACACATGCTGGTAATTGCTTTTCACAAATATTTTAGATTGTCCTTCACACAGCTGTTCCCTGTTCTTTTCTTTGGCTAAATTTAGCCCCATGCCAGCACAAAGCCAGCCATCCTTTGTGGAAAAACACGTTGTCTTTAAAGCCCTCAATTTATTCCAAATCCCATTGTATTGTATCAACACCCACTACATTTAATGCACTTGTGTCTCATCCTCAAATCTCCAAGTCTGTTATATTAACAAATATTCCTTTTGGGAGAGTTACTGGTAATACAGTGTGTACAATAAGATTTGGTTGGAAAATCAGTAAGAGTCATATGAAACAATTTAGGTCACCAGTTAAAGAGCTATCACAGAGCTCCAGTAGTACAGAAGTAGCTCAAGATCTGCAGTTTTTAGATACTTGAATACAGCGAGAGCAGCAAAAGTGGGTTTATGAACTAAAATTATTAGGTTTTCAACACTGATTCTGTTGGCTGCATACTCTTAACATTGAAGGGTTTGTGTCTGCACTGTTTAAATTGAAGCCAGACCATTGTAAGGAAGTAGAGAGGACATAAAGGATGAAGGAGCAGACCATATAATTACCACATTGAATCTCTGTTTTTGGTGGAAATTTTTTCCAATAACTGTGATGTAATATCTTCAGTAGGTTCTGTTTTCTTTATTCTTTTGTTCCCTAACAGAATGGCAGCTCTGCTCAGCAAATTCAGGATAAGCTTCTCTGACATCACTGTCCTCGGCGATATCAACATTAAGCCAAAGAAACAGAAGTAAGACTTTCTCACCATTTAACTGTAAAATAAACTTGCCTTCAAGTAACGTGCTTTCACAGAAAATATTGTTCTTGTTTCTGTAAAAATTAATCATGAAGTATTATATTTATATTTTCTGAAAAGCCACACTACAGTTTTGTAAAGAGCTGAAAAGTAAATGGTTTTATGATGATGATTTTTATGCTGCTCAAGTGGATGCAGCAATTTTGAAACAAGTGTTTCGCTGTTCCAATGCATTATATCTGTCAGACAGCACTTCCAGTAGCTCTTGGCCCACCTCAGGGGTGAGCACTCAGTGAATTATTGCACTGAATAAGTGGCTTGATAAGAGTAGAGTGAAGCCGGCAGGGTTTAGTAACTTAAGGATATTTTTGATCGATCATATTTTTAGTTTTTTTTTTTACATTTATATGTAATATAATGTTTAACAAATTAGATTCATTTGGGTGCCAAGATACAACAAGGGGAGAGCTAAAAAAATGAAGATTAATTTAACTTTACAATTAAGGCTTAAAGTGAAGTGCAAAGTACCCCGCTGAAAACTGAAGGTAGCACAACTGGTCACTTGAGGTTCCGCTGTTGACATCTTCCAGCGGAGTGATGAATTTTGACACGCATAATGATGTGTTTGGAGGATGCGGATTGAGTGTGACTCCCCTCCTGCCCTCCTCCTAGTTTAGCCACCTTTGAGGAGATGATCGAGCCCTACAAGCTGAAGGAGGATGACATGGAGCAGGAGGCCGCCGAAAAGCTGAAGGCCGAGGAGCCGTGGAGGATCACCGATAATGAGCTGGAGCTGTACAGGGCCAAGGTCAGCCCCTTATCTCCCGACGGGCAGAGCCGGCCTCCACTGTCTTCTGCTGTCAGCAGCGATCCATCGCCCTGGGCCTGGGTTTGCCAACTGCTTTGCAGACGCCTGTCAAGGGCCTGTAGCAGCAGCATGCAATTTAAACTAACATGTCTGCATGCTGTCCACAACAAATACGTTAATGCTAGCAAAGGCCAAGGCCCTTGTGGGATGACATGAGGCATCATGGTACATGAAGTGTATGACATTGAGTGCTCCAGATGGAACAGCGAGGAGGAAGCCAATCAACAGTGGTTGCTGAGGTGGTTAGATCAGAGAAGCAGACGAGGACTGATAGACAGGGCTGAAGAGAGCAGCATGGTGAGGGAATAGATGGTAGCTTTGGTGGACCAGGCTGAGGATCGGTGCAGTAGACAGAAGTGAAACAGTGAAGAGATTCTTGATTGTTATATGGGAGGTGTAAAAGGCTGCAGACTTCCTGTTATGCTGCAGTGCTGAATGGATGCCAGTGCTGTGAACTTGTAATCTAAAAGCAAAGTGAATGCATTAACTGCTAATGTTTTTACTGCAGACGAATCGGCAGGTCAGACTGAACGAACTGCTGAAGGAGCACTCAAGCACAGCAAACCTCATTGTCATGTAAGTAGAAGATATATTCATCTTTAAAGAGAGTCACATGGATTCAGTCGTGCATAAGTGGGCACTTCCAATGCCACTATGCTGTTCAGGGGAGCCGCCACTCATGCCTCTAATAGTACCTGAAGTAATATTCTGTCACCACGCTTCGCGCAGATGGATGTTGGTTTTAGAAGGCATTGTAGCTCATTTGTCTTCAACCTGGGTTAACAGTGCTGAAAGGAGTCAGCTCTCTCTGTATGGTTAATGGAGTGCTTTAAACTGTTTTGAGACACATCTGTGTTATTTATTAAATAATGAAAGCAGTTTGATTTATGGTTTGTAGATAACATTTGAAAAAGCATTAATGAAGTACGTTGTGCTACTGTCAATACCACAGGTTGGATATGGACATCAGAAATAACATTTGATTACATTGACCCCCCCTAATTATCAATTGGTCAATAAAATGACTTTTATAGTTTAAAATAATTATAGTATTAAGAATAAATATGTGCTATGATCAGGAAATCAGGTTTTATTGCGTTTTTGTATATTTGCACCAAAAATACAACAGTCATTTTGTCAAATGCATTAAGAGCAGCGTGATTCACTGTATGCCCTTGACAAGCTGCTTGGTATTTAGTTTTTTGGTTTTCAACCTAAAATCAGTAAACAGTTCAGACCCAGGGAACTCGACAATGTGACTTAACTGTCAAATTACGAACATTAATGACTCATTAAATGCTGAGGAGCAACTGAAACCAGCACCCTCCTGGTGGAGTTTCAAGGGCAAGGCCATATAACTCTGATTTAGGGCATTTGGAATTGCTGAAAGACTACAGAGCAAGTCCATAAACACTACGCAAAGCTGTAGTTTCCCATTCGTGATTTACCATGTGGCTGTTGCCTACATATGCACTAAAGATAGACCTGTAGCACAGACATGTATTACACTGGGCTAATATCTAGCTAAAGGCACGCCAGTCAATGTAGCGATGCGCCCTACAGTCAAGGGAGGTTTTCATATAACAGAGTAGAGCCATTTATTTTCTGAAAGTAACTCCTTTGCTTGATCGAGCCTCTGCGATATGCTGGTGCTGGTTGCATAGACCTCCGGAGCACTGAGCTTGCAGATTAGCTTTCGGATTGGAAAGTGAAAAAGAGAAGCTGGTTACACACGGTTCAAAGGACACACACTGTGTCATACTCCCTATAGAACTGATAGTGGCTGGGGCTGCAGATTTTAATGGGATAGTCATACCAAATCGGGGAGTAAAGAATTAGGAGTCAGGAAAAAGAAATGTATTAGCGCAGTGTGATTCTGATAAATACATCCCATGCTAGTGCTGACTGTGCCCTCTGTCTCCAAACTGTCTCCTAGGAGCATGCCCTTGGCCAGGAAGGGGACGGTGTCCAGCGCTTTGTACATGTCCTGGCTGGAGACCCTGTCCAAAGATCTGCCCCCTATCCTGCTGGTCCGTGGCAACCACCAGAGTGTCCTCACCTTCTACTCATAACACACCCAACCACCTCTAAGACCGCTGTAGAACACATGACAACATTTCACCAGACAAAGGGGCGAAAATGAGCAAACCTTTCAGATAATGATAATAATAACAACGTTAACAAAGAGAAACCAAATAAGCATGATGCGCTGGCGAAGACAAGTCGTGCGTCTGCTCTCCACGAGCTATGGTTTTGTCTCTCAAAGAGTGGGCTGAGAACGTAAGAACGTACCCCCGCACTAATTCAAGTGTGTCAGCACCAACCAAGAAAAGTCTTGTGTCATTTTTGTACAATTGAACCTATCAGCAAGTTCTTTTTCTGGCATGACTGCACACATTTAGTGTTACTGTTGGTATTATCATTGAGTCATTCATACATTTGCTCATTTTAGAATAATCACCAGCTTTTCTGTTCTTTTGTTGACAAAGTATGTCAATACTATCCTCAAGCTATTTTTTCATTTTGTTGTGCTTGAGTCAGATGGGAATCATATAAGATCTCATAATATGAAAACTCTGAGGAAATTTAATTGTGTTTAATCCTAAAATGAGAATATTTTATAAGAATTTTTTGCAGTGCATGCCAAGGTCTTATTTCTGTTCATTACCGGAGACAGAACAGGCTATTGCCTGTTTTGTATGTTATTTCCATTTTCCAACTTTCTCTTTCTCTTTCTTACTTTAAGTTTGCCTGTTAATAGCCAAAGTATGTTTTCCTACTCTGTGAGTAGTTAACCTCAAAGATTAAAGATGTTCTCTAATGAATTAAACTAAAATAGTTTGCACTGTGATTATTTGATAACCTGTAAATTACTTACAATGGTCTAGTAAACTAAACAAGTGGGAAATTAATGGAAAATTAATTTGCTGGAGGAATATTTATTCTGATCTATACATATCTCCTTGTGGTTATCATTTTGGTTGTATTTATTTTTTACATAGTAATAAAATGTATTTTAAATTCCATGTTGAACTCACATGTCCCCTTCACAATTTCCCTAAATATGTCCATGTTTTATATGCCTTTGAAAAGATCTGTGATGAGAAGTGATCTTTTTTTACCCGTTTCCAGTGGGTAACATATTCCTCCAGGTTTGAACTGAATGTCTTCATATATTACACCATTAACTGTCAAAGGGATGGGTTTTGGATGTTGGAAATTCTTAACAATTGTCACCATTTCTGTATATTATCATAATAAATAAAAATCATTTGAAGAATAGTTTGAAAGCTTTCCATTTTGTTCAAGATGAAAAAATGCATGTGTCTGATTTAGCCATAACTTAATAAAAAAAGATGACTTTGACTGTAGCTTACTGGGTAATGGGCTCTGAAATGTGCATATTGTGTCCCAGAGAAGTAGAGTTTCTGTTGGCATGGTGTGTAGATATGCCTGTGTTAGCTGCAAATAAAATAAACACCTCCAATGCAATGGCTGTGTGGCTCAGCTATTCAGAGTAGAATATATAAAATGCAGGGGGGAAAACCACTACAATGAATCAAAACAATATGTTAGGTATGTCTCAAAAAGGCACCCCTAGGAACAAATGGAAATGAGGAAAAAATAGAATTTGGCTATACCTTGTGCATTTTTATTTTTAAGCTACAAGTTTCTGTTATATAAAATGGGGTGTATTGGTCTTCTTAAAAACAGGACAGTGTACAAAATGGGGATGATAAAAAGAATATTTTCTATTTGTACATAATATTTCTATTCTTGTTTTTCTGAGATATTTTCATTCACTGGTGTGCACAATGTTCCAACTCCCAACAAAAAAGTGACGCTACAAAAATGGGCAGCACTTGGATTTGTTACACTCAATAATTTGTTGTGGTACCCTCGATTTTAGGAATATGGCAAAGACTTTATCCTCTCCGCCTACGGCCAGGGAGCAAAGGTGGCCGCAGTTTTATACCGTTGTTTTGTGCTCTCTACAACCTCTGGGAAATTAGCTTATCAATCACAACACAGCGCAGATGGCACCCTCACTGAACTCATTACACCCCATGAAAATGACATTGCCGAAAACCAGAAAAACCTGTCCTCGGTTTCCTCTTATTTGTTCTCAGGAACCTCTGGGAAGTACGATTTTGGGATATTGACTGCAGTGAATTCTGAGATTTATTTTCTTTCTCTGAGATCTTATATATTGATAGTTTTCTCAGCCTAAATGAAAGTAGTAAAACAATAGTACATATACAGGTGCTAAATTTCAAAACATCAAAGGTATAGGTAATGGCCTACCATATTTTTAAGTTTGGAAAATGATAAAGTATATTTACATAAATGATAATATGCATTTTAATTAAAGCAATTTTTATTTAATAAACATTTACAAACAGCTGAAATCTTTAAATGTTTATTAAATGTTTAATTCATCATAGCAGTAGTCTTAGAAGACATGTTTAGCAATTTATAAGTATTTTAATCATTTACAAAAATAAAACCAAAACCCATGTCAGATGGCAGTATATCATGGAATAAAAGCGGGCATAATCAATAAAAACACATGATATTCATACGCATAGTTAGCTTTACAGTACTTAGAACAAACTCGCAAGCACAAGTGGGGAATATGATATGAAGCATGTGTGCTCTGTACTGATTCATCTTCAAACACAAGGTATAAGCTCATATTTGTAAATGGCACATTTTTCACAGTTTCACTGCATTTACCTTTACCCTTGCTTTGCACTTTAATTGGGGGATAATATTTCTGACTTCTCGGTGGCTTCCATTCTTTAAGTCCACGGGTTTCTTTCTTCTCTACATCAACAGTGCCACCTAGTGTTCGTATTGTGAACTGTATGATTGCAGGTAGCGTAAGGATAGGCTAGACATCTGCATGTATAATTTTAGCAGGAAGGCAAGAAACAATCATTACGGTTTTTTAAAGTTGATAAATAGTTTATTGGTCTTTCAAAAGTAAAACATGAAATATATCGCAGTTGTCAAATCTAATACTTAAACGTTCTCGGTGAAGAAATGATATCACAGGGAGTATATTTATGTGTAGCATATACTGTACCTTGAAAACATACGCTGTTAAAAACAAATTGGAACAAGAACTGTTACATTGGTTGAGCAGATGATAAATGAAGTATTCTAGTGGATAATATTACAGACGACGCTGAGAGCCATTTTCTGTCTATATTTGGCCTATACATTTGGTATCTTGGTCATGTGGATCATTAGTAATGGAAATATAGCTGCTATAGGCAAACATCTTGATTTTTGTTTCTTGCCCTGTTGCTCAGACAAAGGATGAAAACCGTAACTGATCTAGACGGCATTTTGTCCATATTTTATATATTCTAGGATATATTTTTGGCCCACCTTTGCAAAGGTAATGTGAGCATCTTCTGAGGGTGGCACTTTTTAACCGCGTGAGGCGCTGTTTGACTTCTCAGGCTGAGCAATTTTGTGGTACAACTTGTCCCCTCCTTTCCGACACAAATTTTCCCCGTTCACACCTTCAGAAAAGGAACTGCAGCTGTTATACAAAAATTCCAGTTTTCTTCAACATTGATTAACAATCCTAAGGGACATCAGCTGAAGTATTGTACCTGTGTACTGGCGGTGTTTGTGTTGGGATTCAGAACACGTCTGCAAAGAATCTTCTCAATTACCTTCAAAGGTAAAAATACATATTTTCACCCCTCATGGAACGGATATTAGCAAAGCGATTCGAACTGGTATTGGTAAGACTGTGGCTGTCTCTTATCGATTGAAATATGTTTATCAGACAAATCCCCTTTGATTTAAACAGTTTTCTTATAACTACAATTCTGTCTTGAAAATACCTGCTACCTATTACTTACAAGGGTTATATGGACGGGTTGCCGATTTAGCTAGTTGATTACATATGTCTGAAATTAACCATGGTGTTGTATCAGTTTGTAAGGGCAACAGTTGATAGCTATATGGGAGTGGACATTGTAAGTGTCAGCTAAAACACAGTCTGAATGACCTGTGCTGTAATGGATGACTTGCGAAGCGGGTTTTCTTATGTTCAGATGTGTCTTTTGGATTTTGCTCAAAATGACATGCAACATGTGCCCGGTTATGTCCTTTGTTACTTGTTCAATATTATGACCAGCCAGCAGGAAAGTAGATGGAGTTTAATAACTCTATAAAATCAAAATCCCCCCCTGTTGGGTCTGTTCCAAATCCAGCACAAGCAAGCGTTTGATGTTGAGGGGTGTGTGTACAAAATATCAGCCCAAGAGTCCAAGCCTGCCACCGCTGATACTCGTGTTTAGCGATGCATAAACGTACATTGACGACAGCTTTAGTGTAACGTCGAAGTCTGACACACTGGGGAAAATGATGGCTTTGGTGTTGGCCATGTGTATGGTCGTGTCTGGTTTTAAGAATGCCAAGAGTTGACAACCAACACCTTTCTGTCTATTGTGTACATTACTGATACCTGGTTATGTAAAATAAATAAAGATGTTCATCTAAACACCTCTCCTTTATCCTATCCTTAATGTTTTTCCAGGCTAGCGTCTATGCAAAACTGGACCACCAAGAAAGCAAACACAATTCTGCTTCAAGAAAACTGTTCAATCTCTGATCCTTAAGTAAAAAAAAGAAAAAGGTTTTCCTCTGAAAATAGATGTCACACATTTGACACATTTTCCTGCAGTACAGCGGCATGCCTTTTCTGTGGTGTCAGTTAATAACTCTTAACCATCAGAATAGTGACTTTGGGACAAATTGACAAATTTCAGATGTTCATGGTGCCACTGGTTATGGGCAGAAGTCCACATTAGTTGGGCAACAATTTATTCAGCCTTACCAAGATAAAAAAGGGAGTTAAGTCAGGTAAAATCATCAGTCTTATCTAGTGACCTATCCTGGCCAGCCAGATGCCTGCAGGTGTGTGAATGAAGGATATGGTATGTCAACTTTCTGTTAATCCAATAGACTAGGCCAGCACTACTCAACTCCAGCAGCATTGTATATGTAGGTATTTGCTCCAACCACTCATTACACCACATAATTTTACTAATTAGTTTACCTTCTTGGTCCAGAAGATGAGCTAATTTGTGAAATAAGGTGATGCTCCAATACATCTCCACACTGTGGCCCTCAGGACCTGGAATAGAGAAGGCTGATCAGTGACTTGAAGTCTACATGTGCTTTACATAAAGTACTCTCCACTGACACAATGACTGCATCGCTCAGCTGATAATCTGCCTGCACAGGAGAACAAATCCCTGTCTGTGCTTCCCCAATGTGACAGATGATGCAATGCTGTCACTGTGAGGCAGGTTATTAAATATGAATGGGAGACAAAAATAGTTGATTTTCATACATTATATATGCATTTGCAAGACATTCTTTTGTGAAACAGGTGCTGCTCTAGAGGTTAAAGAAAGCTCCAGGTCCAGAAACCCTGTACAGAGTGGCCAGAGCACTAATGCATGGTCCAGAAGCCCTGTACAGAGTGGCCAGAGCACTAATGCATGGTCCAGAAGCCCTAATGCATGGTCCAGAAGCCCTGTACAGAGTGGCCAGAGCACTAATGCATGGTCCAGAAGCCCTGTACAGAGTGGCCAGAGCACTAATGCATGGTCCAGAAGCCCTGTACAGAGTGGCCAGAGCACTAATGTTATGAAATGCATGGAAAATCTGGCCGCACTTTTAACAAATTTTTGCTTATAAAGGCTTTGTGAATCATACATAAAGCCTTCATTAACACATATCATATTGCCTTCATAAACCATACTTGAGCAAATGTCATAGTTCATAAAGTGAGACATAACACTTTCTTATGTAACAAGTTATACCAAATCTGATATAGCCAAGAATGTCACCTGACTAAAGGCTAAATGTTATAAAGGGTGACATAAAACATGCGTTTGTGATGCAAGGCTAACATGGCATAACACATGATGTCACCTGGTGTCTCAGTTTAATGAAAGCTTTCTCAGCATTGCTTATAATGTGTGAAAATTATTGGCAAGCTAAATAAGAAAATTACAGTTACTGAAACTTAATGTTGCAGTTAAATGTTGCACTGATCAGTTCATTGCCATGATATACTTTATCAAGGTAAATTAGTGTGCCGGTACATTCATTAAACTGAAAGGAACACTGCTGAATCCACTGAAAACAATGGGCTGGGAAAAAACCTACATATCTATGTTTCAAGTGCATATGTAAATAATGTCAAATTATTATTTTTATTTTTTTTTGCAGTTGCACTCATATATTTGTATTCTTGCTGTGTTTGTATGATCTGCCCACTCTACATGGGACTGGGTGCAAATATTTAGTCCTCAGAGTTGCCATAGAGGAGAATTATGTTACCTTCTTAGAAATCTGAATGGAGAAAGTGTTTTTATGACACCGGTCAGGAAAAAAAATTGGTTTTCCTTCCCGCTGTGGTTTGCATTTGCATGCTGCATCATGGGAATGACTGGTGTTGGCTCCGCTTCTGTAGTTGGTGCATATCTTGCTTAGCTCTTTCATCAGCATTGTTGGGCACTTTTTTTGTACAGCAGCACCCACAAATCAAACAGCACATCTGAATTTGTCCCTTTGGAGTGTTTTAGTCGCCTTACTTCTAGTGAGCAGTCAGCCCACTGCGTCTTTTAAGACAACTTTCTTCTTCCCGCATGCCAGCGTTGGGATTTTTAATGTCCACACCACCTGCTATGCAATATGTGGGTGGAAGGCTGTTTGAATGTGGTTGAAGGGAAACTGGGAACCTGCAAAAGCTGCACACATATTGGTGTCAAGTTACACGCCAGCACCAAAAGCTAGCCTTGTATTCATTGAGTTCTGCATGTGGAGAACCCATTAAATGTTATTCCTGTGAATCTGTATCAATTTACCAAAACTTTCCCACACTTTTGTCTGGGCGTTTTCTTTACATTACAAGCCATATGGCAATGGGAGGCTTTGTGAAATGCATTAGCTGTTTGCATCCCAAAAGGGGAATAGTATCAGACCTGTGTAATCATGAATCCTTTACCGAGACTGCGGAAATACAGGCTTATTATTTCAAATGAAAGACCCTCATTTTACGTGAACCCCCATTAATATGGTTTATCGCTGGGAGCAGGGCAGTGTGGGATGGGTTTCTGTATTGTAGGGGAAAGTGATGGCAAGAAGGAGAAAGAGAAAAAGATCAATTTAAAAGGCCTTTATACTGGGAAAGTGCCTCTTATGAATCAAGGTGTCTTTAAGAATGATGGATTTGGCTCATATAAGTTGAGTTCGTGTCCCAGAGGAAAAATTCTTTCCAATCTGCAGCTCAGCCGCAATTTTTCAAAGCAGTATATGTGAACCCTCAAGTTTTTACATGCTCCATTCCCCATTCTTAACAAGGGAAATGAGGTCTAAAAAATGCCCTCACGACATTGTGAATGTGAACACCTGTTTCATTGCAGTTTGAATGATGTGTGAGTGGCAGTTTGACTGCTTTTTGTGTGAGGTTTTACTCACACTGACTCATGGAGGTATTTGGCACTCAGCGTTGCTGTATTTATTATGATGAGAAAGTAACCGCTTTAAAACGTATCCATTCTGCAGGTGAACAATGTCGGTTGTTACACAAACTGTAGAACATGCCCAACAAAAAATCATAATCACTCAGCATTCGGATAGATATAAACAGGTCACTCTTAATGATCAGGATTAAGTATGTTATGCCATTATAATATGATTAATATAGTGATTAACAAAGGGATTAATACATTGGATTACAGAAGTTATTTTAAGTTTAGTTGTGTCAGCAGAACGAGAGGGCAGAGGCGGAACTTTAGGATAGATTTGGTTATGATCCTACAATTATGAATTGTTTTCGCACAATGTGATCCGCATGGAATCAGTTGCCCATATTAAGAGCAGAAGAAGAGACCACTAGCGTATTCATGACTCGACTTGAATGAGTACACTGACTGCATTCTAAACTGTGGGCAGGATGGGTGAACTGTGTCGGATGGCCAGTTCACTCTAGGTGTCCTCCACACTGTTGTCATAACCAGTGCTCAATGGCATAGAGAATAGATTTGATGGTTCACCTTGGATAATTCAACATTGCAGGGTAGCTGCAGTTTTGGTATATTTACATGTCGGGGTTGTAATCTCATTTTTTTAGTTAGACTTTTGTTTGACCTACACACACTATCCCATGTGGATATAACAGTAAACAATGATATATTCATTCATGCACAGTTATTCCTACAACAATTTGTTGTTGTTGTTGTTGTTGTTGTTGTTGTTGTTGTTGTTGTTGTTGTTGTTGTTGTTGTTGTTGTCTGACAGTGGGTGTTTGAAAACTGCATAATAATAATGCAATAAATTTGTGTATCAGGTTAAATCCAGGATAATGAGAAAAGTCATTAAGACGGCATTCAATCACTCAATCCAAGGGTGTTGATTTGTGAATGGGCATATTAGTGGACCAAAGCTTGTGAAATGTGAACAAATATAACTTGCTGCAACCGGTGTGCGTGCTTGGCACCCAAAAAGTGGCCCTTTGCTATGGAAAAATTTCCAAGGCACGGCCATGCCTGTGTTGTTTTCCCTTTAATTGTTCACCGCCTATTGTGTGTACATGGGAGATAGATTGTGCATTCCTTTTGTGAAGGTTTGTGTCCTTTGGGCCTACCGCGGTGGCCCATACCTTTGTTCTGACCAACCAGACAGCTGCCACCCTGGCAACAAGGACCAGGCCAGAGGTATGAGGCAGGGCATCTGAAAACACGGAGGACAGTTGTCCCATGTAGTGCTTTGGTGAAAGACAGTTTAGTCCCGTTTAGTGTGAGACTAGCAAGACTGTATCAACTGGATTTTTTTTTTTTTAAGGGGACAGATAGATTTATTTCTCATTTTCTTTCTCTGTGTCTTTCTTTGAATTGCTACATGAAACAGCTTCTCCAGTTGTTACTCCAAAGGGAGATATGTGGAATATGTTTAGGTAATGATCTTTGTTTTTGTTAAAGTTTTTCATTTTTGAAGGGGAATGTCCTATATAAAACACAGGCACATCTCAGACTAATGTGGAACAAAAACGCAAAATCAAGAATCTATGACATGGGAAGTTATGAGAAGTCATAAATATTAAAATATGTTACATCTGAAAGAAAAACATAACTTAAACAGGATTTTATAAACAGGTTCAGGTGTTGTATAGAAATCTAGGAAAAGGTATTGACTCTCTCAAAGAAAAACTTCAATTTCAAGAGTCAGGTATACATACATGAATGAATGAGAATAATTCATTGAGCAGTCCTGCCTTTTACAATAAACCCTTGTATAGGCCCATACTTGCAGCCTGCTTGTTGTAGTCATGGCATTGATTGAAATCATTGCCTGTGACCTTGCTGTTGAGTGCTGGTTGCAGAGAGCTGTGCTAGTGTGTCTCCTTTAGCACTGCACTTGCTTTACGGAGTCAGTTTCACAGCAGGAGTGACTGTGCGAATGCCGAGTGTCCAGTGATCTGTGACTGAGTGGGGGACAAAGACCTCTCAGGGCGTGGGGTTCTCAGACAGAAGAGAGCCCCTTGGCTCTCTCCATAGCCCCATCCCCGACCCTCACAGTCGGGAAGCCCAAGGCTCCGCATCTCTGCTGTCCCGACTCTGCTTTCGGCCTCTCGGCTCTCGAGGAGTCAAGGTGGGTGAAAGCCTTACTGCGGCTGCATGTTTGCTCTTGCGGATCGATCGGGGCCGGCGGTTAAAGAGCGTTCCCGCGTGCTCCTCTTTGCGTGTCGTTCACGCTTCATTTACGCTGCCCTGTGTGGAATGCCTGGACTAAGTCCTTTTGATTTGCACTACGCAACCTGGCTCACGGTAAGAGCTCATTCAGCGGCATGCAAGCATCGGATCCCACCCAGTTGGTAGACTGCCTAACTAATGTACATACTGTTGGGGGTTTTTGTATTCATTCTCTATCCATGAGGCCTGGGGCCCTCATCAACCACGCTCCTATTTTGTTCTCTCCTTTTGAGGAAAAGTGTTGTACAAGTGTACCAGGAACAAAGGATAGCACTGTTTTACAAAACCCTCTGCACAACCCTTAGCGCACAGACACAGGATTAAGTGAACATTCCATCCCCCCCTGAATAGCTTCTTCAGTGGCATCTTCATGTTAACAGTTATGGTAAATGTTTTGGCTCTTTGAATGGATGGTCCCCATTCCCCATCTCTCAGCAGAAGAAAGGGGATTTCTCTTCTGAATGTAAATGTGAAGTGACAGAGGACTAAGCAGCGGGCTCTTTTGTAAAAGGCAAACTAATGATGAACTAGAAGGAGATTGCTCTCCTTGCATGTACATTCAATGGGATGTCACTATTATTTGCTCTTTGTGGACAAAAGTTATGAAGGCTGCCTGAATCCTGAGAGGATCTCAAGACGGCACAGTCTGAATGATGGCTTTCTCTGTTAAACTATGAACACAAGTCAGTTTTTCTCTTTGGACCAGCATACTCTGGTTTTCAATGTGGCTTAGTGTCTTTGTTGCTCATTTTAAGTCATTGGGTGTGACAGATGTAAGTACGTCTATGTGAAACAATCCTTGGAACCTGTAGACCTGTTTCCCTATCATTGGTTTACACCAGCAGTCTAAACATTTTTTAGGCCTTCAGTGTGGTCTATGACTGCAGATGAATCATATGAAACATGCTCTGATTACAGGTGGTTCATGCTGGAATTCTAGTGAATTCCTTTTGTTTTCAGAAGTCCCCCACAACACCAAAAGGCTTGATTCACTTGATATTTTTACATAGGTCAGAAAAGAAGATTACCGATGAATTGAGAAAATTGCTGAAACTTCTGATATATGCCTTAGGGAAAAATGGTTCTACAAGTAAATACTTTTTTTTTTTTTAAATAAATCTTTACGTTTTGATTTGGATAGCAGTGCATAAGAAAGCAGAGAGTCACTGTATACTCAGGTAATTGAGTTTTCCTAAAAGCAAAGTAATAATTTCTGGTTCCATGTACCCTTTGTTTGCCTTTCCCAAACTGTAATCCTTTGAGAAGATCTTACATGTAGGCCAGATTCTGTTTGCATGCCCTGACATACCAGAGAGAAATTTATTTGAGAGATTTTGAAAGTGATTGAGTTTTGAAAAATCAAATTTACATAATACATTATCACTCTAAGGAATCAACATTTTGGCATTTCTGTTAACCACATTAATTATCACCTAAGCTTTAACAAGCTGATTTATCCAGCAATCCCTAACATTTTTCTGTTGGATTTCTATCCATACTTAAGACAAGAGAATAAAAAGCACAAGATATACCTTTGCACTTTAGTTTCCATGAATTAAACAATTAATTAACCAAGAGAGGAATTCAGCGTCTCCATACATTACACATATATTGTTATTAGTACCTTATGAAATTAATGATGGCAAATGCTTGTGTTTTAAGCATAGATAATGCTATGAAGACGTGACAAAACTTTTGGTTTTTCTGCACAAAAGCTGAATAGTCTTTATTAATGACAGATTACTATTTGTCCTCGAAGGGCGAGAAATACAAATGTAGTACTCATAGGTTTAAAGAACCAGTGGTGCCTGTCCCTCAGAATGATACTTTACAAATTTACAATGTAAATTCAAAACAGCACACCTTGTGAGACCCCCGTCTTTGTATAAGCATCAGATATATTAGAAAGATATTATATAACAAAGGTGCCTAACAACTCTGTATGCTAGTCTCATGTGTGGCATTTGTTATAGCACCACATAAAAAATGCAACACATTTTCTCTGTTGGAAGCATGTCGATATTTTCCTTGGGCGTGTTTAACCTCTGATTAGCAGTGTCAATTACAGGAGCGAGTAAAAGAGATGAGTATGTGAACTTAAACCTAGTAAATGTTCTCTTTTCTATCATGTATCATGTAAAAAATAGCATTTAATTATGATTCTGGGTACAAAAATGTGATATAAACTTTGCAAAATAGTAGAATTGTAGAAAGAAACATGCTACAGTCCAAACCCTACTTTCACAAACATACGATGACTCTTGCCAAATCTAACCTGATGATACCCATATCATTAACACAGAAAAAGTGGTCTGTGAAAATGTAATTCAGAGGGTGGTGTCTCACTGACCTCATAACAGAGGTGTTGTTTCATGCAGTAATGTGGTAAAAATGTTCTCTAATCTCATTAGAAGGGAAGGATAGAAAAGCAGGTCTTATGTGAAGTCGGTAATGATGCATTCTGGGATTTATAAAACAGCATTGGTCCTCAAATAGCACCTCTGGCCTCCCAAATGGCTCAGTCTGTAACTTAACAGTTGGTGAGAGTGCCTCCCCATGCAGAGGGTGAGCCCTAGATCCCCTGAATATTAGCTTTTCCAAGCCAGGGCTGTGTCATTATCCAGCTATGGCCGAGAGTCTGCAACAGCAGAATACAATTGGAATTTTTATTACTGCTGGAGTAAAGTTAGCTTAGGCCTCTTGGGTTACAGCTGCACAAGCGCCCCCTAGCTGCTAATAATAGTACTACAGCCTATCAGTTGTTGTCAGTGAACAATGGCTGGTCACTCTCCTGGAGTATGTTTTATGGCTTGCACTGTGGAAAGCAGGTATTGGCAAGTGTGTCAGAGGAACACACACACTCACCTACAGTGCCGCCAGTGCAGAAGCTTATCATGGTGGGAATTTCCAAATGGAATGAATAAGAGGAGGGAGAGATCATACCAGCTTTAGTTCTGTTCTGAAAGGTTTAAAGGTCACATTTCTATTATGCAGAACAGCACCTACTTATTGTTTGCATAAAACATTTTTGGCCAGTGTCAGTCATAACTGCAGATATCAACCTTTTCATCAGTCTTTTTCAGCCACGTTAATGGCAGGAAAAATGGTGCTCATTATAGCAGGCTGCTTATCAGAATGTGGTACTGCCATCTCCCTTCTTCTCTTATTAAGTCAACAAACCCATATCTAATTTTCCTACTCATTTATTCAGCACTGAATGAATTAACAGAGCTCACTGTTTTGTGTGTAATTTTAGCAGTACTTGTAAAATGAGAGCTAAAATGAAAGCCATATATCTTGTTTTGTGTTGCAGGTCTGCCTGATTGAGGTTGGAACAAGTTCCTCTGGAGTCTTGAGTTTCTCTCCTCTGCCTGGTCCAGGGTTGGTTTAATTCTATGAGATAAAAACGATCTCACATGACTCAGGCACGGAGCTCAATCCACTTAAATCCAGACCCTTGACTGCCCTCTGTCAGGATCTGCTTCCTGTTTTCTGTTTCCTTTTTTTGTCGCGTTTTATCCTTGTGGACATCTGGAACAGGAATGAACACGTAAGGACTGTCGAGCATGAGTGAGTTTTGGTTCTGCTTCAGCTGCTGTATAGCAGAGCAGCCTCAGCCGGTAAGTTCATTCCACTCTGACTTCTCTGTTCACACACTCACTCACTAAGGACTAATTTGGCACCAAAATTAAAACTAGAACTAAAAAGGCCACCATACAAAGCCTCACTTTTTTAAACTACTCTCCATGAAAAAAAAACAGGCAAGCTCTCTGAAGTGGAAGGGGAGAATCTGAGGACAGATAACGCAACCAATAAATGTGCTAATTCTATGAATTTTTGCTTTAGATAATTTTGGTTAAAAACACATCTGAACTTGGCATTCCTTATGCAATTTGATATTGCGCTGACCCCATTGTTATTTCAGTGCATCCCGTCACTTATTTATACATATACGTTTCATCAAGACATAAAAGAGGGAATTGTCCTATCAACATGGCAATGAATATGGATTTTGACAAGGATTCTGAAAAGGGTTATGTTAAGAAATATGGGATTTGAATGCAACACAGCTTTCACAAGGATATGTCAAAGCACCATGTTGTTGTAGCTAGAACAATCCATTGGTACTTTGATATTCTGAAATAACTTGATATATATAGTTATTTATTTGAAAATACCTTTTAAAAACATAATTTGTATTTGTATGCCTGGGCTTACAGGCTTCACACAGTTCTACTTGCCAGTTAGTTCATCTTGGCCTCTCCCTGTTCCTCTTTCACCTGTGTGAATGATGGTGATTATATTAAAATTGTTAAGATTGTAAGAGGATAAAGGTCTACAAAGATAGGCTTTTCTGGCTTATTCTCCTTGTCTTGTATCCATCACTGACATTTTACTCAATATAAGAACAGTCAGCAATGGTTTCATCTGACAGAATGAAGTTAATTATTAAAACACTGGAAGACCACAGCCAAAGGCTCTGAGAGTGACTGCCATACAAATGAATCTTAAAACTGTGTGTGTGTGTGTGTGTGTGTGTGTGTGTGTGTGTGTGTGTGTGTGTGTGTGTGTGTGTGTGTGTGTGTGTGTGTGTGTGTGTGTGTGTGTGTGAATTGATTTGCTGGAACATCTCTTTACTCATAAAAGGAATTTACTGGGTTTTAAATAAGGCACAAAAGCAGGCTGCTTTTCCTCTGTAGACTCAGGTGAGACTAACAGGACTCTAGCTCTGCATTACTTCCACAGCTTCCATGGCCAAAGGTTATGTCAAATGTTTACCATTAACCTACTGTCTGTCATGTCTTACCACATTGATGATTAATGTAGTGACAAAAAAAGACAAAGACATGCTTTCTTGGCAGAGCTAACTAAATGCCACTAGCCTTTCCCACAAAACGAGAATGCTGAGGTTATGTTCAACCATGTACATGATGCAAGGAGCACCTCTAAAAACTTCACTGCAAAACAGTATGGCGTGATCCCAGTACATTAAATAATATAAATGCCCAAACTTCACAGGAGTAGTTCACCAATCTAAAACACCCTGCTTTAGCAAAGCAAAACAGGGAAGTATGGGAAACATGCAGTTATGGTATGTTGGCTATGAATAGTGGAAACATTACCAGAATACTGTAGATATACATGATATGAGTATGGTATGTAAATTACAATCAATTGCACTGAATAATTGTATTAAATACATATATAAATCCTTAAGCTGGAGGATAGGTTTAGACCAAGGGTATCTCACAGAAACAATGCCAATAGTGAATGAAGTCAGTGGCCAAGATTCAATCAGTAATTGTCCTTAAGTCTGGTTCACAATAAAATGCAAGTATTCATTTTTATCTTCAATGACACATTTTGGCAAATTCAGAAATCATGAAAATTAACTCACCAAATGGTGTTTGTTGAGAAAAAGCATACCAATATTACTGAGTTGTAAGTAAAGGCTACAGTCAAATGTTGATTGAATCCTGGCCAGTGCATTTTAATGGACTTGTTTTCCCTCCTGACATAAATACATGTGCAAATATGCAAGTTCGGTGTAACTGTACAAGCTACCATCCATATTTACAGACCATATATAAACCCTGCTGTGCCCCCTGGTGCGTTTCTTTTCTTTCCTGTTGCTGATGCTGTACATTCCATGGAATTCTCTCCCCCTGCAGAAAAGACGGAGACGCATCGACCGGAGCATGATCGGCGAACCGACCAACTTCGTCCACACCGCTCACGTGGGATCTGGAGACCTTTGCAACGGCATGAACTCTGTGAGTGAGTTAGCTGCAAACAGTTGCACGGCATGAACTCTGTGAGTGAGTTAGCTGCAAACAGTTGCACGGCATGTACTCTGTGAGTGAGTTAGCTGCGGGCAGTAGCACGGCATGAACTCTGTGAGTGAGTTAGCTGCAGGCAGTAGCACGGCATGTACTCTGTGAGTGAGTTAGCTGCGGGCAGTAGCACGGCATGAACTGCAAAATTGCCATGGAAAATTGCCACAGTTAATGCAGTCATTGGCCCAAATCATTGAGTCACTGATACTATTGTAGATCAGATACCAAATCTAGATGTAGAACAAATGACTCAGGTAATTAATTGATTAATGAATACCATATGCCACCAAAGATTGACTGATAGTGATTATGTTGTTGTTCAGAATTAAGTTTAGTCTTCCTTGATTCTGACTATGTTGTAGCATAATAAATATTGAATTGTTTAAAATGCTGGTTTATTTTTGACAATGGAATCATGTATCCTTATAAAACATCACAATGTTTTTTCTTCCTCCTCCTTCAGGTGAACTCTATCCAGAGTCAAATGCAGTCAAAGGGTGGATATGTGGGCGGGGACATACCAGTCAATACTCAGATGTAAGAAGGGGACAGAAAAGAAGAATGACCTCGACAGAGCATGTGTGATGTGATTGGCTGAGCTACTTCAGGGAGCACTCCAACTCAACTCACTTTTACCCAACATATTTTGCCCAACAATTTCAAAGTTGGATCAAGAGAGTGTAACTGTATTGTGTTTTATATTTGTGAAATTGAGTTTTTTCATAACTCATACAACATTGTGAACTTGCGGATCGCTTCAGTCTTTTTTGTCAGTATTGAAAGAAAATGACAGATCCATATAACTTTAACATAAAATTTAAGACAAAGGAATTTCTTTTAAGACTGAATGTAGGTCTCACCTTTCTTTCTTTCTTTCTTTCTCGAGTTCTGTGATCACCTCAAATTTGTATTTAACTCACAGTAACTTCCTGTTCCACTGTAATATCACAGAAAAATGGAAACTTTGACAAGTGCCCAAAAATAAGTACCTTTAGACTGAATTTCCAATATTCAAATAATTTAGGCTCAAGTCAACGTTCAATATAAAATTTTCTAAGCCGTCTCTTGAACAAATGAACTTTCACCCACCCATTATTATAGTTTTGATTGACATATTTTGAAATGTGGAACTAATGTTTTTTAATATCTCAAAACCACTGAAGAAACAGAGCATTTAAAGAGTGAAGTGTTCATTATGACTGAGCAATGTCAAAGGCAAGTACACAACATACACATTTTTTGAGAACAACTAGCTTGGAGCACACTGTAATACCAGTTATGAAAGAATGGTAACATGTCATTGTGGCTGTGGCAAAGAGCCATGTAATAAGGAGATGTCAGTCATTTGTCGAGCTTCTGAATGTCACTGGGCTTATTTCCCAGCTTTCCGCAAAAAGGCAGAGAAGGCACCATGGTATTTAGACTCTCCCTGCTGCCTGAGGATGAACACTGGGGCCCAGATGTGCTGTCAGCTGGCTTTGTGTTGAATCCAATAACAATGTCTGTTTTGTACTGGTTCTTTGAGTCCTGTTAGGACCCCTCAAATGCCAGGATCCTGCTGGCGGGACCACCAATCTCAGACCTTTCCTTGACCCCTCCCTACATACTAATATAAATGTCAGCTTTTCGTTCTTCAGTTTAGCAGCCTGTTACCACACACAGCATTATACAGCAGGATGCGCTACATTTTGGCCATTTATTTTACACTGGGCACAAATATATTGGATAAAATGCATTGTGCATATGCACAATATATGTAGTTTTGATGTTATAAACTTCTAACATCGAAACAATGAGAATTATTTAGGGTGCTACTGAACTGAGCATGTCTCTGAAACAAGCAGTTCAATTTGCATTGACTTCAGTAAATATCCAACTGTAAAATGTATCTCATGTATAATGTAAACTGTTCTGTCACTGTTCGTTTATATGAATGATTATATTAGTTTTGTTTTTTTCTTTTCCCAAATGTCTCAGCTGCTTGTTTCTCATTTAAATGGAGTCTTTTTTTCATTTGGAACGCATATGTTTTCAGTCAAAAACGCATAAGTCATTCCTGTTTGTCTCTTCAGTTAAACAGCAGTGTGAAGGATGACTTTGTTCCTTAATCTTAGCCTGCTACTGTACCTTCAGAGACTGCTGTCCACAATCTTTGTGTGCTCAGATTTATCCTCTACCTCACCTGTGCCAAGAGAGTCCCTATCACACTCAAACTGACAGTTTGAAATTTCGTCACTGTGAGGTTGCCCTGTCTGTCAAACACTGCAACAGACAGACGCATGCTTTTATATCCTCTTATTTCATTTGGATTCCAGCACATTTGTTGTCTCTGTCAATTGCCAGTGAGAAAATGTATTTTGTTATTGTTGCTCTTTGATGGTCTGGAACCAGCATATACATGTATTGTATCTTGTTTATAATTATTTTATTGGTTTATTTGTCAGTGTATTTAGTTCCTGTTTAGTATTCATTAATAATGACTGATGATGCCTTTGTGAAGAGAGGCTTTGTATGGTGGCCTTATGGTGCCAAATTAGTCCTTAGATATGTAATTATATTTGAGGAAAATTCCACCTCTGGTCAAATGCAATGGCTGTTACCTCAGTGTCTAATTTTTGCCAAGGCCTTTTTTCATAATCATTGTTTGAGTTCTACTTCATCTTCAAATTGATACAGCTTGATTTTGCTGGTTATGTGGCTATAAATGTAATTTTAAGCTTCAGAGGACATGTGGTTGGTACAACTTAGATGTGTTATTCAAATATATGATGTAAACATAATACCTGACTATGGTGCAACTAAAAAGCACATGTTATCTCCAGCTCAGCTTATCCTTCCAGATAACGTATGTGTCTTTCAGAGTAAACATTGACAGCATGGGTGTACAATTGTGTTTTAAATACCTTGGAACTATATGTCCTGTTAAATTCCATCAGCTACGTGATCAAATGTAAGTGGAGCTATTAACATACAGACTGTATATTGTTCGGTGGGCATCATGTTTGGGTTAAAAGGTATATTTTTGGTAAGTTGAATTAGACCAAGATCCTTTAAATATCAAATTAAATATGCACCTCTATGGAGGAAATGTGGCTAATCTAAATTTTCCAATACAATTCATCTGAATGACTGTTTGCTGTTTTGGGTGAATGTTTTAATGAAATACCTTTTAACCAAATGTACAAATTATTTTTTCTGTTTTGCTATTTCTGGTACCATGTACATACAATCTGAAAATAACATCTGTAAACATTTGATATCTGGGACAACCCATTAAAATGTTAAAACTGCCCTGCCATTGTTTCCGGAATATTCTTTATGTCCAATAGTGTTTTCTCAACATGTGATTTGGCATGTTGAAAAAACACTGGCACATTTCATTTCATTCAGACACATGGCACATTTTCCTGGCAGGGACATATGTACCCTCAACTATCCTCTTTTTGTATTTGCTACTTCAAGAACATATTTTAGGCTATTACTAGTATATCTTCTTGTAGCTAAGCTTCCACCATATTCCACAAACACTGACAGCAGAAAAAGACTTACTACCATGGCCCTGATAAAATATTGTTTGAATAAAAAACAAACAAATAACAATCGGGCCTATAAAGAGAAGAAGAGTGTATGAGCGTTACAACAGCTTGGTTTGACTTCTTGAAAATTCTTACACTGCCATCCTGTGGGTACATTACACACTATGTGCTTTTATTTAGCCACCTAAGGCAATCTTTCATGTTTTATTTTTCATTTAATGCACTTCATTATGATATAAAAAAATACATTTTAATTAAACTTAATTGCAAAAATTATTTAATTTTTGGAATCCTTATATTTGCTTATTCTTTGTTGTTGCTTACTATTAGTTTCACAGATTTTACTCCAATCAGTCATTCATTGTATGTAACCGAAGAGCACTGCTACTGTAGATGACTGCCTTGGCCCCTGGTGGTCCATATACACATGGTTCATGACAAATACTGCTTTAAATAGCACCTTTGGCCCACACATGTAGGGACCCATGGATGAGTTATTAAAGCTGCCTTGAAATATGAAGTAAAACCAAATGAAGGTTCAGTATTTACGTATTTCATTTCAAAGAACGTGGTAGACCTTTGTAAGTGGAAGAACTGAGATAATTCATCTCTATCTTTACCATTTTAAGGGAGTGAAGAATGGTTACAAGTGGGAAACTTACAAAAAAAGAACAAGAACAAAGAACATCTCATAGAATATAGTGTTCTGCTTTCATCTAACCTAATTGGTCTTATTTACTGATAAGTAATGTCATCTGACAAAAAAAAACTTGGACAAAGCACGAGGAAGTAGTCCAGTCTTGCGTACCCACGAAAGAGACTACATATTGCTCTCTCTGAGTCGGGAAATTACGTAAAGTGATGATACAACGCAGTTGCGTCTCCTGTTATGCAACTAGACAGGGGGTTGCCAGATTTTCTCACATTCCAATATTCCAGCGATAAATGCTCTTTTGTAGTTCATTATAGGATAAACTTAATTTGGTGTAGTTTCCTCATACCTCATGTGTGAATTTCACGTTAAAATTCAATTTCGAGGATCACAAGTTGCGCAAGATGTATCAGGAGATCTTGACCAACTGGATGCCATGCTGCTAGTGGTGGATTATCAGATCATCAGTATGTTTACCGCCTGCAATCTATAGTAGACAGGAGCTATTCCAGCGCTAAAACCTGCGTGACATAATCTTGTTATCTTCACCTAAATTCAATCACTCCAGTCAAGGCCAGCTAACGTAAATGCACATGGCCATCCAGCTATTTTTGACACATTGTTCAACTTCTTTGAGTCTCCTGACAGAATCTCTTCCGTGTACTACTGCGTCTCTGTTGCACCCCACTTAAAAAATAATCACAGTCGCCCAATTTAAATACTAATGCACCATATACAATTTATTAGTACAATTCAGTGGACAGCCGAAGTGTTGCACTGTAATTCTTGCCATTGAAATGAATAATCTAATTCATGACAACATTATCATAGAATACATACAATATGGATATACATTAATTCCCAGTCATATTTGTATGAGCTGTTAAGTGTCATTGGCATGTATACAGCCGCAAAATGGTGTCATAATATTAGTTTGTCTAACCATGACAAACACTGATAGTCAATGGTTGTTGTATGATTTTTGGTGACTTCACAACTCTTTGCTATTCCAACCATTAAGCCATTATTATAAATGTAATCTTACATGAAACTGAACTGCCTTACACACACATTGTAAATATATTTCACATAGTCCTGTTATCTTCCCTCTGGAAAAAAAAACATATTCTAAATACAGTGATGCAAGTAATACTAACTACAAAATAATGACTAAGCAAAATGGAATCAATATCGTCGTAAGTGGAACGAATCGTATCTGTGACTCACTTTGACCCTGTGCAGTACATCACTTACTTCAGGTGAGTATACTGAAGAATACAGTCTACCCAAAATTATAAGAACTTTAATTGACGCTCTAAGGTGTTTTTGCTTAGATGCAATTACGACATTCATATAAGTACCTCCTTCCGTTCTTTCTTTGAATAGAAACTGTCGTTACTCTCAAGTGATGTCTGAAATTCAGAATTCAGAATATACAGAACATATCCTTGTTTCTGCTGTAATTCTTTTGGCCACTGCACACATATACCCCATACTGGCAACCTCACCCCAAATTGAAACAGCTTCTATGAAGTACATCATGCGCTTCTGCATCAGACGTTAGTTCTGCATCGGACGCGTCATTCAAGTAACTTCTCTACCATTGGCTGTAATCAGAGAATTACACATTTTGATTGGCTAGCTTATCTGCCATTGACAGAGTCCTGCCAATACATTGCTTCGATGACCTACTAACACAGATCTGTGAATCAGACAGTCCGGGAGGGAAAGGCTAGCGAGGAATGTTTAACCCGATGCAATTGGATTTCACCTATGAAACTAGAATCTAAGCGTTGTTATTTCTGGGTGGCTCTTGTGTGATTTTTCAAATCCAAAGTGACACGGACAACCACAACTTCAATATTGGGGCAGCGTTTGTGAAAAGTAAAATAAGGTAACTTAACTAGCTGAGTGGATTAGGGAATGTCTTCTTTAATGTTTGTGGATTGGTTGGACACCAAGGGTTGGCTCATGTTGCAGTTTGCTGTGTTGTCTTGGATAGCTTTTTAGAGCTCGTTGCTCAGGCACTGTTATGAGCTCAGTTATTAAACAGAGATGTTGATAACTGTAATATTTTATTAATCATTGTTATTAATCTAAACAGTATGTAGAGTTATTGTGTAACATGTTGTCGCTAGCAAGTGACCCAGAAAATTAATCATGTGAGAGCTTATGTCTCAAAACTGTGCAATGAAGAATTTCTGACGTTAAGTCGTAATTGTCGCTGATGTAATACATATATAGCACGTGATGTGAGGATAATATCTCAGATTTGGGCTGGCAAGAGTCATTTCTTACATTTTTGTCTTATATTTGGGAGATTTAACTGTTACCCAAACTTCTTGTTTAAGTTGCATTTAATTAACAATGTTTGCCAATCATTTGGCAACTTCTATAGCCCACATTTTTTTCCTTTTTGGTTAAATAAGTAACAGCCTGTTACAAAACGGGAGCTAAATTTGTAAATAATCGATGGTGGCTCGTCTTATAATAAGCTGCCGAGTCAATCCTGACAAAAGCAGAAGAATCTGGGATATTCATATCACGAACAGCGAAACGCATCCACGCGCGTCTGATTATGGGCATGTCTGCAATGATACATTTTTCATCCCCTGTGGGAACAAATTGACTGAAGTGTCTGAATCTGAACTCCTTAACCGGCGTTATTAGGTTACCGCCAAGCCATCTAACACAATGGTACAGGGTGTTTTATTGACCGTGGCAAATTAAGAATTATAAGATGATTTTTAAGGAAAGGGAAGCGTTGCCATTCGACCCAATGCGGCTCGTTAGGTAACGCGTGTTCTTTTGTACCTGGGGTAAACAGCCGAGCAATGAATTTGACCCCACTTTATTAAACTAGACACTGAAAAATGCGTTGTGTAATTACAGGGAAGGTTAAACGATCCTTCTGTGGGAAACTGAAAGCAACTCAACCCCACAAACGGGCAGCAAAATCAATTAGTCTAACATTGATTGAGTGTTTTATCGCTACGGCTGATCTGTAAAGCAAGGCAGGTTTCCACAGTTCAAGATTTTTACTCTTACCTGACGCATTGGCATTCAAACCTTATTTAAGAAAAGTAATACCCGAGGTCAGTGTTGTTAAGTGTGCGCGTCTGCTATCCCGTTTCCACAGGGGATATGTTTGTTTTTTCTGTTTCCGTTTTGCCACGTGCGATGTCTGGCGGCATTCCTTTGTTCCAGTGATAGCTCCAGTAGCTCGGGGTTCTACGTCTGGTAGATCTGTCCGGGAGCAGGGATGGGGCCTCAGTCACGTACACTGCTACTGTAGCAATGGTGTCGAAATGACCAGCGACAAAAACGGCAACCCGGCAGTTCACATATCCTACTACCCCACTCACTACATGGAATGGACACACCTATCACTTAAATTGATTTTCTTCCTGTGAGATTTGTTACTCGCTTCTTGAAAATACAATCAGTCCACGTTTTTTGTGATTTCAGAATCTACATTTTTCAGCGATTCACGTCTGGGTTTTTTTTTCTACAAAAATACTTTTTTTAATGCAAACCTGTTTGCGTTGTGGACTCAAGCCAGTCAGGTGTGCGGCTGAGGTGATTAAAATGAGTTAAAGTAAAGATGGTGTTTGTGACGTACCATTTTTGAAATGCATAGATCTTGAGAACGTATTTTGATATTTTATTTTGTCTGCTGTTACATACCACATTTTCATTTGAGAGTTTTTTTCTTCTCAAAATTGCTGGCCAAATACTTTTATTCATCACAGATTTTAAACTTCCATAATGATAATAAACCTCTCTTTTTTCCAGAATTGCCACCTCAGCATTTTTTGGCATTGAAACATTTTGTAGAGGCATAGAATAATATCTCTATGCGTGCATAGCAGAGAGACTGAGTCAGAAAGTCATGCCCAGTAATAGGCTATGAATCAGTGTTCTTGAGAATAAAAAATAGAACATTTGCTCATAACTGTCCTAACAAAATTCATTTATTTATCTTTAGGTTTCACAGAAACTGGCAAAGAAGGAAAGAAAAGATCCTTTTGGAATTACCATTTCTGAACTGTTGTTTTGGCTTTACCACCTTTTAAATGAAGGAAGTACGAAATGACTTTTTCTTAGCAAGTTGTGAAGTTGCACAAAGCTGACCTCTGTGATTTTTTAAAAAATGCAAGCAATTAAGAAAGAACCTTCGTCCAGTAGTTCCTGCAGTGGGGATGATGCCCTGGTTCTACCTGGAACCTTACAGGGCTCAGACACAGATGGGATCAGGCAAAAACTATCCAATGCAGCCTTCAAGGGCAGAAATTCCTCCTGTCGTAGGAAAAGGGAATTCATTCCGGATGAAAAGAAGGATGAACTGTACTGGGAGAGGAGACGGAAAAACAACGAGGCAGCCAAGAGGTCACGGGAGAAGCGCAGAATCAATGACATGGTCCTGGAGAACAAGCTGATAAGGCTAGGAGAGGAGAACGCCAGCCTGAAGGCTGAGCTGCTCTCCCTAAAGCTCCGATTCGGCTTGGTCAGCTCCACAGCTTACGCCCAGGAAGTGCAGAAGATCTCAAGTGCCTCAGCAGTGCTTTACAAAGACCTCGCCTCGCCCGGCGCAGGTCACGTGTCCGTCTTCAGGGACTCTGAGTCCGGGAGCAGCTGCATCTCAGTCATCAAGCACTCGCCACACATTGCCCGCTTCGATGTGCCCAAGACCTCCACGGTGACCCGAGATGGTGCTCTCAGAGCCTCAGAGGTCGTTAAACAAGAGCTGATTGAGGGTGGAGGCTACACAAGGGATATTAGGGAAGGGAGCGGCCCATATGAGGTCTACTCAAATTACAACGTCGGCTCTTTCTCAGGCACTTCATCCCAGGCCTCGCCTCCTCTGCCGATCATAAGGTCACCCAGCAATTCCCCCAGAACCTTGGATGGCGATGAAGGGGCTACAAGCAAATCTTCAGATGGGGAAGATGAACAGCGGGTGCCAAAAGGTCCCGTTCCTTCCCCTCTGGACCCAAAGAGTATCAGCCCTTCCACCGCCAACGTGCCAGAGGTATCCTCGTCGGCCCTGCCCCACAAGCTCAGGATCAAAGCCAGGGCGGTCCAGATCAAGGTGGAGGCCATCGATCCTGACTACGACACCCAAGAGAAGGCGCGCGCGAATATGGACCTTTCCGTAAAAGGCTGTTACACAGCTTCCCAGCGCGTAGAATCGGACTTAATGAAGTCGTCCCTGAGTCCGCTCTCTGTCCAGGTTGCTAATTTCCAGGGCTGGGCTCACCAGCCTGGGCACTGGCAGGCAGACCACCCAGAGACACTACAGAACAGCCACAAGAGCAGAATATGCCCCAGCTCACCGGACCGCTTGACAGACAAACTTATTGTCGACCTAAAAGAAGGGCCTCTCGCCAACGCGGAGTCTGAGAACTTGTACTTAAAACAAGGCATCGCCAAGCTGTCAGCGGAGGTGGCCTCACTGAAGAGACTCATCACGAATCGGCAAGTGTCCGTCGTGGAGCTGGGCAAAAGCACTCCCGATCATGCCTTGTTGTCAAAAGGATGTTATGCAGAATGAGTCCTGTGTGTTTGTACAAGGCCCGGTTACCTGCTGCAGCTGTGTTTGCCATTGCACTGTTTGGTTAATGTGATGTCAGTGATACTGTTTAAATGGATAGTGTGCTATGCACGTGCTGTTGTACTCATGTGTCTTAATGACTCTCCCATCCACACAGTTCAGCAGCCAGATGTCAGTGTAGGTGCAAGTAAAATGTTCATGTTCTCTCTGTTTTTGACATATTGCTGTTGGTTTCATTTGAAATAAATGTAAGTCAGGTAAATGTTTAAAACATGCTGTCAGTGTCTTCTTATTGAACACAGTAATACATTTTTTCAAGGTAAGTGTTTTATGCCTTTGGGTTAATTTTATGCCTCCTAAGCAAAAATCTCTAACTGCATATAAATTAAAAATGAATCTATCACTGTGATAATGGGAAAAGTGTCATGTGGCTCATTTGTGCAATGTTAATTCTTCTCAGATTTTTCTCAGTGATTCTGTGTTTAAAAAGGCGAGTCTGATTCTCATATTATGATTAGTAATAACATATAGAGTATTCTTTATTGTATGATGTAGAATTATTTATTCTTTAACTTTGAGATCTTATTTGCAAAACAAAGTTTTACAGGTGGACTAAATGATTATACATGTGCAACCAACATTATTACCTTAGTTAAATTAAGTGATAAATATAACAATATCACACTGCAATGCATGCAGTAGTTGACAGATGAACTGTAAGCAGACTCATGGCTGTCTTAGGTCTTGTCTAATGAAAATGAAAGCTCATGACATGAATTGTAAAGCCATTTCATATTAATTCATGAGAATTCATTAATTCACAAAATTACCTGTTATCTTTACTGACCTGCTGTGTCATTGAAGAGTTAATATGACACTTTCCTCACCTGTTATCATTCTATGTATGACACATAGAAATTGTCTGCACTCATGCTAACCAGTCCAGAAAGATATCATTAATCACTATTACCAGAAAGAAGTGACATAAAGCATAAATTGTAAATATAGAAATATGACCTTTTCTTTGTTTAGGTTTTTTCACAAATTGTGTGTTAGTAATCAAACCATAAATGAAACAGTATTTTGTAGCCCCTTACATTCAGGATTAAACTGTAATCACAGAATGAGTGTTTCAGCTGATTGATCTCTTAAATTTCCTCTCCAAAGTTTCACTTGCCAACTGGAAACGCATGGCATGGAGATTAAGCTCCCCATTGGGTTGTACGGCTCATTTCAGAGCGCCCAATCAGGAGTGTTCCCTGGGTGTAAGTGAGAGAGCAGCAGAGGAGCTCCTCAGGCCTCCCCATCATTTGTCTCCATCAGCCGTAGGGAATCTTCAGCCAGCTGCCTGTCTCTAGTGGAGCAGTAGTGCTGTCACCGAGGTCACAAACACAGTAATGCGTGGAACATGAATTTGCAGACATGGCCAACTTGTAAGGAAATGGTCTCTTCTTCGGTTGTTCAATTGTAGGTGACAAGCTAAAGAAATGGTTCGCAGCCCTGTGGCCCCTCCATTAAATTGCAGCCCATGACCTGAAAGATGACTGGCAGCATTTAGGCAGAGAAAAGTTGTGTATTGAACAATGATTTTTATGAATATGATGGGAGCATTGTTTAAAGTAAGTGCCATCATCTCAACCAGCTACTGCTGGATGATGGCATTGTTTATAAATTCCAAGGCATTTATGAACTCATCATCATATATTTTCAGCTGAAGTGGCTCTGTAAGTATTGTGTATCATAATCAAATGAAGCAGTGAAAGCATTTTTTTCTCAAACCTTTTATCAATTCTGTCTATTACTGTTAGTGTGTGTACATAAATGTAATATCACACTATCTAATAGTAGCAGAGAGAATGTATGTGTTCTATAATCAGATAATAAGTGATTATGATCTGACCTAAGTCAAGGAGGTCTTCCCAGCTAACTATTTCAGCTGATTTGAATTTACTACCTCTGGAATATATCCAAATGTTTACAACATTATTTTTTTTCTGCAACTGTCCCACATGCCAAACATGGCATTTCTCCAGACTGCTGGTGATTGGGTATATGTTTAACAGGCTTGTTAAGAGAGACAGTGTCTCAGCTAGATATTGAGTGAGGTATTAATTTAAAATTTAGAGCAAAGAAAGCCATTTAAATTTACATGCTTGTCATAGAACCTACCCCAACCTGCCAGTACAGACACTAGTCTTTCCTGATTTCAGATGTAAGCTAAAACTGCATGAAATATTTATAGTGTGTATGTACATTATGTTCCACCGATTTAATATTTCCATTTAGTTATGATTATGATAAGTCTTGTGATGTTTGACAAGCAGACTTAATAGCACAACTTGTATAATTGGAAGTTTGGCTAATATTAACATTATGTAAAAGATTACAACACATAAACAATCCCCCACACATCATGAAGTGAAACAAAGTTTCTCATTAGTTCAGTCTTAAGAAGTGTGGTCATTCAGCCGGCACAAATTAATTTCCATCTTAAACAGGTGGAGCAGAAAATTTTCATTAGAGCCAGCAGGGACTTGTGGGGAGATTGTAATCTATGTTACAGAGCTGCGACAAGAAGCAGCAAACAGGATGGATGACTCATACCAGACCGATACAACTTATTAAGAAGCAACTTGATAGCCAGTAAGTCTCTAACACTCATTAGACCTCAGGGAATGCATGGTGGTGAAAATTGTCTCCATCAGTGTAGTCTCTCTCTGTTTTCAAAATGGCAACACAATCCAGACTGAAAAAGATTGTGTACAAATTGTGAAAATATACTCCGTTTTGAGTTATATGTATTTCTTATATATTATTTATATATACTTTTCTTCAAAAAAGAAAGTATGCACATCAAAGTATCATTTTGCTACCATATTCATATGTATCTTTCAAGCGTATCTTCTCATGAATCTTCTTTCTAACACATGTATACTTTCTTTGTTTTTCATTTAAAGAATGAATATCAAACACAATTATATTCATTTCTGTTTACACCCCGTCAGTCTATCTATCTTCCCCATTCCAAAAATATGTTTCTGCACAAGAATTTTGTCTTTTGTTCATGAAAATGTTCTTCCTGAAAATAATTTCTACTATTGATTAATTTGATGATACATTCAGCAGAACATTTATGAGTTCAGAGGAATATTTCCTGGGAGAGATCTTGTTTATTACATTCAAAGCGGCTCATCTTTCACCTTTGATGAAATCCTCATGTAAATTAAATCACCGTGAACAATTAAAGAAGCATTCTGCAACAGACGATATGACAGAGCATTAATTATCACTAATGAAACCAATTTGCAGTTTTCTGTGGAGCCACGTCAAGCCCTGCCACATTTGTTGCATGAAATGTGCTTGAAAAATATGTGCTATGAAAGATGCCTCCCAGAGATTAAATCTGAATGTCTGTAAATACCAAACAGATGATCATAAAGTCATTTAGCTTGGTGTGTGTGTGCGTGCGTGCGTGCGTGCGTGCGTGTGTGTGTGTGGAGGGAATTGGAAAATGATACTTTGTCTGTAGCTGGCAGCTGCTCCTGAGGTGATCAATGCCAAAATGAATAAATCAAGTTTAGAGAGTCTGGAGGGACAACTGTAGTTGTTTTTAAAGTCTAAAGAGTAATAGTGCATATTATAAACCTTATCTCAGTTCTGAATTTTATGTCAGGTAGGGAACTTTCACCATCTTTATCTGATATTGTATCTGTTTATATCCCCAGTCATCACTTTAATAATACACTGTCATTAGTTACCACAAACAACTAAAAAAATGGTTTTAATTTAAAGGCACATTTTACAAATTGAATCCATTCTATATATGTGGAAATAATGAACACCATATATAGTGTTCACAAGGTTAGTGGTTGGAGATACAATTAAAAACAACAAATGACATTCTTGCTCTTTTTCCTGAAATTCAGCAGTTGATTATATTGTGTTTGGTCATTGTACAGGAGCTTGCGCAGTTACGTCTCACATGTCCAAGAACAACATTAAGTTGTGTTATGAGAAGAGCATAAAGCATTGCTCCATCCTCCGCTGTTTGAGTGTCCATGTAAAGGATATTTGCTTATATAATGGAATGAGTTCACAGCATGAGTCAGTCCAACCCAGGTCTATTTGAGAACTTAAATGTACGCTTAATTTTACTGCGGCTCTGCTCCATTGAGCTGCAACCTGTAACTGAGACAGAAGCTGACTTGCCTTTAACTAGCAATTAACTAAATGAACTGAAGCAGTAAATGACAGGGCTAAATCATTTTGAAAGAAACAGAATTCTGTTAAATTGAAAATCATGCAGTAAAAAGATTCAACAATACAGAAAACAATGAATAAATCACTATTTTTGTCATTAAGTTAAAATTTCTTTGTTCTCACATTTTATTCATGTGACATTGTCTCACTAGAAAACAATTGTAAAAATATTCAAATGAATACCGACATATTGTTTTTGAAAATATCTGACTGCATCCAAGTGAAAACTGTATAATTAATTTAAGTGCAAGATGGTCCTACCATTCTTCTGCACTGCTCATTTTCTGGGTATATTCAGGATCGTATTGGTTTCTGTCTTCTCAAATTTTGAAGACCCATTCTTCCAAAAATCATATTTGTAATCTCTTCCTTTCACACTATCACATGACCAGGTTGCTTCAATAATCTCTTCATCCTTTTCTGTACAGTACATCAAATTTGAAAGATATATTTCCAGTTTGCCCAGCTTTTAAGGCTTCAGGAGGTTCGTTTACATGATTGAGGACACATCTACGATTATCAGGTACCACAGTTTCAAAAGGGCTTTACCGATTCCTGAAGTTCTTAAAATGTTATTTGTGTTTAATGCTCTTAAACCAGGCTCGAAGCAATAGCATGGTTTGGCACAGTTGGAATGAAACTGTTGGAAAGACCTGTTTTCTGACCTGTGTTCCGCCCAAAAATGACTTCCGGGTCGTGGTTGTCATAATAGTAGTCCTCTACATAAAAGAAATTGTAGAAAAACGGTAAAATATCACATTTACACATCAAATGACACGAAAACATAAAGCATATGTTAAAGGAAGTTACATTTAGTAGTAGTAGACAAAAATACTGCATTTTATTCAGCTATTACTAGCAATACAAGTTTTAAACACTGAAGTGTCAAATTTGGACTGTACAGAAAAACCTGTAATAGATGTCTCAATGAAAGTGGGGTTGGGAATATTCAGGAACATGTTGAGTATCCAAAACAAGTGAGTTTGACTGCGGGCCGATGTCTTACGGACTGCTGCTGGCTTTTGCCTGGCATCGTGTATGCACAGTGAATGCACCTGATTTTATGGCACATTTATTTTGGACTGTACACAAAAAACTAAAATATGTGTCTCAATGAAGTGTGGTTGGGAATACTTAGGAACATGTCTAGTGTCCAAAACAAGTGAATTTGATAGCGGTCTGATGTCTTGATACTGTCATGTCTTGATAAGACACCAGACCACTTAAAAAGTCACTTGTTTTGGATACTAGATATGTTCCTGAGTATTCCCAACCACACTTTCTTTGAGACACATATTTTAGTTTTTTGTTTACACTCCAAAGTAAATGTGCCACAAAATGAGGTGCATTCACAGTGGATACATGGTGCCAGACAAATGGCAGAAGTAGTCCGTAAGACATCACACTATTGTCAAACTCAGTTGTTTTGGATACTACACATGTTCCTAAGTAATCTGGACCCCACTTTGATTGAGACCTATATTTTAGTTTTTTTATGTACAGTCCAGTTTTGAAACTTCAGAATTTCAGTATTTTTAACATATACTTTCAGTGATCGTAAATATGTTTAAACAGAATATTTTACCGTTTTTGTGCAATTTCTTCATTTTTTGTAGGACTTCTATTTTGACAACCACCACCCGAAAGTACTATTGTTTTTGCTGCTGGCGGAACACAGGTCAAAATCAGTATGTATGAGCTATGATACTTACAGTATAGTCAGCAGTTTCGAAGACAGCATATGTTATTTACTTGTTAAGGTTAAACCGATTTTACGTTGTTTTGCCGGGTAACGTCTATGCATATTAGACAGATTGTTGTTTTCGGCTTCTACTGTAGCTAACACACCGACAAAATGCCATTTTGCCCATGAACTTTGTATTGTATTTTTCACAAAGGCTAAACCTTAGCAAGTTAACTAGCGATGGATACGAAAGTTTTATGCACCAAACCGTTTTTCTCTAAATTGCTGTTGTTAAAATCCTCTGGTACAATATCAAAGACATCAATGTAGCTAACCATGAATTGTGTATAGCTGGTGTTGAACATGGTGCTGTCTTCCAGATGACATAATTTCTTCAACTGGTTTGCATCCTTAATTTGTTTGTGACCTAAACATATCATAATTGTTTGTCGCCATTTTAATTGCTTGACATTGGACTCTTAAGATTTAAGCATCCATAGCGAAGTAACACTCTTTAAATTGGACAAGCGTATCAATTTTAGAGCTTATTGGTTTGAGAGCCGAACTGATTGTGTTTTAGCTATGTTATTGTGAAATATGGCCAGTCACCTTATTCTGGACGAGTGATGGAGTATTACGTGTGGAAATAGTTCTAAATGCCATTTATTTTACAGAATATTGCTGATTAAGCGTTAATGTAAAAGCTCAGATATCCAGTAAATATCTAATTTACTCTTAGAGTAAGTTCTACTCTATGAGAGTTGATTTAACACAAAATGTTTTCCTTTTACTTTTTTTTTTTTTTTTTTGCATACTCATTGTTATTCACCTTTACATGTTAGTTACCATGTTTATTGTTGTTTGTTCACAGAACAATGGCTAGCGTTCAGGTGAGTCCAAAAGACGAAATGTTGGCACGGTTTCTGGATGCAGCCGCCACAGGAAATGTGGCGAAGGTGTCCGCTATGATCACACACTCCAGCTCCTTAATCAATGAAAGCGGGGAAAATGGATGGACCGCTCTGATGCTGGGTGCTAGAAATGGCCACTTTAAGGTGGTACAGACTCTGCTCACTAATGGGTAAATGTTACTGAACAGTTAATACTAACTATTTCTTTCACATTGTTAACATGTGTCTGACCAGATAAGTTTCTAAACTCTTTGCACTGGAGTATATGATAGACAAAATTAGAAAAATAGGACATAGCCCAGACAGATGAATCTAATTGTGCTGTAGGGAAGATTGGCTGTGATCAGTCATTTTTGAAGAAATCATATATTTCCACTACTGGACTTCACTAGAGAGTACAGTTTTTTTTAGACAAACATATTAATGGGGTCCATAAACTGTTCTCCACATTTACACTATATTGTGTAAGCAAATATGTTTTTATTTTCATGTTACACTGTTTGATATGCACAAAGTTGTGCTAATCCAAATCATATGCTTAATAGACATCCCTTGATCAGTGTTGCATGCGTAGCTCGAACGGTACTACATACTAGCTGTTTACTGAATCACTTGTAGCTTGCTATAGTATATTGCTTTTACAACAGGAAAAATTGTTATTTTCTGTTTTTATCGTAGTGAAAACAGTCATAATGTTTTGAAAATAATTTGGCTCTCTCTCTCCTCCTCTGTCCATAAGGTGTGATAAATCATCAGTAAACAAATCCGGGCAGACTGCCTACGATATCGCCAGGTTCTGGGGACACAAACACATTGCGAGCCTGTTGGCGAACAGCAGAGGTGGCAATAGCCATCATCTGCTGCCCAGCAGTGGCACAGAAGGACACGAGAACTACTTCAGCAGGGAGTATCTCAACAGAATGAGCGAGAAACGGACTGACAGCCCGTGGCTGAAGGCAAAGCAGTCTTCTCCAGCCTCCGTCTACATCCTTTTCTTCAACCTCAACCCGCTCGTCACGTCAGGGGCAGATGGGGCGGGAGAAAGTGAGCGGGATTTTAAACTCTGTAAGCTCAGGTGGGGAACTGTTAAGGAACTGTTGACAAAGCCAGGGACGACAGTGATTTTCTTAGGGGTGGAGAAGCAGGTGAAATTTGCCTCCCAGCCTCCAGTGGAAGATGAGGACGGACTCACGGCATGGTTTGCCCTCAACGCTGAAGACAACCCTATGGAAGACCTGCAATTCCCCAGTCCGAACTGCTTCTTTCTTAAATCGACCTTCCCAGCACTTTTACAACTGAGCTCAGATGAGGCTGGTGAGTATAATTTCAGGTAATCATAATTTACTGATGAATTAAAATGTACACATTTTTAACTGGGTGTTCACTAAAAACGCTTTTTTTCTGTCAGGGGTCATTGCCCAAGCTAGGTCAGTCCTAGCCTGGCATAACCGATACAGCTTTTGCCCGACCTGTGGAAGCAGGACTAAAATAGATGAGGGTGGTTACAAAAGGACTTGCCTAAAAGAAGACTGTAGAAGCCTCCAGGGTATCCATAACACATGTTACCCTCGAGTTGGTAAGAGAATGTCCACTTTTCTATTTCAGTTAGCGTCTATGAAACGGTTCCTTTGTGCTGTACAGTAACACACTGAACTGTATATTAAATGACCTTGTGATCAGAGTGCTGCTTTATCAGGGGATGTAGTATTTCTCTGCACAGTGTTCCTCCTTTTCACTGAAGTTATATTGAGATGAATTCTGGTGCTGAGATGCTACACCATGTTATCCAGAGGGCCTACTCATGTCAGGCTGCTTCAGGCCACAGAAATCAGGATGAACTCAGGATGAAGTGGCTTTTAGCCACTGAGGTTTGGAAACAACCTGCAAATACGTAGTATTTATAATTACACCTATGGCATTAGCACTGGTTAAGGTCTCTGTTGTAAAAGGTGGAGTTCAGCTGTTTCAACACCAATTTCAGTGCCATTTATATAGTTTTTAAACTACGATTCAGTACTCTATTGAGTATTAAGAAAATGCATAGGAATATCAAAAATGCTGACTGTTTTTTAAATACTAACATCAGTGTAGAACAACTGAAGTTTCCAATTTTCCATCTCAGCCCTGAGGATCTGACTCTGTATGCTGGTTTTTGTTATCTCATGATCAATTCAGGTTGCTGGAAACGTGTTCAAGTTCATCTAGGTATATTATCCAATAACTGGCCATTTTACTAGCCAACTGCTTCCACCTTGAATACAATAAAATGTCTTTTGAGAAATGTTTTAACATTGAACTATTATCCATGAGTAGAATGGTGAACTACAAATTCACTTTAAGAAAATCAGGCTACAGATCATTATCAGGGGTTGAACACATAAGAATATAAGTCACACTCTTTGGTTTCAGTCAATCTGATTGGTATTGAACTGCCTGGGTTTGTAATGCTCATTAAATTTTCCCACCAGTCCCTAATATTTCTTTTAATGTATTGCTTTTTAAATAGTAATAACCTTGTTCTTGATGCAGATCCAGTGGTTATAATGCTGGTCATTCACCCAGATGGAGACCAGTGCTTACTGGGTAGAAAAAAGACATTCCCTGTAGGAATGTACTCCTGCCTTGCTGGATTCATTGAACCAGGTATATCAGCCCCAGACTGTTAAGTTTGCACCTGCTAGTGTAACTTGCAGCACAGATACAGCCGGTGAATTCAGCGCATTTCTGTTGCGACAGGCGAGGTGATTGAGGAGGCCGTTAGGAGGGAGGTGGAGGAGGAGAGCGGCATCAAAGTAGGCCCTGTGCAGTATGTTTCCAGCCAGCCCTGGCCCATGCCCTCCTCGCTGATGATTGGATGCCTAGCCGTCGCAGAGTCAACAGACATAAAAGTGGATGAGAACGAAATTGAAGAGGCTCGATGGTTCACACGGCAACAGGTAAAGAACACAGACCCTTGTTTACCGCAGGTCCAGCAGCGGTCTGAGGCAGTTGTTTACAGATAATTTATATTTAATAGAGGCTTGTGTGGGGGGTGGTAAGGGTCGGGCGAGGCACAAATGGTACAGGTGATATATCACATGGTGTGAAATCAATTTTGGTTTGCAGGTCATAGACGTCTTCACGAAGAATAGCAAACCAGCTTTCAGCATGGCGCCGAGACAAGCCATTGCACATCAGCTGATAAAGCACTGGATTGGTGTGAACGCTAATCTGTAAACTCCAGCAGTGGTCACTGGTGGTGGGAACAAATTCAGGTGACTTCTTTTAGAAATCTCAAAATTGCTCTGTACAGTCTAATTAAAATGTATTATACATTAATGCATTATTGTCTGTTTTAGCAATGAGAATTTGATGAACAGTCAGTGATTCCAAGATATTAAATGGATGAACTGCATTTACTGCGTATGGCGTAGCTTCTTTTAAGATCTGAAATGATGTATGGTGCTGAGTGTTATACATTAAATTATGCTTTTTTTTGCCTTAACTGATTCAAAAATAATATATTCCCTAGCCTCGACTTAACTGGCACTATAATGGTTCAGTCTTGATTTCCTTAAAATTCTTACAAATGGCCAGATCTTAACAATTAATCCAGAGCTATATACAGATCTTAATATGGCTTTTATATTCAGAAATGTTGTTTTTAAAGCTATAATGAAGCTGTGTGGAATAACTATAATGAATGTATGTAACTGATGAACAATTACTATGTGGTAAATAAATATTGATAAATCATCTCACTCACGTCTTGTTCTATAATCCTGTTGTGTACCAATGAGTCCAGAATCAGACTATACCAGTATATACTTAATGTACCTGGTACATTAAGGAAGAGATTACCGGCATATCCCACAAACATTGCATAACCAGTGCTTAAGTAGCACACAGGAACCAGCACAGCACATTCCACCCCTAGACTATAGTACCCAGTATATCCTTTAACTAAGTCAGTTGTACCAGGATGCCCACTTACCGAGGACATGTTGGTTATATCTAAGAACAACACAAAACACACACACATATGCAATTCAATGCTTCTATGTATGAAGAAACCCAGACTCTTGCAGTCACCCCATTCTGTTCCTGTAATATGTAATTATGAATGATTTTTGAAAGGGAATTGTTTGGATATAAAAGATATGCTGCATCTCAGGAACAGCTTTTTTCATTTCAACAACAGAATCATTCAATGTACAGTAGATCTGTCTTTTTGTATGTCATTTTCATACAATCTGATCATGAAATATTCAATTGAGATTCCAGCTATTCATATCATTTGGACAACACACAAAGCGTCGCTAACTAAAAATAGAGCTGTTTCCTAATGCTAAGAGAGCTTCCACATGAAATATTAATCTAGACAAGCTTTTAATCTGCCAGGTTACATAAGTAGAGCTAGGAGATAAAGGAAATCCATGTATCTTACGCAAAGAAATCCCACACCACCTTCCTAATCTGAACAGTCTCAAGGCAAATGGTGGAGAATTTAATGATGATGAATGGAAGAATAGATGTTGATCATCGTATGATGTGTTGAAGCGTATTGGTTTTTGAGTCGGCAGAGTAATCTGAAGCACTGTTTCATCTACAATTGGAACATTCAGCAGTACACAAAATCCCTCTCTGGTTTCAACTGAGGAGATTCAACAGATGTACTTACTATAACCTACTTAAAAACAGGAAAGTCCTGTAACTGGTCATTGGTTTACTAGCAAACTCTGAATTAAAAGATAAATGGGCAGCTTTCAATGTGTATGTCAGCAGCAGCATTTCTATTTTGTGGTTCATCAAGTGTCATCATGGTCAACATCATACCACTACTTTCACGATTCCACAGACAAAAAGGTATTAAATCTACTCAGTCATTATAAATCATGGCACTCATCACACTACAATATATTTAGCTAGGTATTATATATCATGGTGTCAGTGGCAAGTTCTGTTGAGAGGCAATGTTTCTGTCACATGTCATGAAGAGTTCCTGTCATTCTGAATAATATGCACATTTAAGTTTGCCTAGAGCATAAACACTCTTCAGTTGTCACTGTCACAGGTTTCTGCTGTCTCCTGAAACCTACAGGACTTTCAGGACCACGGATAGTGGCGGTCGAACTTAAGTGTATGCACAGCTGAGGTTTATTTTTAATCAGCCCAGCAGTTGCTCACTGTCTGTATAAGACTACTTACAATATAGAAGCAGTTTGCTGTGTCTGCATGGGAGACACCTGGCTAGATACAACGGCTATATAGAATTAGCATCCTCTGCATTAGCTTTTCTGTAGTCTGTCCATTATTAGGGATGTTTTCTGTTTATACAGTTGGACCGTACTTTGTTTACTGTTGTTTACTTTGGAATACAACTTGCTTTGACCTTTAGCATATCTCTGGCAAACTGGTCACATGTTGTACAAAACTACACACACATAGCTGTCTCAGTATGGCAAGTATGTATATCTTTGTCTCTGCAGTCTTTGTGAAAAGTTGTAAGGATATAAGCTCTGATTATGCACTGAAGGTACGAAACCTTTGCCTGTCTCCTACTCGAGGCTGAAGAAAGGCAAAACATTATGTCATAATGCGAATAAGTACAAGTGGACTGGTGTTGTCCAAGAAAAGACTGAAGGACAGTGATGTAATATTCTTTCTATAGAAGACCTCGTCTTCAAGGGTCACACTGAGGTTCCTGGCATTGGGGCATGGTGACAGTGTCAGACCATTTGGTTTGTTGAGTGGGAATTCCTGAAAATGTAACAACACAGCTCACGTCATGCCCCGTCATCACAGATATGCTACTGCATAAACCACACAGGAGGTTTCTGTATGTTTTTTTTTTTTTGCCAAATCCTGCACTGTAAATGGGTAATTTATGTGTTCTCTTGTGAGTAAAATGTGAATTTTGCAGTCTGAATTGAATTATTCACAACTTCTAGTTTTTTAATGCAGGTGTAGGAAGTCAAAGCTGCCGTTTCAACTTTCCAAAATGTGTACAGACTGAGCTTCACATGTATCTTTACAACTTGATAAAAAGTACTCCCAGAGTGCAAATACAGAAACCTCCTTTGGTTGACTATATTCATAAAACCTTTACAAAATTCTTATTTTCATTAGGCAAGTTGTATTTGTAAAAATTGTACTTATTTGCATAATCTCATGCTAATGGAATCATTTGTAACTACTGCATCCTGTTTTCTGACAGAATGAGAGAATTCATGTTTCATAGTATTTTAATAAGGATGTCAAGCATAAGATCAAAATGTTTAATCACATCACAGAGCAAACTTATTCAGTAAAAAATGAACAGTGAAACAAAAGACAGGAAAATTATACCATTTAAAATCAATATCTACAAGAAATCAAAGCATATGTTGAATGAATACCAACAAAGACTAAGCACCAAGCTTTGAAGTGTGGGAAAAAAAAACATTATAAAAAGTGCAAATTTTTTCAAGTCAGTTCCTACTCCTTATGGATAATGAAATACTAAGCACATCTTTCTTACCTTATATTACATACAGTATATTATTAAACTGAGTAATTCCATTCACAACAAACTTGTACTTGCCACTAAAATAGCAGCTTTGACAGGGACAGTTTCCTCATACATGTAATATGGAAACATATAAAATGAAATCTCTCTAAATCCCACTTTCACTTTATGAACATCTCTAGTTTTAAAATTGTACCTTTTTCCCTATAGCCTTCAAAGGCAATGAACTGTTTATTTCTGTTTTTATTTTTATCTTTTCATATACTTGTAGCAATATTACAAATCAAACCAGAGCAAGAACAAGAAAAATGCTGTTGGTTTGGCTGTGTCCCCAGACAACAAAAAATGTAAAAATGAATATGGTATGTGTCCCGGTAAAGGAAAAATGAGAAGCATGTTGATCAAAAACTAGAACATTTAAGATAAATTATCCAAAGCAAATTTCTTGTGAGATGCTAGTAACCAACACATCCATCACAGATAAACTGCAGTAAATAAAATTCAATTTATACATGTTTTTAAGTAGCTATTCATACGATATGCATCCCATTGAATTTCAGTAGAAACCGAGTTATATTTGCAAAAATGTTTTGCCAAGTTTTTTGCCAAATCCTGCACTGTAAATAATTTTTGTGTTGGTATATGCGATTTTAAATATTCTCCTGACTTCAGAAAAATTACAAAATAATGACTTTTCACAAAGATTATAATTTACCAGCTCGTACTGGAAAAACACTCACAACTACTGCTAAGACATCTCTAAAAATACAGATGACTGTCTATTGAAAATGGTGTCATATTTAACTTATGAATTCTAGCTAAATATGTATGTTTACTGTGTTAGAACAAATACCCACTAGAATTAAAAAAAAAATTTAAACATATCAGTATTGCAAATTTAATTTCAGAGGGATTATGGACATACATAAAGGTATCCATTTTGAGTTTCACAATAAGAAAAAATGTCAAAAGTATCAGACATTACCATGTTAGTAAATTTACCAGAATGCATTTTAAGGGTGAAGATTATTTCCAATTTAATCATATAAATTGGGAGTTTTTGGTTTTCTCTCAATGCAAAGGGAAAGAAGATGTTATCCTTTGGTTTCTAAGGTTACACTTTAAGATAGCACAGACTGAATTTAAAATGAATTAAAAGAATCTTGCAATGTGTGTAAATATATAGAGAATGTAAATTCAATTTCAAACAGTAGTTCTTGGGGAAACAGACTTAACCATCTAAACAAAGGAGGCGGAAAGGAAAAAAATAGATCCCAAAGTCCCATACCATTCATTAAGATTCAGAACTACTGCACTTCAGAGAAATGGGTTTAATTCTGGGGAAGGATCCAATCTTAACAAAAGCACTGTGCCAAGGTACTCCTCCACAAATCCCCTCAAAAGACAGTATTTTACATAACCATACGATTGTGTAACAGTCAGTGTTTCACATCCAATTACTTAGTACTAACATTTAAGGTCCTTAAGGTAGAGATGGCCATTTTTACAGGATGGGAAAAGGGGAGTGGCTGGAAGGGAGTTTATTTTATGATGGGAGGCTATAATGTACTAATGTTGAGCCTGTAGTAAATATGTTGTATACTCTAGGAGAAGGCCAGCAGTGCAATCAAAAGGCAGAAAAAGTTTATGCATCTTTTCATAGGATTTTCCTTCTAAAAAACCTTATCAAAATGATGAGAACATACATACTTAAGCACAACCATATTATTGCTCATACTGAAATTCCTAATCTGCCAGTAATAAATTAGCCCTCTAGATGTACACTTAAGATTTCTTTTTTCAGTGTGTGGATAGTGTAATTGCAATGTTGACAGTAGAGTTAATATAATTGGATCAATGGCCTGAAAGTATTTGTTGAAAGAATGGCTATTTTTCTTGGAGCCCTTATTCATGTTTTGTTTCTGGTGAACATCCTTTCTCCTCGGAGGGTGAGGTGTTGGAGCTGATACTGCAGGACCTCGGTGTCTGCAGGCTCTCTGATACTAATTTTGTCCAGGTTGAGGTAGTCCAGAGATTTGGAGTGCACCCGCTTTCCTTTCAGAAGGCAGAGCGGTAAAGAGCCGTGAAGAGCCTTGCTGGGCTCCCCTGCCAGAGACTTGAGGCACCGGTCACCTGAGCTGGGCATTCGCCGCCTCCTCCGCCCACTGACCGCTGGGATGTCGTAAGGCTGGTAGTAGCGGCTCTTGGTTTTGTAAACACGGGAAGCCCGGTGAAGGCCCAGGTCTAGCGATTTTGTGCGTGGGCTCGGTAAGGCCTCCGTCGCAGCAGTCTCAGGGCTCGACCACTTGTGGGCCGCTTTGAGAAGCTCCTCTCCTGTGGTAAAGCCCACCAGGTAACTGGAATCCATATGGAGAATCTGGTATCCTGAAACAGTACTTCTGATGGGGGAGCAGGGTGTGCTGGAGCAGCGCGGCTTCTCAGCTTCTGGCTTCAGTGCAGCTTTGATCTCAGCTGCAGGCAGAATTGACACTGGTGCCCTGGACACTCCGTTAACTTCCATCTTCACCTGTAAAGACATAACCTGACTAGTGGAGATACGAATTCTATTAATTGAACTGTCAAACAATTTTTAGAAATTCACTGATTCCTTTTTTTCTTGTTAGCTGAACTAATGCGTCACTTTGCTGGATTTCATTCTCAAAAGGTTTTTAGTCTGATATTTATGAATTTCTGTACACCTCAAAATCCTGTTCCAAAGGGAAGCATGCAGCTGACAGTGTATCAATCACATAGTACTTGTAGTTCTAATCCTGTAAAGCAAAACACCAGCTGTACCAAAATGTTACTTTTGCTGCATGGCTGCATCTATTGGAAGATAGGGTTGTCATGTCAGCCAATTTAGCTGTTGTGTTTACACTGGAGAAATATGCCAATTTAATAATGCATAATTTAACATATCATTTAAAATCAGATTGGCATTTCTCAAAAAATTGTTTGCAATTGAAGTTAATCAATCAAAATACAAATCAGTTAATTGCAACAGCCATACTATCAATATGAGATATAGTAACGGTGGAAAAAATTGATCATGTAAACAAAACCCTCCAATTTTAACTTAAGTACACACTGAAGGTAGGATGTGGAGACAACAGGGAAAGGTGGCTGCCTTTCATGAAAATTAAAGATGTCCTCATATGACACCATATGAATATATAATATAAAAATATAGATAATACTCTAAAAGCTGAACTATCTATGTGGTTTTATTACACTCCTCTGTTTCTAAACTTGCAGTAAAACTAAGAAATATCAAATCACAGGACTGAATGAACTCCCGAACAATTTGACACATAACTACAATTATAATGGTCTCTTCTGTATTTCTGAAAACAGAGTGCTATTTAATGTTGTTTTTGTGTCCAAAGCCCTGACTATTTTAAAAGCAGCAGGGCGGCACTTTAGGATTAAATGATGAAAGTGATCATATGGGACTAGTATGACTAGTCATTTGACTAAACAAACCAATTGGAGAGCAGGCCAAGAGCATCACTCAAACTGTCCAATCAAAACATGCTTTGCCCCAGATAAAAACAATCTGTCAATGAACAAAAACACCATAAGGACCATAGGAATGTAGGTCAGGGTTATCCGACTAAGTGTTAAAAATATTATTCGATTGCAGGGAAAAAAAAACAAGATCACAATCTGATTAAGTCCTTGGCTTAGCTTTTGCCCTGGTGCATGCTTTCTTGTTTACATTTGGATCCAATTCAAAACACAACAGGAAGCTTCCATGCAGAATTCCAAAATAGCATACCCATACTTCCATTGAACAAAAATAGATGTTGGGTTCATAATTGTAAATTAAAGCACAATTACTGACCTTGCAATATGCAGATCCTCCCAATTCCCTGCAGTACAGTTTCATACAATTGTGTAGAATGTACAACAGACTTCTGTTGTTTCAATTGACCACCAAATAAGAACTACTTTATATGGGAGGTTTTGTTCACCTAACTAAATTTACATTAACAAAGAATCTATTCCACTTGTTCTTCAGAATGCATTTTAATCGCATCGCATGTTATGTCTTGCCCTTCATATTAAGGTGCAGTATCTGTTAGGTTACATAAAACAAAGTATACCTGACAGTGGCTGATATTAGAGGTAATGTTGAAAATTTAGCAAAGATTCAGTTTCAAAGAGTCTGGACTGAGTGGCCTAAACATTTATCCTATGCATGCATAATCTCCATCAAAATCACCACGCTTTACAAATATACAATTTTGACACGTTAAATATAACATTTTTGCACAGAATATTAACGTATTATAATGAGAAAGCATTGATATGTTGCGTTATACGAGCTAATAATATATTAGCGAGGCCTGTCCATGAAAAATCATTTAGCTGATCAACTACAGTCCTGGATAAGTTAGCTGCGTTAGCAAGCTAGCTTATCGTTAACTATAGGAAGCTGTCAGGGAATACATAAACAGTATCGTAATTTCATTAAATTACGATTTACATTCATTTCTCGTTTAGCTACCAGTGTATATGCACTTGTGAATTCCTCTTTTGAATAAAATAAAACAGCTATTACTAGGTGAACAATTCCATTCTGCATTAGATGACATTTTTGTGTTCACAGTCAATTAATGTTACAGCAGCTAACGTTAGCTAGCTAGATAACGTTAGCTACTACAACTCAGTCCTCTCTTATGAGCTACCGTGAACATGAGACATGGCACTTTAGCTATCGTTAATTTTCAGAGGGCTGGCATCAAGTACCTTAGCCAGCTAACTAGCAATACTAGCTTCATTTGACTGATTATATCATGAAGTCCCACCAATTAACTGTAGTCTAGATAGTGACACAGTGTCTAAACAAGCGTATTTTAGCCTGAATAAAACTGAATAATTATTTCGACAGTTAAAATATTCAAGTCTCATCCTAGGAAAAATGGTTTTATAGCGCATCTCTTATTACACATCCTCCATTGATTTAAAGCATTCTCTACATTTCAGATGGGTTGACAACTGGCCATTTGGAACAATTTACATTATGGAGAATCCCGAAAAAACGGTCATTTATCTCTTTTATCAACCCATTTATCTATCTGGTTAGGACCAAATAATTTAGTTAGCTACGGAAGGAAAATATACAGACCTCAATTGCAGACGAAGCTACTCCGCTGCACTCAAATCTCCTCACGTATACAGCAGGCAGCCCAGAATGCTTCCAACGAGCAGCTCCAGAAAGGGTGTTGCCCACCTTAAATGGCCTCGTCACTGTGGGGTGGAGCGTCAACTAAGGAACACAAGCATGGAGGGTGTCTTTCGCAACACACCTTTTCTTCTGTTTACCTACTAACCACGACGAAAATACCAGCTTGTTCCTGACGCCAACTTTAGAGGGATAGGCTCTATTGACATAATTTATTGTTTACTGATATTTTATTATATCCAAAGCTAATCTTTTTTTTTTTTTAATCACGTTTAAAATCATGTTAACACTGTCTAACAAAAATGACGGGATAATATAAAGATTGTGAAAATAACCATGCGGGTTTCTCGAAGAAATAATAAATAAATGGTACTTTAATTTCAAACACTGACAAAGCAATTCAGTCTAGGCTTTGGTGGTGGAATATAGTGCATTTCAGGAGAGGAGTTATAACACCAGAACAGGAGATGTTTCGCTATGTCCTATGTCACGGATTTCACCATGAGAGGGCGCCAAATCAAAACATAACAGTAATATGAGACAAAATGTAAAGCTATTGAGGCATGAGCAGTGTAATATACAGATAAAAAAAAACTGTGACTTTTCAGGGAGCAAATCAGTGCAAACTCAAAACTATTTGATTTCTGCCATTTCATAGCGGCAGAGGATGTTCAGTGTGCTCAACAAACATCCAATTCCATTTCCACTCTGTCTTCAGAGTAAGGAGCTAAGGAGCACAGGGTCATCCGAATCAAAGTGATGTTGATCATTGTTATCATTGCCCTCAGTCTTTTCATCTGACTTCCTGAGTGTGACATAAATCAGCTGATGTCACAGACAACTGTGCTCAGTATCTTGCAATAAAAGGCAATGTCATTTAAAACAATCAAATCCATTCCATTTTAAAATGAAAAATTCAACTGATCCACTTTCAGTAAAATGCAACTGAATGGTTTTCAAACCAACTGTTTAAATGGTTGCCAGCTTAATGGGAGTGAACGTTTAGGACAACACAAAGTGAAGATCAATGACATGTGACAAATGTAACAGTTTTTTTCCCCAAAAAAATCTTTTATTGACTATGAAGACAAACACCAAAATATGTCAACATTATGCTATAAAATGCATCAATTGGCTAAACCTTTAATTAAAATATCTTGATATATTTAAAATTACAAAAGATACAATTTAAGCCAATTTATTTTTTACCCAGAGATTTAAAGTTGCTTGCACAATAAAGGTGCTAATAGAAGTTAGCCCTTAAGCCCTGGAAATCTTCGAAGAAAAAATACAGTAAAATAGCATATATATTGAGAATGTGAACTTTGGTAGAAGAAAAACCTAGAGGGCACCTGAGGTAGTAGAGACCAGAATAAAACAGCAATAGACGTTATTTACAAATAAACAGTACCAAATGAAACAGGAAATGGCCCAAAATTCACTTAGCAGTCCAGCTACAATCCAAAACAGAAAATAAGATAACATCAATTCTGCTTTCAACATAAGACAACAAATACACTTGTGAGCTGGAGAAGACACAGTCAGACAAGAGAAAGCAAAGGCATTGAGATTTTTCAGAATTACAGGCTTTAAAAAGTAATACTGAACAGCTTTTATGAATATGAGAGAAATATGATTTTTCCAGTATATAAATGGCAAGAGTGCATACATTTAAAGCTCTTACAAAAAGTAAGAAAAATAAAACAGGAAGAAAAACAATTGTGTTTACAAAGTGGCACAAAGAAAGTCTAGAATCAAGTACATTACTTGTAGCTACCAAACATTTTAACATGTGACTCTTCAGGCTTGATCAAGGTAGCATTCCATAGAAAGTTGAACACGTTTGCACCAAATTTTAATTGTATTTGTTTAGCTAAATCACAAATAACACTTATTTGACACCCGTTATGTGTGATTCATTTTGGGGTGACAAAAAACGATCAAGTTGCAAATTTGTGATTGCGCAAGCAATCATTTTGTTGTTTTGAACGGACCGGTGCTCTCTTATTTTGCTTTCCTTAGAAACTGCAACCAGACCAGCATGAAGAATTACAGTTAGAACAATAAAATTGATCAATGAACATTTTCTAAACTAATACAAAGCTGATTTGATAAACGTACAGTATTCTTCTATGAATCAACCACATTTGTTTTCAATACTGAAACCAGAATATAACATGAAAACAACACCTCCCAAACCACACACACATACACACAACAGATGTTGCATAACACTGAAATACACAGAAGATCTCAAATCCCTTGTGGAAGATCTGGAAACAGATGCATATTTGTTTTTTTCCAAAATAATTCAATCTATTTTGCAAATAAAGTTGTCATTTTTTCAAGGATAAGCTCAAAGGAACAGCACCAAAAATAAAATGACAGAAAAAAGTTACAAGCTAAGAGGTGATAATGATTAAAAATATGGCAAAGCTCCATTTTAAGACTCAAGGAATGAACAACAACTACCTAGCAAATCTTTTTAGATTCACTGGGCTCAAATGTTAACAGTGAGATTAAGACAACAGCAAGAAAATTTTGTGCCCTGACTTCAAACCTTTCCCTTGAAACCTTTTTTATAACATTAAAAGGTCTCAACTTAGAAAAACTACATTTAAATAACAAGATTTAAACAATAGCTCAGAGCATAGAAATGTATTCTGCAAACATATCATTATGTTATATGTTTGTATGCAAGAATATGTATATGTGTGTGTGATAGTGTGTTCTATATATAGTGGGCATAACGATTATTGGCATCCTTAAAGAAGATCAACAAAACAGGCTGTACAAAATAGACAGCACAGATAATGATGTATATTTTATGCTCAAACATATGAGAAATCTATATTCGTTATTCAAACCTTCTGAACAATCATTTAAATGCATAATACTGCTTTTTTCCCTAAAAAACATAGATGTTAAAATTATTGAAACCCCCAAATACTCTTCTACGTAAATTTGAAGTTGCATCTGCGATAGGAACGCACATACTTCAGATAATCTCAGTCTTAAAGAACAGCATTGTGGCCCTCCACGACATCCTGTTCATATAAAATGAGGTAACGTGCATGCCACAATCCTTTCATCAGACATCATAACCAACAAAGAACTGACAAATGAAGAGAAAACTGGCAGCTGATAATGAATATAAAAATGATATGACTTAAACATACATATTACCACTATAAGGGTAATAATCAAAAAGTTCAAAACCACGACAACAGTGGTTACGTTAGTAGGAAGAGGACACAATGCCTCTTGAACAGTGAGGGTGATCAAAAACTACAAGGGTCCCAGTTGGAGAATTTCAGTTTGGTTGCATCTGGGCATCTCCAACTCTCCAAATGAACACTTAGACACCACTTCCATGCCAACAGGCCAAATGAAAGGGCTGCCAGAGAAAAGCTATTATTGATCATGACAAACAAATTGAAGCAGCAAGAGTTTGCCAAACGTCAAACTGCGACTGGACGTAGGTCCTATGGGCGGATGACCAATTTGAACTTTTTGGCCATACACACCATCAGTATGTCTTGTGTCGCAAGAGGGACTGCATATAAAGAAGAGAGTCTCATAACTACCATGAAATGTGGTGGTGGATCCTTGATGCTATGGTACTATTTCGGTGTCCTGGGCCCTAATTAAGCTCAATGGCATCATGAACTCTGTTACTAACCACCTAGCTACCACTGCCAGGACGCTGAGACTTGCACAACAATGACCCATACCACATTTTAAGAGATGGTTGACTGAAAACAACATACGTTTTGTAATGGCCATCTCAGTCTTCAGACTTAGACAGCAGTCCATCAGAATAAACCTAAGGCCACCACAGATCTCCAAAGGTTCGCCATGGAGGAACGGTCCAAAAGCTATTCCAATGTCTTTTCCAACCTTACTATACATTTTCAGAAAAGGTTCATAATCTCAAAATTATGAACAAAAGCCTTATAATCTCACACCTATGTTAAACATAAAAGTGATATTTTTCTTTATGAAAAACAAAGTCCTATACATCAATTTAAAATACCTGTAAAAAAAACCTGGATTGTTTATTTTGTACAGCCTTTTTTGATAATCTTCGACAACGGTGCCAAAAACGTTCGGAGCCCACTATATATAAACACACAGATATATATGGGACTTTTATCTACACTGAAAATCCAGACACTAGACATCACATCTTTGTTTGAAGTATCAGCATCATCAGCTTTCACATTCATCGTTTCTACTTTCAATGTTTTTGTAATAAAGATATCGCTTTTCCCTGAAACACACAAAAGGAATATAGCTTAATCTTTCAGATTATTCAAGCTAAATGGCCCAACAGTATAATGCACAAATAAAGAGCACGTATACATAGCTGTAATTGCATTCCGATAACATGATAATCACAAATTAAAATGATTTAAAAAAGTAAAGAATCCTTCAACAACTCTTTACTAAAAATAAACAAGTGTATAACAACAGACAGTGACACTGAAATTTTTGCTTGTGGTCCAAAACATGTGACTTCATAGAGGATAAAAAAAAATGTTGTATAAAAAAAATCTGAAATTAAAATGGCTGCAAAAGTGCTAAAAATGATCATATAACTTCCTTCATAGAGAGAAAACATATATTACATAAATAGCATATAGTTTTAAAAAAATAATGTAGGATTTGCCATTAAAGCTGGTGGAATGAGGATCGATATCGCACTTGTAACAAGGCACAGTATAGGAGCAGATCTTGTGACTTGTTTTGCATTTTGTGCAAAGGTACAGCAGAGTGGTGCCATTGCACGAGGAGGCACAGGTCTCACTGTGGCATTAAACCATGATTGGTTGATTTGTGGCTTTACTCACAATTGGTTGCTTTGTGGTTTTACATGATTGGCTGCTATACAGCTTTGCTTGTGTGATTGGTTGCTCTATGGCTAGACTGACACTGCAGAGAAGAAGAGCATCGCAGCAGCCGGGCTCTGAAGGCCTTCAGTAATGTAATTATTTTTTTCGGGCCTGAGGTGTCCAGGAGAAGGGGGTCTACCAGTTGAGGCGGAATATAGGGTGTTTGAGGAGCTCTCGGGATGGAGGCCGGTCCAGGGGCTGCAGCTCCAGACAGCGCAAGGTGACGTCCCGCAGGCCTGGAGAAAGGTGGGCCGGGATCGTGGGCGCAGTCGTGGCACTTGCGATCTGAGGAAATGGCAGTTCATGAATACAGATACATGACAAACCTTAGCAAAAGCCAATTCATTACACTCCACAAGCATGCTGTGGATACATACCTCAAAATATTAAGCCACTTAACTGGTGTATTTAACATGCTTAAATACATAAACTGAAAAATATAAATATAGCTCAAATGTAACATCCTTGTGAGCTATAAGTCCAGGTCAATGCAGTGCCATAAATGGCCAGAACTCAGATTCTGAAAAAAGCATTTTATTTCATTCTTTATGAAGCAGTCTGTTCATGCCTTACATACACCGCCTTTGTATCACACAGTCTCTTCATAACAAGTCTAATGGTTCTCAGTTGCTGTGCAGGATTAGAGATGAATCGCTCCTGTGTAAAACCAGGCTGATAAGAGTCATTTCAGACAATGAGATAATAAGATGGAATTCCAAGATTGACTGGAACTCATTCATAACTAGCAGTTAGTGCTATTTCACCAGCACACTGGGAACCTCAAAACCCGTTATAAACAGTCTGTATGATTCACAAGTGAAATGTAAAAAATGGCATGTTTCTACAAACATGTCGGTATGACTTCTGGATAAGGAACAAAATAAAATGGATTACTAATAAAGAATCGAGTGAATGGCACCCATTCATCATCTAAAATATTCCTTGAAGATAAAGGATAACGGAGGAGGGTAAATGGAAACAGTAAACCGTGTGTGAATTCTGTGCCACTCACCTTGAATATGAGAGCCAGGTGATTGGAGTGTTTCTCGGCGTTCCAGGGCGGCTTGGCGCAGGACATCTCGATGATGGCGCAGCCCACACTCCACACATCGCAGCTTCGGCCATACTGCTGTCCCCTCAGCACCTGTGACACGTGCAGCGAGGTCACAATGGGGCTTATTTATTTACATTTAACTATCTGTACCAATGTTCCACAATAATAGTCACAATGTAAACAATAAACTACTATGAAGATATGTAGTGCAATACTCCATAGTATGTAGAATAGTGTTAAATGCTTTTAAGTCTACCCAGTTCTTGCTTTCAGGGCTTTATTAGCAATAAGTAATGTGATCAGAAATGCAACCACTGCCTACAAGCACTGGACTTCACAGCTGGGTGAATCACACTGTCAGTACCATAACATCCTGTGACACAGTAACATCAGAGCTTCATGTATCAGGTCTGCTCCCTACTCAGCAAAGATAAGCCAATATTACAATTATTTAGAGGTTGATTTCACAAACTCTCTTTAACAATGTTTGAGACTGAAGCCTTGGATCTTGTCATGGTTTGTTGAAATAAAATTAGATTTTAAACCCTAATAAAAATAATCTGGACCATAAGAATAATAATAATATTTAATTTAATGGCCAAGCACTGCTAGGGCCACAAAGGATTACAGTTGTCATTATTTATGGTTAATGAGAAATATAAATCCACTCAATTCTCTGCCAGACATGTGAATCTGAATGCAGCACATGATCACTTCTGGACTGCACCCAGCTTTGTCTGTGGCCAGTGACATTTAGATAATCACTGTGCAAACAAGCTTTAGATTCCAACCTTATCCACCTATAGAGGGTCTCATAGAGACATGCAAAATGATGGTTCTATTCATTTCAACCATGCAGAAACACCACAATCTCAATCCAGAACGGCTTAATTTACTAATTTTGTGAACAGCTAAATTTTGGAGAGAAACTGACATGCCTGGGTGAAAGTTATTTCTTTCTCTGGGTTTTTTTTCTCCTGACTATATATAATATGGATCAACAAAGATGTATCCCACTCTCTACTTGCATTAATTTCAGTAAAGGTTGCTGTAGCACAACCGGTCTAATATTCTGAGAAGGGTCACTCTGTTGCAGAGGACATTCCCATCTGTTTCATTTCACAAATGGAGGCCACGGGAATTTTAACAGATTATTTTCCCTTGAAAGGAGCTTTGACAGAAGTATGATGTGTGTATATGCTCACACAAACACAGGTATGATAAACTCTCATTCATCCAACATAAAAATGCAGACTGAGGGCAGCAACTGATTCAGTGATATGCATAACATCACCTAATTTCATTCAAGCAGCTCTCATTGATTGAAATCCATGTTCATCCATCTGCAGAAGTCAGCCCAGTCTGGTGCAGTGGTAATGTCAATGCATTGTTTTAATATGGTTCTTTAACTAAGAACTTAGAGGCTCTTTTCCATGGATTTAGCAGTAGCAGACCATGTTTCCACATGACCAAAGGAAAGGTACGTGTGCAGCGGACCCGCATCTCACCGCCAGAGTATATTCTTCTCTGCATTCTCACCTCGGGAGCCATGAAGGCAATGGTGCCCAGGAGCTGGCCTTGGAATTCCCCTGCGCCTGTACCCTTAGATGCCAGCCTAGCAGCGGCTCCAAAGTCTGCAATCCGCAGCCTCTGTCCCGTGCTGTCAATCAGCAGGTTGGCACCTTCGGAATACATCACAGAAGGGTGTGCAATCAGAACAGGTCATGGGCGGGAAAAGAACGAAGGGCACATTTAAGGGCGTGGGGCTTACTAAGAGTTACAGAATGATCGTTGGTTGGGTTATTAAAGACAAGGTATGTTGCCCTATAGTAGTGCACTTCTGTGTGCCGTTTGACCCCTGACCTTTGATGTCTCTGTGGATGATCTGGTTCTCATGGAGATAAGCCAGGCCACGCAGCAGCTGGTCTGTGTAGTTGATGATGACCGCCTCCTTGAAGGCCCCATACTTGTTCAACAGGTGAGACACGGAACCACCTAGCAGAAAGAGATATCATCCAGGTGCATGCAGAACCAGTACAATGTATTACATTCAATAAGCAGACATTCTTATCTGGAGCACCATGCAAAATATGAAAATTACAGAACCAAATAAACACACGGCGCCTGCTCTGTTTGTATTTAAGAGGGGCCATTTTGAAAGAGAAAAATACATAAGATTAAGAAATGGTGGAAGAATGTAAACGTAACAAAAAAAAGAAACATCATACATCATGACAATGAGAAATATAAAGAAAACTTCAGGGCATTTATGAGGTTCTGAGCACTGAGGTGACCCCTGACCCATACTGAATGCCAGCCTGACCTGCCATCCACTCCACAAACAGGTTGTAGTTGTTCTTCTCGCAGGTGGCTCCGAGCATGCGGATGATGTTGGGGTGGTTGAGGTGGCTCATCATTCGGATCTCCTCCCTCAGCGCCTCCACCACCTCCTCCTGCTCGGAGGACGTGTTCCTCACATATGTCACCTACAGGGAGAAGCAAAGGAGAGAGTGAGGATGCCAAGTGGTGATATCTGGTCCTCCAACTGTTGTCACAGCAAAAAATTGCTGAAAATCTGCTACAGAATGGACTAGGAAGAAACCCTAAAATTGAAATTGGAGAAGTCCTACCATACAGTAGAAACACATCTGAAGGGCACAGGTGATATAATTTTGGTTGCTGCACTTTTAAGTCTCAGTTATCTTAGCTCCAATCACGCAGTTCTCTACAGTAGGGCTTCCTCACCTGTTTGACGGCCATCAGCGTGCCAGTGCCCACGTCCTGGGCCTGGTAGCAGGATGAGAAGGCCCCCAGCCCGATCTGCTGGCCCTTCAGCCACTCCGCCCCCTCTCTGTATGGCTGCTTTGCTTTGGTATGGCCAGGTAGAGTCTCTGGAGTCTGTGGAAGACGAGCATACGACATTACTGACTGGTCACCACTTCCAGTCTGAAATTAAGTCACATACATGTATACAAGTCCCATTCAGAAAAGCAGAGTGCTATGAAAATACTGATGACTCATGATGACTCAAGTCAGGTAGAAGTCATGTGACCGTTTTTCTTTTTGGCTTTCTCAACTCTTATTACTGTCACCTAAAAAGTACCTTTTTGACTGGAATTTAAACAATGTTAATTTGGATGATCTGGAGTAGGTTGCACTTACATCCACCTGGATGATGATGACGTCCTCGTCTTTGTCCACCTGCAGCTGGGGAATTGTGGGAAGAGCATCCTGGGACTCGGACATGGCCATGACGATGGCCAGCGCCTCCTCCTCCTCTGCCTCCATCTTCTCCTTGCACTTCTGGTTCTGGGCGACGTCATCGGTGTAGGTGTCGCCCACCCCAGACCCAGCCCGCTCAGGGTAGAGCACAGCCACCTCTGACTTGAAGGTGACGGTGCTGTCGTCAAGGGCGACAGAGGCCTCCAGCAGGTCCTCCATGCTGGAGTTGAGGTCGGCGCACACCTCCAGCCTGCCCGAGCGTTCATCATCCTCCTCCACGGGGCTGAAGACGGCGTCCTCGCTGGGGATGTGGGCCATGGCTCCTCCCTCATGGTACAGGACATCCAGCAGGTCCTGGCTCAGGCCAGCACCTTGCCCCCCTCTCTGGGTGAGGGTCGGGAGGGCTTTGGTCTGTGGACCTGGCCGGAGGGGCGGGGCTGGGGGTGGGTCTGGCTGAATGTGGGGGACAGTTTCTGCGGCTTGTGCTGGTTGCGAGGGGAGACGCTGGCCGGCTTGCTGGCAGTGATGGGAGGAGGGGTGGAAGCTGAGGGGGTGTGGTTTGATGAAGGCGGACTCGGGCACCGACTCGATGGCATGCTCTGATCCAGTTGTTGTTCAACAGATGCGCCCAGCTCCGCCACGCCAGCGGTAATGGCTGACAGTCGCTCTGTGATGTCCTCCGGACTGGCCCCCGCTACAGTGTCCTGGGACCCCCGGGCCGGACCTTCGGACAGTCGCACGGTGTGGGCCGGGGAGCTGGTCTCCGAGGCAGCGGGGGTGTTCTGGGGGGCAGAGGGTTCGGCGAGCACATCCTCCAGACCCAGGTGGACGGCCTCCAGGATGTCCATCTCCTCGGCGATGGCCAGCAGGCGGCGCCGCATGCGGGCGTGGTGCGAGGACCCGCTGGAGCTCAGCATGTCCAGCAGCCTGACAAAGATGTGGGGCACCCGCGCCACCATGCGGGCGGCACTCAGGAACACACGGCGAGACAGCTTACCCACCATGGAGTGAGAGTTATCGATTGACTGTAGTGCAAAGCTGAGGAGAGCCATCAGTTTCTGATACCTGTACAAAAATTCAGACAAGAGCAACACGTCAGAAGTAAGTTTGCATAAACTGCATGGATGCTGTAGTTGTACATTATGGGCTCTACTAAGACATATGACTCTTAGCACTGACCAATAAAAAAAAAAAACAGTATTAATATTAAATAACTATTGATCCTCTCAACCAGAGTTCAAATAACTGTACCTCTCAACCAGGGTTTGTGATTGGTGGAAGTCCCCGCTGGAGACGATGTGGGGGTAGAACTCAGCAGGGAACTCCAGGAGGAGGCGGTCAGTGAGGCACAGCCGCCCCAAGAGGGCCTGCCAGTTGCTGGGCTCGGTCTGGGATCCCAGAATACAGTTTAAGACATAGTCCACCCCTCCAATCCCTATGGATGCTGCTAAGAGGGAGAAGACAGAGAGATCAATCACAGTGAGTATAAGCCACAAACTAACTCAATTTCTATGAATCTTCAAGCATACACCAGAATATGCGAGTTTAGACAGACGCAGAGATTGAAGCTGTTTAGTAGGAAATGTGTACCTGCTTTGAGGATCTCTCTACCCACTGCCAGCTCTCCTGCTTGCCCTTTGCTTAGCTCCAGCAGAGTGGACACAGACAGCTGGCTGGTTCGACTGCAGAGTGACAAAGACGTGAGCTTCAGGTTAGAAGCGTCCATGTGGAATGTATGTGAAGGACATGCACACTAAGAGAGGTGATTTTCCATTTTAAGATAGGTTTTCCATAAAGAATAAATACTGATATATGAAATGTTAAATATTAGGCATATATGTAGAGCTTTCTTCACTGAAATCAATAAAACATGGATTCCATTACCACATGAAACTGAAATAATAACCATTTTAAATACAGTACTTCTATCTTTAAATACAATTTCTGTCTTTAATTTTCTCTCTGAAGAGTGAAAATCTGTAATTCAATCCTAAGGCTAAGTTTGAGGACAATAGCACAAAGATACAGAATAGCTGTGTATAAGGTCAATATAGGGCGCGTATACTACAAGTATACTCTGGATGTAATATCATATTTTACCACATGATGGCACTATCAACCAAGAATTACATGTACAAATATGTACACGATGGCAATTTACTGGAAAATTTTTAATGTCTTGGTTTTCAAGACTTCTCAAGAAGAAAAAAAAATAACAGATTGACAGGCAGGAATGTGCAGTTAATATACTTATAAATTTGATGTGTCTAAAAATTCAGCATAAATTGTTAACATGCTTTTTTCTTGGGCTTTCTCCAACAGACTGTATTTGTGGCTTGAAATTATTTTATCAAAATCACGCTACGTTTTGCTTGTCTGCTTGCTTACCTGTTAGCGTCTGCACACTTGACCAGTATGGTTTCCACCACTGGGGACAGCAGCTTCTGCAGTCGCGTCTGATCTGAGAGTGTGTGGCAGGGGGTGTACACCAGCATGGCTCGCAGGGTTTTCTGTGTACGGGACAGAGGACCATGAGGTTTAACCCCAGATGGGAAGGAGGAAATCACAAACACACCATGCTTATGGGCCTGACACAGCCAATTTCAGGCCAGGCTTTGGATTTCAATTTATTCATGAGGCCATTTTTCCCAAGTTGGCTCTGCCAAGGCAATGCATGACTAACAAAAATGATAAATAAACATACAAAATACAATAAATAAAGCAAAACGGCAGAGGAAATTGCATAATTTCACTCAAAATTGACTCAGTATGAAAAAAGTAAACCAGAAACGACCAAACGCTGAGATAATGAGACAGGGATGGAAGCATTATCAAAAGAGGAAATTAGCCACCATGTGTCTCTTTGGCAGAGAGGCCAAAATACCAAACTACACTCACATGACTATCCATTTCCCCACTTGCATTAACAAGGCAGCTAGGCTAATAAGAATACCCACCAGCGCAGCGACGTAGACCCTGTAGACAGGGTCTGCACAGACCAGGGAGAGGATGCTGCAGCAGGACTCTACCACCACCTCCGCCAGCGCCCCGCACCCTCCTGCCGCGCCCGCGGCCTCCGGGTGCTCCCCACCGGCCAGCAGCAGCGCCCCGCTCACGTCGTGGGACAGGCGGCGCAGTGCCATCTCCCGGATGTTCCAGTTCCTGGAGAACAGGCACCCCACCAGCTCTATCCCGAACACCTGCAGAGGACACATGGGGACATATCCACACACCATCACCTCAAGAAAGTGCCATTCCCCATTTTGAGCTAACTTCGCTTTGGTGCTTTGTGGAGAGATGGGTCACGGTGGAGACGTGCCATGTGTCAAAATGGCTCACCTTAACCCATGGTTCCGCCAGATCTTTGTACATCTGTGGGATCTGCTGGACTCCATAGTGGTGCAGATTGAAGTCGCCCTCTGGTGGTCGTCTCTGGTCATCACTGTGGGGTGCGGACTGGCTCTGCTGATCCTGAGGCTGACCCTGAAGACATACCGTGCTGTCCACTGGACTGGTCTGCTCATAGCTGCTGACACACAAAAGTACACTTTCAGAAGGCATCGTCATATGAACAAGTCCAACGGTCATAAGGTCAATTAAAGAAATGATTGTCAGTGACCATGGTTCTATAGTAAAAGGTACATTATATATAAAAGGGAATAAAAATCACCATTCATTATATGGTGAATATGTTCAATGGATTTAGAATTACTTTATTGATGAGGTTTCCCTGCATATAAACCCTATGCAGAATATTTAACAAGGGAGGGATTTCATAACATGAAAATGAAAAAGAAATGTACTAGCTTCAATTCAGCCTGAACTAGACAAGCGGAACGAGGATCAAAGCGTGTTCGTCTACAGCCATGAAATCACAGATTCATCAGATGACAAAACACTTGATCCAAGACATTTCAAGCAAATTAAATCCAAACTGAATTTTCAAAACAAATTATAACCTGAAGGATCTGAAAACATTTTTGGGCTATTTTGGCATCTTTGGTCTTGGAGAGATAATAGCATAAATCACTGCAGCTGTAGAATGGGCCGCTTGATCAAACCATAAGGCGGCGCATACCAAGCTTGCAATGAACACATGGCATAATCAGACAAACAACGAGTGAAAAACAAAAACTATGCTTATACTCTCGCTGGCTACAAGTTTCCGGGAAACATTTTGTGAGATGGAGTTCTCAGTACAAAGTTTATGGTAGGTACCTGTAAAAATCATGCGACCTCCACTTGGTTCGACAAAGAGGGCAGATTAAGGCTTCATGGTTTCTTCGACATTCTTCAGCCCCTATGACCAGACCATAACATATTATAACAGGACACAAACCACCAACCAACAACATTTAAGCCTGAAATCCCTGAATAAATTCCCAGTGAATTAAACAAAACTTGAAAGAACCATAGGCTTTATATCCATATGTAGCCAGGCTACACATCAAAATACAAGTACATATAATCAATAAAAACATTCCATCAAACCAATTCTTCTTTCACACATACTTCAAACTCAGAAATAAAATTAAATGATTCCTATTTTTGGGAATGATTTTCGTATTACTGAAAGCTCTCAGATTTACTGTGTGACCAGTACTTTTATGTGCGTTTTTCCAGTCACAAGGAAGGTATTTGCAAATAAAGCTAGCCACTTAAATTTCCCAACAGAAAGACAAAAATACTAAAAGATACAGTCTAAGCATTGTGGCTTGGTGTTTTCTTCACATTGATGGTTTTTTCTAGTTATTTCCTCTATCAACACCTAGGTACCCATCTAACATATTCAGACTTTCTCCTGATGTAAGCATGTCTAAATGGAAAATGGCGTATTGTTGTCCTATGATGTTTTGATAATGTGATCCATAATATGAATTGTTGTGTCTGGTCTTAATTTCCAATTCTTTTTCAGTGTGACAAGCTCAGCAAGCAAACACCCAAAACACACTAAATATATCACAAATTATTGGGAGTGTGGAAAGATAAATCTTTGTTAAACCAGTTAATGCAATCTTGCAGTGATCCATTCATTGCATATGTGAAGTCCATGTATAAACTGCGTAGCATATGGACAGCTAGCCCAGAAGTGCGTGGGTGGAGCCCTCTGGAAGGGCGGGGTGGGGCGGGGCGGGGCCAGGGGCGGGACTCACAGATGGACATGCAGTGGTGGTGCAGCTTGTTCCTGCAGCCCTCCTCACAAGCGGTCAGGCTCTCCTCGTCCAGCATGTCCAGCAGGCAGATGGGACACATCTGCTCCTCCTCATCCTTCAGGCTGCTGCTCGACACACAAGGAGAGACGCACACCACGGGGCCCGTCAGCGCCAGCTTTCTCAGTGGGGGACACACCCGAAGGGGGCCGCGCTTTTTACGGCTGATACTATTATCAATACCAGCATGTCACTGTATCTCTGTCTGCTTATATTACCTTCAATGATGTCCACACAGAACTAATGCAGGAAATATGACAGAAAGAGTGAAGCAATTGAGACTCACCTGCAACATATGCTTCTACAAATATTCATAATAAACCATGATTGACTGGTTGGTAAGAAAAATCAATAACCATTTCACAAATACAATATTTGATTATTTAATTTCACTACCTTTTTTGTAACTTTTTTTTTGCAAATTACAGTGTTGTGCTGCAACTTTTATGAATAAGGCAATGTGTAAAAGTATCACAGATCATTCATTCTATGTTTATATCTGGAAATAGATAGAGTTCAATGAGAAGGTCTCAAAGTCTTGCTGAACCTTGTCATGGGTTCTCAGAGGTCCTACCTGCTCTCGTTGCTGGATGTTGATGTGCTGGATGTACAAGATATGTGAGGGTTGGACAAGCGGGAGACAAACTTCTGGATGGTGCTTCGAGAGGGAGCCTTGATCCGAGAGCTGCGACGATTGTGGTATTTTTGAAACAAGCTTTCCACCTGTGTGCAGGAAGAGAGAGACAAAAAACTTTTCTTGTATGTACTGAAGATCCATTTTCCAGTGATGAAGCTAAACCCTTATACTGCCATTCTCAAAAAATTTTGACTTAAATTCATCAAAGTCCCTGTTTTATCAGTAGGTTGGAAAAGTCACAGAGAAGCATAGAAGCTTCAGCCGTAGCTAAAGGGGAACAGTCTCACTGAATATTGGTGGTTGGAGTGGGGGGCGGAATTACCTCAAAGTTCTTTAGGGTTTTCCTCCAGAGCAGGGGGTCCGGAGGCTCTAGCTGGAAGACTCTGAGCATGACGAAGAGGACGTGGATGCAGAAAGTCCCTCGGCCGCAGCTGCAGGTCTGTTGGAGAGGCCGTGGTGAGGGAAAAGTTTGGGAGATGCCCCATCCTCTGGCATTTTTTTTGTTAAGCTACTTGGGCCTCCAAATCCTGTTTATCCTATGTAATCCTCCATGTATAATGAAACATCGAAGAACCTGAGCTTTTGTTGAACTGCCCTATAAAACAGTGCGACTGCGTAGTGAGAGCAGACCCCTTGAAACCTTTAAGTAAGTAAAATGAAATGGCATATGCAGGCAATGAAATTTGAAAACTCAACAGCTCAACATGGTCCTGAAACCTTGGCTTTCAGAGAAACACAGCAGGGTGAGGGTATTCTCTGGTGCTCATTTTTGCTGTCTACAGACAGGTAATAGAGAATTGTTTCCCCCCCCCTCAAGTAAAGTTACACAAGAACAAAAGCAGTACAATGGTATGGTGAGAGAGTACATGGTTTAGTTTTCATTTCACTAACTTTACTTCTACATGTGCAAGTGACAGTAATACCATAATTACCCACTGTGAGGATAGTGTAGATTTACTGATGTGTAACATGATGGGGTTTTACCTGTGGACCAATGAAAACTCTGTATTTGTTGTCGGGGCTGTCTCCCCCAACCAGGAAAGAGTTGGGTCCTATCTGCTGAAGCAGGTAGAGACGGGCCCTCATGACCTTGTTGACCCTACGGTTTGTTTCCTCTGGGCTATAGGGGGAGAAACCGTCTGGAGAAGGTGCTCGACGAGGGGGTGTGACTCGTCCACTCTGAAACTTCAAAAAAAAGAAAAATAACACCAAAGAAATTACAAGGGATACTAGTCCAAACTGCTAAACCTGGTGCAACTGGTTATAACAAGAACTGATGTAATTCAGTTTCTCATGAAATGGAACCAAATGACAGTCTTTTTAGCTCTTTAAGCACAATGTAAAATGGCTCTCCAGTAAAAACAGGACACATGGATGTCACTGACACAATGCTATTAGCTTTTACTCGCTAAACCAATTCTCCATTTACTTTTTCTGTTTTTCTGCACTGAATTTTCACCACTTGCACGTGACAGTGGTGACATGCAAATATACATGCACTCAGGAGTGTTTAGAATGCAGACAGAGACTCACAGGGACAGGGGACGCTCTCCTCATACGCATCTCAGACTTGCTGCTCGTCTTGCTGGAGGTCGAGGAAGTGGAGGAAGAGGAGGAAGGTCCGGGAGATGGGCTACGGTGACCCCGGGACCTGGGAGAGCCGGCCGCCTGGGCCTCGGCTCCGGCCTCGCTCCCGTCTGGCCTGAGTGGAATAGGCTTTACCACCTGGGGGGATGCAGGAAGTGTATGACTTAAAATGCCACCGCTACAAAGCACAGACACACGGCCCTTGTGTCTGCAATTATGGCCTGCAAACTTCCTTCCCTTTTGATTTTCACATCTCACAATATATATCACAAGCCCAGTTTCCTGTTTAAGAAATACAGTAGGAAGCACCAAGATGAACTGTAATGTTATTACCGTATATGGCGGTTTAGAAGACGCACATGTGTAAAAACGCATCAGGCACTTTTGCTTGGCTGAATGAATGGTCTAACCTTCAGTGTGGGAGCTTTTAGAGTTCACCACCTATCAAAGTGATTCATTCTGCTGTCAGTTCATGTGCCAAGGGCTATTTTGGTAGACATTTTAGAAAAGTGGCTTTTATAAAGGCAAATACGGTATGTTCATAACTATTTTTGTAAATAGAAAAAAAAAGGTGCTCATTGACGGCTCCCACGGATGTTAGATTTTTATGATTCTGGAATGACGTTAGGATGTACTTTTTTGCTATGTTCAATTTCCTATGAAATTAAGCTATTTCAAAGATTATTTTTTCCTATTCATTACTTTCAAAATATTATTTGTCTGAACCCTGCACACTTGCAAGTTCTAGCGATCACCAGCCACCCATGACTTCCAACAGCAAACAATGTTCAAGCAAATGATTTCTCTCAATTATTATCAATAAAACAACGCTGGTAAAGCTGGAATTTGAAGTACGTGTGTGAGAAAAATGGTTGTGTTTAGCTCACTGTGAAATAAAAATTAAACAAGAAAAGGTTTGGGTCATTTCCCATGACTTTTCAAAAACAGATTTTTTCACCACATAGCCAGACAAATATTATCAAGCACTTTCACGGCCCATGGGTATTGTCATATATAAACAGTGGGTGTATATATATATATATATATATATATATACGTACATGTGGTATACATCATTATATTACTGGTATACAGTTTGTGTATGGTGTGTGTGTGTGTGTGTGTGTGTGTGTGTGTGTGTGTGTGTGTGTGTGTGTGTGTGTGTGTGTGTGTGTGTGTGTGTGTGTGTGTGAAAGCATATGTGCGTATGTGTGTGCGTGTGTGAGAGAGCATGTGTGCGTATGTGTGTGTGGATGTCTGTGCAGGATGTGGGATTTCACTGCAGCGTGTTTTTCCAGACGCGCTCACTCACCACGGGGCCCCGTCGGCTCCGCCTCTCCAGCCATTCGTGCTTCCAGGCCGGCATGCAGGTGGCCTTCAGCTTCTCCCGGATCATCCTCTCCTCCGGCCGGTCCTCCATCTTCTGCAGGCTCCGCAGCGTGTCCTTACCGTCCATGTCCCGACTGCAGGCAGGAAGGGAGAACAAAAGTCATTAGAAACAGGATGCCTGCGCTGCCTGAGCAAAGCCACGGGCGCGTTTCCCGGCCGCGAGCTGCCTGCGGTAATTGCGATTCCTTCCGATGCATTTCCACTCAGCGTGCGCTCGACGCATCATACGATAAGGCACCGATAGGCTGCATGGTGCAAATGCTTCTCTGCATCCAGACAAAGGATGGTCACGACAGAGGAGAGGTGGAAAATGCACTCCGCCAAAGTTCAGGCCGGGTCCTAGAAACACATTTTCACATCATCCTTAAATGACACACTGCTGTGATCATGATCAAAATATTGGCATCATTTTAAGAGGAGTTTTTCAGAATAAATACCGGGCCATTCAATATGTATACATATAGGCAGATTCTGGATTTGTTAAGAATGGACTTATTTCCATCAATACATTTTAAGTCTGGACCCCCGTATGCTTGAAGGGTGAAGTAAAAGTCATAAATACACATTAGCTATAAAAAATATATATATTTTGACTAGCCCCTTTTTACTCTTCTTCTGTTTTGTCCTAATGTTTGTGACCAAGATAAACATTTTGAAAGCACCTCAACTCTATTTAATTACAGACAACACAGTGAAAATCCTACTTAACACAGAAAAAGCAAACATCCCTCTCCCTCTGCTGAAGGCTTTGAAATGTTTCAGGATAAATACTCTTCCTCATATAAGAGGATGTTATGATAAGGAACCAAAGCAATTGGGGCCTGTTAAATTTTCAGTACATCACACAGATAAGTGCTGACAGTGTTGTATGCCCTTCCCCCTTCATACTCTGCGAGTGAGCCATTTCAGGACAAAACACTTAAGTTTGTCCTTAAAAATCAGCCCAGGGAAACTCATAAAAGAGTTAGCCAGTTAACTTTTTAAAAGGACACCTGGCCTCGCTTTTAAGCTTTTCAGGGAGTGGGTCTTTGGAGAGGTCATAGTGAATCCAAGTGCAAAGCAGCTTAGTCTTAACTTTCACTAACATCAAAAAAAGTTAACATACATTTTATGCACCATAAAAATCCAAGCATAAGACCGTGATTCCTGTTTATCCAGTATGAGCTTATATCCATAGAAAACAACATCAGCTACAGTGGCATTCTTTTTTCATTCATTCTTGCGGACAGAGAGGAAAGAAACCCTCTGGACATAGGGCGAGGAACAATGAATCCTGACTCAGAATAAAAAGGTGGCGGCAAAGGTCCTCGCCTCTCATATGACAGCTATCCCACAATGCAACGAGGTGGGAACAAAGGGACACTGTGTTGTCTTTGCAGGTGAGACCTGGAATACCTCACGGCTGGGAACTGATTTCAGGCTCCCACGTAAGCAGAGACCGTGTATCAAACTGAGCCAGAGTCTTTCTTACAGGCGGTGCCGCTCCCAAAACTCAGCTTCTCACTGACACGTTGCTGCCTCGCTCAACACGAATGAGAAAACAAGAATACAGCAACTCTTGAGCTGTTGGCATAAGGAACACTAATTCACCTGTTACAGCAGAAAGTCAGACTTTGGACATTGCAACTCAAAAACAGAATGTTAGCCTGAATCTAATGATACAAATTCTGCAAGCAATCTATTTTTGTGAACATTTTGCATAGTTTTTCATGTAAAGCCTTTCATTTTTTGACATTCCATTGCTATACAACCGCATACCATAATTGTACAGTTGCACAGCTGTTGACAGACAAGAGGAGTACAGTAAATCAGAAAGATTAAGAGAGATAGAGAAATGTAGTGAAGAGTAATTGACCAAGTTTACAAGGTGCAAGAGCTTTTTGCATTGTATTTATTGAAGACTACTTAACACCGTGGTACAATTATTTATGTCAACTTAGTACTATCAAATGATATTCATGTTGCACATTATATGCTACCTGGAGACACATCATGCAAAAAGTGCAAGTTCACCTGGTCCATGAGTTAGCAATAATAAAGTCTGAATAATGAAGTCTCCTGGCCACAAACATGGAATGAAACAGCATTTAGGTTCTGTGTGAATTATGAACTAAACTATAAAAAGACATACCATAAATAAAAAATGGTAAGCAGATTGTACTGAATAGCAGATGCTTCGTTACTACATGTCAGCAATACAAATAGCTTACATTAATTTAATTACAGGTTATTATATTTTTTGAGAAGACAAATGTTTAACTATTCCAGGCAAGTTCCTAAAAAGTGAACAGGCTTATGCAATTGAGGTGGATGCATAGTATTTAAGTGCTTTGATGGTTTTCATTTCGGACAATGATTTTCTCAGGAGGACATACCTCAACCAAATCGTGAGTCACAAGCCAGAGATACTCCAGAATAATTCAGGTCTACTGACTGTTATCTTCTGCATCAGACAATAACAGATGTGTCACTCTGTCAAGGGCAGATCATGTGAGGGTAGCCATTTTCCAAGTCCTTCAAACATTCTTTTCTACTCAGGCGAAGAGCAGGCCTGGAGGACCTCAGACTGTCAGCTTAAATTTGAGACCAGAGAACAGAAGGCCACGTGAACTACATATTCACTGTAAACAACAAGTGGGGATATAATTCCATGTGACTAGCACAATAACCATCAAATGAAGTGTTTCTTTTTTTATACTGAACAAGGTTTCCGAAAGGAGTAGGAAAAATCACCGCTCCACGACCACTGGTTTGTTACATTGAAAATGTAATTGTGTTCAACCGGGCCATTGTGCTGATCTTTCAGCCCAAGGTGACCTTCATCAGTTCACAACCCCCGCTCCACACGTACGCACTCCATTGTGCAAAAGTAATTTAATGTATTCAAGGCCCAGACTATTGGTCGCGGCTTCCTCTTTTGTGGGTAAAAAAAAAAAAAAGAAAAAAAACATCAGAAGCCAAATTCAGGACAGGAAGAGAGTCACTGTGGTCTTCCTGCATGGCAGCTTGCAGAGGAGCATAGTATGTCCATGTTATGGGAGTTACAGCACAATAAAAGTGATTGTGTGTATGCTCAGAGGCCTACTGTTTGGAGGTAGGAGGGCAGTACAGTTACTACCAATTTCAATCCTCTGTGACTCCAAACTGTGACACAGCCTACCTTTTGACCTCTGAAGGGCAAACAGTGTGGCCAAGCTCCATGCAGTATTTTGCACTGTCACACTAAAAGATGTCCCTCACAGTGTTCGTAGGTTGGGGCTCTCGGGTACATGTGTCCTCAGACAAAAAGGACTGGGCATACGAACGCGTGCGTGCAAGGGGGGAGGGTGATCAGTACATGGCTAGTTGAGGTTACATAACACTATCTGCATCGCAGAAATCATTTCTGGTATGACGCAGAAGAAATTAGACTAATTTTATTTTAACTTCAAAATTAACCTTGGTTAAATGATCAGAGCAACAAAAGACACACAAAGGTCTGAAATGCAAAAACTTAATGTATGCCAGTTCCTACACTCTCTCAGGGGATTTTTTTTTCATTAGTAAGGTGTGAGCTTTTAATGTCACACCATAAAACATAGCAGTGTTAAACTTAAAACAGAATTAACATGAATTGCAGATACCAAAACATCTTCTTCCAGGAATTTTTTTTTTCAGATATCAAAAATAACACAAAATGGATTCCTCTGAATTTGCCATGACAAACCTTGAGGGGAAAAGACAATGTTTGTACTAGAAGCCACATGGTTATAATTCTGAAGTTCCTCTGAAAGTACACAAAGATCAGTGTCAGCAGAGACACCTCGGGCTCCAAAGCACTGAAAAGGCTGAGTATGTCTGTTATTCACTTCAAAATGCACAAATTGAGCTGACTTCTTTAAACTTGCAATCAAATAAAATGGACTATAATGCCTTTTTCACTCCTGGACAACTCATTTTGTATTATAATGTAACTTCAGGGGTGCTTTAAAAATGCCAGAATTTCAGTTCCACTGAAATATATGATGAAATATAAACATGTTAATCGTTTGTTGCCATCAAAAGTGTGGATCAAATGGGAATTTTGGTATGTGTTATTATGGGGTTTATGAAATAAAAGCTGAAAGTAAAAACCATGACTATATTATATATGTTTATTACTTAATATTTTACATGAATTCTGAATGAGTACTACTGTACCAGCAGCAAAAATCATTTTGCAATGCAAAATTCCTTCACCAAAAATCCCCCCCACACCCACCCCCAACCCCCACAACACATACATCTTTGGCAAACAAAGACATTTTTTTAAAAAATGTTCCTCTCCTATATTTCCATCCTGTTATTTATTACTCTGATATATGTCCTGCAACCAACATACACCAAGTTTCACCTGTGCTTGCAGTATTCTCTAAGAATAATGGAATAGAAAGTCAATCTCTATCCTGTATCAGACAACAGAATGGAGGAAATTGTATGATCAGACATTCGTTGCAATTGCCTGTTTTATTTCATGCAGGACTTCTTGCTGACAGACTCAGAATGGCCTCACGCAAAAAAAACAAGCTTGCTTAATGCTCCACAGCTGAACTGAAAATCAAGAAAATAAGGACTCCATTCAGCACTTATTCCAAGATGACAGCGTTTTAACTCAAAGAAACTAGTCTTTCAAACATCCAAAGGGATAGAGGAAGGAAGTTAGTTTTCCGTGTAGGTTTCTGCCAATTTCACCACAGTGGCTGCAGTCTAAAAATGGGCACTCCCAAAGCAATGTGGGCCTGAATTCTGAGAGTTTTCAAGTACACCATTCAACTACCAGATTTACACCTGTAACACAAGCGACTCCACTTCCTGTCTAAATAATGGCTTCAGTTAATCAGAAATTGGCACAGCTGAAAGTAGACACCACAGTCCTTTTTGACTATTGCACTTGCCAACTGCTTTTATGTTCTATCATTCTGCTTTTTATTTGCACATACAAAATTACATTGTTCTATGGCAAAGTTTACAATGACAACTCCCCATAAACCAAGCACAGAGAAACATGCAGGCTATAAGGATGAACGTTCACCAGAGCCACCTCGGCTGCCGTCTTCTTCAAAGTCATGGAGGACAAACACACAGTGCTGTAATAAAACCAAGACTACAAGAACTTGCCATATTCTGAGAGCTAATGATGACATTAGTAAAGGCTGTAAATGAAAACAAAAAAGGCACCACAGTCGTTCTCCACGTTTTGTCTTCTTATTTCTTTCATAGATGTATGAAATCTGATTCTGGAGTAAAAAAAAAAGGTTCTGACATTCTGGCAGGAAGCCTTTGTCAAGCATGAGAGATGTCATCTGTAAGGTCCAATCGGTGGTGATGCTGCCAGTGGGGAAAGTCACCATCTACTCTGGCCTACAGCGACACCCACAAGTGTCACAGCAACCCCCCCCTTCCCCCAACCACCACACTGCCTCAGATTCAGTGGAGCCCCTCCTTACGACAAACATAACCTGATTTCCACCCATTTTCCGCCTCCACCTAACTTCTCTGCTTCTTATCTACAGGTGCCGGCCCTTTTTGTCAATCTGGACTGCTGGTTGTACCCGTCCCACCAATCAGCAGCAGCAGATCTAACAGCATGCGAGTGGCCTCAGCGTGTCACATGTGAGAAAGACTCAATTCATGCAGCACACAAGAATCTGTGCCAGTTCTGCGCAGGGAATCACATGCATGGCCTCCCTGTCTGCCAGCGGGATTTTTTTTTTTGCCCAGGCTTCAAATGGAGGTCAGAGTGGGGGGAGGTTTTATTGCTTAACTGTGATCTGGGGGGAAACTCAAACATCTGAAAATTGTACCCCCTTGGATTGTATGTTGTGAAAACCTTGTACCTAAAAGGATGGGTGGTCATGACTGTTTTTCAAAGTGGACAATACACAACCCCCAAATGCATCAAACAGTGCCGAGTAACCACCATGTTTGTCAAACTCTTCACAATGTGGACTCACCTGACAAAAACATGCAGAGGATGGTCGTATGCCTAATTGAGCACAAGGCGATAGCTGCTGTCTTAGCCACCATCATCACAGAAAAACAAATGTCAACAGGTCACTTCTGACCAGTGTCCATAAGTACCCTATACTGCCCCCATTGTCATTGTGCTTATAAAGAGGTTGTTACACGGCAGGCATAAAAACAAGACATCCTACAGTCCTGAGCTGAAAAAAATTCTCTTGATTCGCTTGCAGCAACTGCAACTGAAATAACTTATTTTGTCAGCTAGACAACCTTAAACAACAACATAAATAGCAGCAGGCAGCTCAGTACCCCTCTTTCTCTTTCAAACTTTCTCTGGGTATGGCAGAGTGAATGAGAAAAAACAATGCAGTTAACCACTGTTTTTAGCTATAGCAGAACTAGCCAGACATTGGAATATGCTAGCAGAGATTTTAGTATGCATAGAGTCTACTGCAATTTTCACACTGGTGAATAAAATCACATAATACTGCCTAAAATTCTATACTCTAGGTAACGAGCCAACAATGCCTCAAAAGCAAGTATTTAATTCATAACTTCCTAACAAACAAGATAACCTATTAAAAGTCTCTAGTAAATTAGCCAGGAACTGATATTCACCCAGTAAAGCTGGAGTTTAAAGGACCACAGATGTCTACAAGCATAAATGTAGGTAAGATGGTACCATTTTATAAATAGCATGACATTTTGGCTCAACCAGTAAATTGTTCCATCAAAATCCTACATGATAAACACTCTTAAAAGGATACCTCACCCCAGAATGCTTCCCCATTTGTCTTACAATAGGTTAACTTCATTTTTTAAAAAATACACAAATTGAACTGAACCAAAAACAAAGACCAATTTGTGGACACATATTGAAGTGAATATTGAGGTTTTATGCTGACTGACACGGATGACTGACAGAGGCAATTAGCAGTATCCCCTACAGGCTAAACCCAATGGCAGGACCATTTCAAAATGATGAATTACTTAACACATCTAACACCTGGTCATGCTGACACGATTCATTAATGAAGTCATAAGGAATCAGAATAAGGTACAAGATGAAACTACAGTGCCACTCTGATACGGGAATTCAAAGCGGGTTTTAGATGCAGAGTGTATAGCGGACAATGGAAACATATGGGCCGTATATTCCATGGTTATAAATGAGAAGGCAGCAGCTGCTATGGTCTGCATATGGTAGACTACATACAGCAGACACAGCCAGGGGTCATGTTCATGTTTACATGCCAGGCAAACAAAAAGCACTACAAGTGACAACAGCCTTGAGGCAAATTAACATTTTGCATTTATCTTATACTCGTAAAAACTTTGCAAAATACACACAGCACAGCAAAGATTCTTTCCTTTTTTGTTTCTTTTCCCTGCTATATTGTCATATTATCATAGCATGTGATCAAATTTTAAATTATTAAGGCTTATAGGGATATTTTAACCAGTAAAACCAGGGAGTGGTGCTCTGTACAATGTAGGAAATCGGTCTGAGCACAAAGTGAACCCTGGCTAAGAAAAACCCTTGTTATGCATCGGAATAGGGATCCGCCATTCAGGCCAGAATGTCAAAACTCCTACCACATCCGCTGGAAATGAAAACAAAAATTAACTGCAACCCTGTGGGCTGGGAACACCCATTTGAGACAACCCAGGTTCTTCCGTTTCAAATGAAACTCCTCCGGCAAAAAAAGAGGAAAAAAAAAAACAAAGCCAGCACAATTGAAAACACAATGCAAGGCATGTCACAAGCCAGATTTTTCCCCTTCATTGCTTTACAAGCAATTATCCATTCTCAGCTCTGAACCAGGGCATTGTCATTTAATTGTAGGACATTTTTTCTGTCAAGCACAATTGCAACATCTGTGAACAGACAGAAATCCCAAACTGCTCAATTGGTAAACAAATGCATACAAACATATTTCAAGAAAATGCTAATAAGCTGCCACAATTAGGCTTTCCAGCCAGAGTTATTGGACTTCAAATTATTTAGTTATTGTTTCATACAACTGGCACAGTATGAGGGTATTCTAGTTCTATGTTTTACACTGTGTGAAGTCCAGGTCATCTTTCATTCATCAAAAACATAATAAGAACAACTTTGATACATTAGAAGTTGCCCTAAATACATTTAAAATGGTGTACCAACATACTCAGGCTGGTCTCAAGGGTGCTAATCTTTAAATGTTCAAAACTAAATAAGAATGAGATGCCCCAAATCTCTGCATCTCCACAAATTAAAATCTTGTTTTATTAGATAAACACACTTTTATTGTGTAGTTAGCCACATAATGTGATAGCTCGGTTGTTCAGATGCATTCACATACTGGCATTTGACACAACATTTAAGACAGATGTAGGCTTCAGTTAAATTTAGTATAACCGTAGTCACTCCAGGATAGATTAGACTTCTCCTCAAACCTCTACTTTACCTCATATTAACACATATTATACATTCAGAAATATGTGAAAACAGTCTTTAAATTCATCTTAAAAGTGAATATGTTATGCTATAATTAGACTATGTAACATCTCTTATGCTGGAAAATGTGATAGATTAGGAAAGAGTGTTCACACAGCTTTTCCTAATCACGCATATTGGACTATTTGCAGTCTTTTAGTCCTGTTTGACCGGAACAGCACAATGCACATTTTTAAATTCTTCACGCAATCTTAACCTAGATCACTCCGATATCATTTTCCAAAGGAATACTAAAAGGCCACTTGCAAACAATTAGCCTTAGTGATTTAATCAGTATCAATTCAACATTTCAGTATCAGAGAGTCTCTTTCAAACAGCACACATAATACCATTTTTATCCAGGTTATCCTTTATAGCAAACAGAACCAACAACAAAATGACATGCACTTGAGCCAAAAGAAATAAAATTAACAGCCAATTACTGAGCTGAAATTGTGTTTTGCCATATCTACATATACAAATGGTCTGAATAAGTTGACAATTATGATTTAAAAATGATTTTATCTACCCAGCACGACAAGTCAGTGGGAGGGGAAGGTAATAGAAAACCAATATGGGTTATGAAAAATTTCAGTGTACTGATTTATTTAAATACACTTACAAAAATAACACAACAGACCACCCCAAGGATCCCCCTGGCTTAGCACACCTCTCCTGAACCTCCGCAAGCTGCCTAGCGTACATTCTGCCCTACCTGAATCAGTGTTTTCAGCAAGGTTTTCCCAGTTTCTGAACTGGAATCAGGTGGAGCTGTGAGGCTCTGGTTCCAGATGCTTGTCCATCCCCTTTGCTGTTAAGATGAGCTACGACCATGCGACGTGGAACTGTGCTACCTCAGCCCTGTAATGAGGCTTGCGCTAACAAACAGGAACCAGGGCTGTGGGTGGAGTTGTCTTGCCCCACCACCAGTCATAGCCAACCAGGTGAGAGCAAGAGGTACGGTATTCTCAACTGTTATTTATTCGTTAAAACGGCAGAACTTTCAGCTGCCTCACCTCTTGCTCATGCACCTCTACTTCCACTGGCAACCAGTTATGGCCCACATCTGTTTCAAAGTGATAGCTTTGTTTCTGGTGTTAGCACCCACAACAGTGCGTTCACATACCTGCATGTGCTCACCTCTCCCTCTAGCTTTGCCTTCTCTCCCTCTCTCATCATGCCTACTGCTTCCCCTATCCCCCTCTACTCCATGGTACACACTCATTAACATAAAAGCCTTCATTCAGAACAAATAACCTGCATTCAGAACACCAGTCGCACACCACCTTTTCATCTTCAAAGAAGTAACTTCTTCATAACAGCAGACTCTTTGGGCTGTAATTTGCTCCCTCTAATTCACATTTGCCCTTAAATTATGCAACTGGAGACTCCGACTGTTGCCCAGAATCAGCCTTCATTTCTCATTTCCTGTGTTCCGTTATGCACTTGGCAGTAGCTAAAAATGATTAAAAATGCATTGCAATAACGCTCTACTCGTGATTGAATTGTGATAAGCACTTCTGAGCACTGAGTAGTGGATCATGTGCATGGTGTGTCAGAAAAACAAAACATCTGAAAATGTGTAATGGGGAAATTCATATAATTTCGCATGAAAGTCGTCAAATATTTGTTTTTCGTTTTTATTCTGTCTAATTTAATTATTTTCCCCCGATTACCATTATTTCTTATATAAACCTAACAAGACACGGGAAATCGGATTTATTAAACGGAAACGGAAGCGCGCTGGCCTATGTATGGTCACTTACAAGTTTCTAATTTATTTTCAATACTGTTTTAACCCATTCATTACACGGGAATTTTCTTGGCAACGCATGTGTTTGTGTAGCTACAATGTTTAAACTCTGAGTCTTTGTTGCAGTTAGGAGTCCACATAGATAACCCAGAATTATAGCCACACGTGATAAACGTATAGGCGTGAGAAATTACTAGAGATAGTGTTAGCTATTCTCAGAAATAAATTATCCAATTTTACTTCGCGACGAAAGGGTCAGCGCCCTTTGAAATTATGTTTTCCCAAAATCAATACACAATCCCAGGAGTCAGACATGAACAAAACAACAACCTAAGTATTCATCATAACTTAGTTGTTACATTTTATTTTACAGGCTAAAACTTCAAATTTGCGCATGGTCATCAAGTTGGTTAACTATATGAAATATATAAACTACTCTGAAGGTTCATACGATAGTTAGTAATACATTTTCAAACGTTACTGCACAGTTAAGCGTTGGCTAGGTACCACAAGTTAGTAAGCGATAACGGTATATTTCAATGAAAGCAACGTTGCCACTATTTAAATTATCAATAATTGTATGACTCCATTTCTTTGCAAGGGGTCAAACATCCCTAGCAACTGGCCACACTAATAACTAAATCTGACAGTTGCAATCTCCTGGCTTTTAAATGTGTATGTTGCAATATGGTGAAAGTCACAACGCTGCCACTGCTGGCTAGCAAACTACGGTTTGCCTAATTACTGAGTATAATAATCCAAGTTATCTTTGAAAACAATCTACTCAGTCATTGCTGATGCAACCGATCAACGAGCTTGATAATCAAACAAATAAAGAAAGAGCCAAACAGTGCAAATTAAGGACACCACCAACCGGGTCAATAGTCACAGATGTCTTGCTAACGGTTCCAGTACATTTCCAACATCGGCATTAGCGACAGCTAGTAACGTTAGCCACAATTCCATGGTCTCTTACCCATTTTGTGAGGAGGCTATCTCCAGAGTTCCGGTGGCACCATTATCCGGACTGTGGTGGTCACTGCTGCTTTTAAAAGAGGGATTAAACAATTCCTGAGCGCCTGTTGAGAGGCAATTAATATTGCTGTTGTTGCTGGAAAATGGGTGATTAGTTAACGAATTGCTCTGTCTAATGTTGTGACTTTGATGTAGCAGTGAAGCGTGGATTCCGCCGGGCGAGGAAACGGACAAGAAGTGCAGCTCCGGGGATATCGGAGCAGTTCCAGTCTCTGGTGACAGGAGCAGCAACTCGGGTTTATCCAGATCCACACTTCTAACTTTCCTCAACTCTTTGCGCCTCCATTGTGAGTTTTCTCCGGTGCCTGTCCTCGCAGTTCTTACGTTGTTTGGAAGACTAGAGTTGCTTTGATTGCTATGAGAGATGCCTCCAACATTTATGCCGTTATTCAAATCCGATATTCCCGACGACGAGGTACGGCTCCCCGCCGCCGCCATTTTCTGTGCCGGAGATTATTTATCATTCAAACTCAATGGGAGAGGGAGTGGAGGGAATTGGGGGAGGGGCAGAAAGGAGGAGCAAAAGTGCCTGGTGATGTTTATATACGACCGCAAACAGCGTAAAGAGACACATATTTTTGCGTAAACTGAAGTGCAGTCCTCAGTGTCAAGAAAGTTTGAGCTTTTCCCCAATCAAATATAAACACAGCGTTGCATGAGACAGCAGTTTCATTCATATCCTTGAAAAATGTTCTTGTACTGAACCTAAACATTGGAGTTATTCAAAGAGCAAGAGTAAAATTATTTAGATTTATCGTAAACTGATTTTTGTACGGTTTTAGCATGTGAGGGGAAAAATGTTTTAGTAAGTAATCTGACAGGTCAATACAATTCATGCATATGATACGCAGAATACTGGAGGCACACTTGCCTTTTATCACTTAATTTTATAGTCACACAAGTTTTAAGTTTGTGAAGGTCTTGCTCATCCTGAGCCTCTGTTTGAGTTACTACCCAGTATAATTAAATTAGAGCATATGGATTGGAGCAGTCTTAGGCCAGGAAAAACCTTTTTATTTTTTATTTTTTTGCAAAATGTGTACAATATATAGTAGCCAATGCTCAGTTATGTCAATGTCATGTTTATGGGACTTACAGAGGTAGAAACTAATGCTATCTGAACAGCTAAGCAGACTGTCAATACAACGTGATTTCTGAATTGTTAGGGCAAGCTAGAGCTTAGATAAAAAAAAAAAAAAAAAAAAACACTAACCATTACACTAAACAATGATGTATCATGGTTTTGGGACAGGAGTAAACTTTTTTTTTTTTTTTTCCATTTCAGTGCATTATTGTTCAATTGCCACAAACTGCATCAAACATTGTCCTGCTTAATTACAATAACAAAATCAAAATAAAGAACCATGGGGAACATGGTATTTACTAATTGAAATACCATGGCACTATAGTCTCCGAACAGGCTGCTGTATATCGTAGCATCTTATAACAAGCTCAGCTTTACTTTCACCATCCTGTTTTGTTTTAATGGGATGAAGTAATAGCCTGAAGCCAAGTAATATTTCTACAACAGGAATAGATTCACAGAATATACATTACATTGCCCAACAAAGACAGGAAAACATCGACTAGAGCAATTTTTAAACCGGCTGTACAACTCCATCATGTATAGATTTTGGCAAATGCTTTTACAATGGAGATTTTACTTGCCACAGGGATCCTACATGAGCTCAGGTATCAACACTAAGATGAATCTAACACTCTATAGGAGCGTCTATTCACTGTCCGCCACACCCAAATTTAAACTACTTGATAAAAGCAGCAGCAGTTAGAATGTTGTCAAAAAAAGCTGAAAGGGCTTACATACTGCTTGTACAATTGTACAAACCATATATTTATGTATAAGATGTTTGTAAACATATATATATATATACATGTTTTGTGTTTTGAATTTTTATGAAAAAGCTATTTTTAATTAATAAGGTTCTCAGTTCTTAGCAATTGCGCACTACAAGCTATTTTGACTGTCTTACGATTTTAATGATCATCCCAAGATGTATGTGAACCTACCTGGCTATCTGTAAAGGGCAATGTAAAGTAAAACCTAACAGTAATTAAATTAGAACAGATACTGCTTTTCAATTGTCTTTGTTTAGTCCACTTTTCATGTTGTGGTCAATTCATGCTATCAACAGAAGCTGTGTTGTTATTAAAAGTAAACTAAGTTGTGAGAGAATCTTTCTTACAATGCTAAACCCCATGGGACACAAAAGTGGAAAGAGAATATGTCTTTACTTTGCTTATAAAAGCACTATAAAGGTATATTTAGAGAGGTTCTAGTGTTGAGAATGTGCAATGGCCTTGAGGCCACTTTGCACATTGGTGTGAATGTAAACACTGAGCTGCATAATTAAAATGATCTGAGTAATTTCTAAACTTTTTTAAAGATTTTAATACATTTTTAAGTGGCTCTGCATTGTGATTCAAACTATTTATAGTTTGTGACTCTAAACTCATTCATACCTATCGTTCATTTGTTAAAGAAATACAATGAGAAGGAGATAAAATCACGGTGTTGAATGACAGCACAAATAAAAATGTACACTCGAGAGCTGTTAGTCTAGAAACATCCCATTCCTACTTTTAAGAGAGCCTGTTGCACAGCCATTATATTAATTTATTTATTTGTGTACCTGTAAGATAAAGGATATAGATTTAAGACAGAAAGAAGACATGCTCTTTCTAAGACAAATAATGATATATAGCCATGTTTTCATTGTGGTACTCAGTCACTTGACCCCTGATTTTAGTTCCTCAACCTAATATTTTCAAAACATTTCAGCCAAAACACATTTATCATTTTCTCTTATTTTCTGTAACTGAGTTTGGCCCTTGTCAACACAGCGACATTCTGCTAATGCAGACAGCAGTTTGAATGTAGTTTGAGATTTGGATCTTTGTCAAATGGAGGCAATTGAAATGTCTTATGTAACTGAACAATATCCTTTTTGTGTAAGTACTAAATTAGACTGCTCTTCTGTAAAAGGCACAAGTAAACTAAGATTTGCATTTCAACTTTCAAACCTCTACTGTGCATGCCTATGGGAAAAATTGTTTATTATGTTAGTTACTCCATTTCATTTCATTTTCTATCATATTTTTCATTAAGGTTCATCATGTATCACTTTACTGGCATGAGTGCTTAGATTAAACCACAGCCACAACCTGTTTTATTAAATTAAATCCTCACTAGTTAAATAATTAGCCACTTACCACTGTTTTGTACAAATAACAGGGACGTCTTTTTGCTAGTTCAATTTTTTTGCTTCTCTCATTCACGCCCACATCAAGACATCAGGGGGCAAGTGTATGGCCGCAGAGAGAATGAATATATTTAGAATTGTGAATGAGCATGTATAAGAGGCGTAGGTCAAAGTTGAAAGAGAAGTTGTGGAGTAAACACTGGCCTCTGTGGTTGATGGGGCGTAGCTTATAGAGAGGAAAGTGATGGTCACAGCCTGGCCATCAAGCTGCTGTTTTTCCCAAGGAGCCGAATGACTGCATCTGTATCACAATCACTAAAATAAAGAGCTGAGGATGAGGATTTTGTGGAGATAAATGATTATAAATGCCAATAACACTTAAAGGTTGTGCTGTATGATCACATTAATAGGGTGAACTTTGTAGGAACTCAGTCCATTTTCAACTGTTGTCCAACATGTAAGTTTCCCAATACTCATTGTTTCTTCTTTCAACCCCACTGATTTTATCTTGTATGCACAGTGAGACCATGTGTTTTTAATGTAGGCTGACAAAGGATTTGGATTATAGGCACAACAATATAAAGACAGAAACTCTTTGGTTTTAATGTAGCTACACTGCCATTGTGTGAAAAGCATGTTCAGTTAGCCGACATGGTACATACTTCCTTTAACCCAACATGTTTAAAATTATTCTGTGACAGCGTGATAGTCAAGATGTTAACTATCTTAAATATATTTTATTTGATGTAATATATACAAGTCCTTATTATTATACATCACATGTCAAATAGTAGGGTTTCTCCCCACATTATGGCAAAAGAAACCCATTATTGTTCATTTCATAGTGCCAGTCAGCATTGCAAAATTATGAAATATACTTGTTATAATTTTAGTTGACTGTTTTAATGAGTGATATCCTGAGGGGTATACCACCCGCTCTCTCCATCTATACAATTTCACTCTAATAACTATAATAATTTTTTCTGTCAGCACAGATCTCAGTGCAGCATATTTGCTGAATTTACGTGATGGCTCCCCGATGTCTGCTTTGTGATCATGTTTAGCCTTGCGTAAATTCCCCGTAAAATTGAAATCCCGATTCCTCAGTCCCAAGCAGGACTCATGTTGGGCTTACTAAGCCTTCGCATGATGTGGCCCTAGCATCTGTCAGATTGGCTCGGGACTCCTGCCCAGAATGCGTCAAACCCAGATGAATGGCCAGCTTTTGTTTCCTCCCTCATGCTGAGTTCAACTGTGGTGGTACAGCCCGTTTTTGAGGCCCCCGAGGAACCTTAAAATATATTGAGCTTTGTTATATCCTCTTACCAGAATGGAGACGGTTCGCCAAAGCATTTTTTTTTTGGAAAGGTTTTGTGTTGCTAATTTATGATGGTTTGGGAATTGCAGTAAAATGTGGAGTCACTGTTGGATAATTTAATTGATACATTTGCATTAATTTGTAATTTTTTTACATTTTAAATGTTATACAAGGAGACTTTAATGATTGGCATTATGCTGTTTAATATGTACAATGTATGAAAAGCAAATTGCTCTGAAAAACCATAAACCAAAACCTTGAGAGTGACTAATAAGATCGTAGTCCCTCATGTATGAAGTAAATAATGGCTAAACCCGATTTAAGTGATAGTTCACTCAGAAACAAATAGTACAGAGCAAAAAAAATGAGACAACATTTGAGATGCCATGAGTGGAAGGGGACTTGTTTCCAGTCAGATATTAGAACAATCTTGCTTTTCCTGCAAGATTTTGGGAACGTAAAACATTTTTGAAAGATGAAAATTACCACAGATCTTGGGTCACCCATCTTTTAACCATTACTTTTGGATATCATGTCATGACTGAAGACTGCTTTATTTACAGTCGTCATCATCATATCCCTGCACTGGTCAAAGAGGGCTGGGGAATCATTTGATCCTTCATCCACTCTAGTGTTTTGACCTTTTGTTCAAGTTGTTCAAGTATGCATTATTTTGGTGGATTAACTATTGCTGGACATTATGCTCAAGTTCTCATTTTCAGTTAACATTTTAAAGATGACATGGGACCTTTCATGACTTTTTGTCCTAAAATTGATGGTTCATTGTATGACAGTATTATTTATTACATTGAACTGTACCACTCTTTAATCATGTTTTCTGAAGTATTAGTTAAAAGTAATAAGTAAAATATATAAATGTGAATTACTTTTGTAAGTGTTTTCACTTACCAATCTCTACAACAGCAGCTAATTTAACTAGCAATGCTTAGGAGGGTCACCATGACATTTCAATCCTACAACTTCCTAAAAAACAATGCCGTCTTTGATTGCGATCGATAACGAATGAATGCAGAATAATACCTAATGTAAGCTGGTAAAGAATTTTCCATTGCATAAGATAGTGTGCAGTTTCATGATTGTATTCATAACCTGGGGTGTGAACAGCCAAAAGCTCCATGCTCAGCTATTCCAGTACAATTACTGTAAGGCCTGTGTCTGTCCCATGGGGGGTATAAAGGAACACCGTATTAAGTGGGTGTAGCCTGGAGATTAAAATCAGACAGGGTATAACCCTCTCAGGATATGATGAAAAAGAAATGCTGTCATCAAAAAGTCACAGGGGATACTTCCAGTTACCTCATGTGTGACACCTCATTTACTGCAGGAGGCCTATCCTGTTAACATTTTGGCAAGGCAAAGTGATATTTGTATTTTTAAACATTACATTACTTCTTACGTAATGCACGTAAAATGGAAATGTTATGAAGTTTACCCCCACGGTACCTTTCTTTTTCATCTTTGTGAGTGACCAATGACGTCATATTTTGGTTGGCTATTTTTCATTCGGTCAACAAGCACATCTAATGAAACATCTGATGCATATGTACTTGACTTTTTGGAGATTTAAATGCAGTTAAGCCTCAGATACAACACTTTCTGAGTAATAAAAGACACGTGTGCAGTATCTTTGGTTCTTCCATAGCATATAATCCCTCCCACCTTCCCATGAGGTGTTTTTGCACAATCCCTTACAAAAGCATATTTTGTGCCAAATCTTTGTTGCAATAAACCCTATCTTACAGAGAAGTGTGACTTATCCATGTTTTGTTTCCAGTTCCAAATTAGTGTGCATCTTATGCAATTTAGGTCCTCTATGAAATGACTGAATGTTTTGGCAGTCCAGAATTTTGACATATATTGGGAAATGTAAATAATGAGCACTAAACATCGGAAACATGTCAAGTACTGACAACTACACAACCGATTTGGCGGGAGTGGAAATGTGAAACAAATTTTAAAAAATAACAGTCACTCTTCTATACTGCACATCAAAAAAGAAGGATGTATAAATCAAATAGTTTTTTTTTATTTAAGTCAACATTGACTCTGCATCCTTGCTCAGGTTCCACATTTACTGGAATGACACTCAACATTGTTCATTTTTACGGAGAGGTCATCTTTATTTCTACATAAAAAGGAATATTTCCACAACATGAAATCCAGGGATTATGGGATGCTTTTCTTCCTCTTTCGTCCTGGGTAAGATAAGCTGTTTCTGTAATCAGTGCGGAATGAGCCATGCAGTTTTTGATCCGCACAGTTGTCAATAATATTCCCGCTGGCCCAGGAAACACCACCTGTGCTGTCAGTCAGCCCTCAGAGCAGCACTGCAAGTTACTGAGACCCAAACCAAGCTTTCACTTTGCTTGGATTCACTATGCTGGGACAAACCAAGCTTTCACTTTGCTTGGACTCACTATGCTGGGACAAACCAAGCTTCACTTTGCTTGGACTCACTATGCTGGGACAAACCAAGCTTCACTTTGCTTGGACTCACTATGCTGGGACAAACCAAGCTTCACTTTGCTTGGACTCACTATGCTGGGACAAACCAAGCTTCACTTTGCTTGGACTCACTATGCTGGGACAAACCAAGCTTTCACTTTGCTTGGACTCACTATGCTGGGACAAACCAAGCTTCACTTTGCTTGGACTCACTATGCTGGGACAAACCAAGCTTCACTTTGCTTGGACGCACTATGCTGGGACAAATCTGACCAAGCATTTCGATGGAAGTGCAGGATTACCTTGAGAATGTGCATTGAAGCATACCAAGGTTTTTCTTGCAATACAACAAGGATAAAAAAAGGAGTACATTTTCCCCATATGCTCAGTCTCTGCATCTCTCTCTCCCTCTCTTTCTCTCTCCCTCTCTCACCCTCTTCTTCTCTTACAGTCCCATGGTCCGTGGTCCTCAGTTCTCAGGGGACCCACGTTTTATGTGGTCATCCATCACGTCCATCTATTATTTCCAGTTCAAAAGAGCTCTCCTCTAAGAATAGAATTACACATAAATGTCAGAGGGGCAAACATGCAATTCTGTGACCACCAAGTTAATCTTAAATTATGTTTGGGAAGGGTAAAAAATCAACAGAAAAGTATTTTCCAACCACATACATTCAAGTTAAAGGGCCCAAACAATTGTTTGTAAGGTGATTCCTTCCTAACAAAAGCCTCTAAAAAATGTATATCAATCATTTATCATATATAACCATGTGAGCAATTCTGGTTGTATTTAGCTGTTTGGTGTCTGAGAAGCTAAACAATTAAAAAAAAATAAGCTACATGATTTTCTGAATGTGACAAAGCTGAAAATGTTCGAGGCTAATCCAGAATTCCATCATCCTTTAATATAGTCAACACTGTGGTTTGTGTTCCCCAGATACAGTAAACATATTCTACACTAATGAAGTATAACACAATTTCTCACTCTGAAGAGTTTTAGAGGGAATTTTTTACTGAAGAGGTAACTGCTTACTTCATAGAACAAATTTTTTTTTGCTGCCCCCATGTATTCACATGTTACTTACCGTCTTTTGAGAGTTATGTGGCAAAATGCTGTTGTGACAACATTGTATTGTGCTGCAACCTCTCAAAGAGTTAATACTTACTTGTTTCATAGTGTATGAAGTATTTCTTACAGTTCCTTGTTCAGTTTAGACAATAAGACTATAGCATGGTTGGTGTGATAATGGTACATCCACCTGATACATTGGTACATTGGTCTGATAAAACTTGCCATTGCTGTTGCTATTCATTGACTGTCATTTTTGGTCCATATGTGTCCTGTCTGTAGAATAATTTTCACAATAATAATAATAATGATAATACTTATTGTGCATAATTCAAGGGGAAATTCATTTTTGAAACTTGAGCAGTGGCACATCTGTGTCTAATTTGTAAGAACATAATAGTTCAAAGCACAAAGCAATAAAGCAAGTGATTGCACATAATTCAATTGTCTTTAATATGTGACTCAGAAAAATTGCTTCCTTAGAAATCTCTGTTCTGGTTCTTTGAGCATTGAATTTATTAACCACACAATAAATCCTTTCAGTCTGCAGCAAATAGCAGTGCAAAACATATTCCCCTTATAATTTACTTTGCTAATAAGTAAGACATATAAAACTATTCTCAGAACTATAATTATTTACATATGAATCATTTTTTTTCACTGATTGATCACTTGAAATAACAATTAATCAAAATTATTGTGAGTAGTGCAAGCAATGTTCATATCATAATTCAATTACAAGGTAATGGCTAGCATGTAATGACATTTGTGCAATTTTAGGGTTTTAACTTCCCTCCTCTATATAGTTATATATTTATCTGGAGTTTACTGATGCTTTTGTGATAGCCCAAGGAGTGGGCAGGGAGGGTGAAGGGTCATGTTTGTTCCTGGATATCATGCCAGATTCTGTTTTTAATTACCTAATTACCTCAATTGTGACCTTTAAAGTAAATGTGTTGGTAAAACCATTAATAACAGCTAAAGACTGTTGTAATGTCTGCCTATGACACATCTATGAGACATTTCAATTTTAATGTATTAATAGATTGGTTGGAATGAAAACTAGCATAACCAAGAGTACTGCAGTTCAACCTTAATCCACTGGTCAATGGTGCTCTCATTTTCTTGGTCTTCCATACATTTGATACAATACTAATGATATACTTTCCAAAACAGCGTGTTAATCAGGAATGGGTAAATTCTTGATTGTCTTAAATGTGTTATTTAAATGGCAATTTCCCATTTTGGATGGTTATATATTCATATACATATATTTATTGGAATCTCTTGCAGTATTCACTATTTCCATAATAGAACTCACTGACAGGCCCTTAATTTGTAGATATCTGTCAACCTGTGAGGGAATGGGCTTATATTCATTTTGAACCTACAATTAATGACCAGTGAACTACATAGTACTGTGAGACATGTGTAAATATGTCCTACATGCTACATTAAACTTATTTAAGCACCTCTATAAGCCAGTCTGATTTACATGTGGATATCTGGATTCACAAGGTGGGAAACAAACTCATTAAATTTGCCTGTCTCCCTGGGAGTTTAAAAAAATATTCTCAGTCATTTTTATGTCCTAGCCTGTGTTTGCTTTGTGATGGGGGTGGGTGGGGGGTGGGATAGGGCCAGGAAAGGGGCATTTTACTGCACACCAGAGTCACATCGACACATGTGCTCAATCGCCTGATGCAAGCGGTCCCCTCTGGCTTTCCCCGCTGCACAGCATCAGAGGCAGATCTCAGGCCGCCGTGGAGATTATGCCCCCAGGGATTTAGGCAACCTTGAGCTGTGATCCCTCAGGAAATGGCCCTGCTGCCGTGCCAGCGGGAGCCCCAGAAAGACGGTCACGAGAAAAGACAGAGAAAGAGACTGCTGAACACTGCAGATTCACTCAAAACTAAAAATGCAACACAGGCCAGGAGATGGCCATGTTAGATATGCAGGCAGCAAGGATATTTGTGCAGCAATGAAATTAGAGTAGCATCTTACTGAAATCTACTGGCACAGCCATGATTGTGAACACTCAAATGACTCAAAGGAGTTAAGTCTGAGGTTTCTTATGGCATGGTGTTAGAGGTAAAATCAGAATGTTATATCCTCATATGACTGGCAGCTGGGTGAATAAAAATTCTCAAAGCTTTTGCTGTAATTCCTCTAAAACTGGAGACTATTAGGCATGACATGTATGAGGACATTTTGATGCAGAATTTTGCAACAAAGTTAAATAGAGTAGCTTTTGTGAGGGAAAGTTTGGAAAAGTAACTTTACTGAAACAGCATTTCCTTGTGTTTATAGTTATTCTCAAAAATCTGAATTCTTCAAACAATCAAGGATGATAATCAAAATAAACACACAATTAGAAACGCAATTATAAGGGAAGCATTGATAAGATCTGTAACTCACAAACATTGTAATTAGTGTTTATACAGTATATAATTTCTGATATTTAATGTGTTGAGAGTCCAGCCACTTATGGCCTTTTTGATATTTTTAAGGATTCTGTACATGTGTATATGTAAATGGGGTGGTATTTTTGTAACAGATAACCTTACCCATTGTGTTATTTCAGCTGTGGGTGTTTTCATTGTCCTCTTGCTCGCAGGGATTTGAACTGATAGCCCCTGAATCTGAATTAACAAGGATATGATGTGAAGGATGGCATCTACACTAAAGCTCCACACTACATCAAATTTATGCCCTGAAATTATAGCTTGTGCCATACTGTGGAGCATCTGTTTAAACCGCTTTGGATCAACCCCAACTGCCCTTCCTGGCTATACGCTCTAGACTCTTAGGGTGGTGGGAGGGGGGCAAAGTTTGAATGTGATTGTTGACGATTTCCTGTTTATACTGGTCACAGAGCTTCTCTCCACCCATTCTAATAATTTCCTTTTCCTGGAGAACCGCTGACTCATTGGAATCAGAACCGAGACCGGCTCTCCTCCCCTTTACTTCCAGTCAGATATAGAGATTTGTGGGAGGATAGCAAGTGTTTCCAAGAGAAAAACAGTCTCAAGGGAAAACGGCAAAAATGTTCAGAGAAAAAAGGTGATGCATCCCAACAGTAATCATGGGACAATTTACCGGGACCAAGATTGCACAGATAAAGAGGAGGACGAAACATGTTATTTACAGCACCTCACAAAATGTCTTGTCTTGCATAACTGAAGCAATTATTTCACTCAAAGATCAAGCGAGACATAAACGCCAGCTCTTGAGGTCCAGAGTCAATCCAACCACAATGCCCTTTGTCAATTTGTTTGATTACTAGTGTTAATTTATTTAATTATTTAATTACTAGTGAAGTGTTAATTTTCATAAATAGAGCTCTTAAAATGTGTGATGCAAGGAATATAAAAACATAACACTAGCTTAAATGTATACTGTTTTGTGAATGTGTTCACGATGAGCAGCTCATTTTAATGGGTACCACAATATTAACCACCAAAATTTTAAAGCGATGACATGGATCCCATAATTACTATATATCTTTCTTCATGTTCACAAATATCAAATAATGGTCCTAAACAAGCAAACAGATTTCGGTGGGATATTCAGTGGCTTAATTCAAGGCAGAACTGTGGAAAATAATGAAGAAAATTAAAGAATGACTCCATAATTTTGCTCCAAGAATTCTATTCCAGAGCAGACAAGAGTTACTAATAATATAGAGCTGTTGTCACCTGTTCATTCCATCTGTCTTTTCATTCCCCACAAATTAAAGGGGAACTAAGTATCTTTATTGCCTTTTCAAGACTGACAGGTTAATTCAAACTGACCCTTTATAGAGAAATAGAAAAAAAAACATTGGATGTGGCCCACAGTAACACAACACCTGCTCAGGTTTTATTGGATGATGGTGAATAACTGCAAAACTCTGGTTCCCACAAACACAAAAGAGCTTTTATTTATCCAGCTGTGAGGTTAACCAGTGCTGTAGAGTCCTTTCAAAAGAGAGAAGGGAACAGAAGAGAAAAGTTACATATTTTTCCAGCTTCGAGGCACATGGCAGACGGTCACTCTTGCAGGGTCTTTTAAAAAAAGATGCAATGCCATGCCAAAGTCAGCAACTACAGTTTGAAGAAATAATGGCAGGAGTCAAGTCTTAGTGTAGCACAGAGGTTTTTACAACCATTTATATGCATTTGTCTAGAATACATGTTGTTTTCAATTATGCAAAAAATGCTAAAATTATAGTTTAACATATTTTTATTTATTTGAAATGACTGTTTTCCAGTTATACCTTCAATGCCAAGACCAACTTCTGAACTTCATTGTAAAAACAAAACCTTTCCAAAACTGTCCCCCTGCAAAAAACTACATTTTTGGCAAATAGGAATAAACTGGTTGCCCCATAATGATGTATATATGTCTTACAGTCAGACAAATATATTTATAAAAAATATGCAAGTGAAAAAAACTTATTTCAGTGCTTTATGCAAACCTCCCAGTAGGAGGCAGACATAATAAAGGCTTGGATCCATCAGGGAAAAAGTCTTTGTTTCTCATGTAGACTGGATATATTTCAGGTAGGTCCATGTAGCTGCATAACTGATTGTCATGCATTGCTGCTTTCATACAGGGAGAGAATAGATTTATTTTGAAGAAAAAAAAATGTCCAAACATGAAGATTTATGGAGAACTAGGCCATAGTGGTGGATGTCCTTCTGAGTCAACTCACGTCATAAAATGAAAGGACTGTTTCCTGATCTCCACCAGGCCTCATGTATTTAATTCAGTAGGAATTGTTCAGTCAGAAGTTATTTCTTTTGACTTGTGTTCTGGGTGGAGGTCTCCACAGAGCCACGGGTACATGCACCAGACTGTGTATCAGTGCTCAGTGTTTACGGAGAGAGTCCATTAAGTTAGCACGTTTATTCTGGCTTCCATCCAGTACTATGGGATATTCCCAGATAGGGATGGTAGACAAGGCAACAATAAACATGCCATGATTTGGGAATACTATGTTCACATAGAATAACTGACATTGCACACCACATGGATACTGCTGTTGGGGACTTGCTATTGCTTTACTAGCTATTTGACACAAACACTTAACTTTGGAGTTGTTACACATTCTTATCAATGACATTATCTTCAATCTGTTCATAAATAAACTATATCCAGTTGCCAAGTGGTTAATTGCTAGCAGGCCAATACTCAGTCCTGCTGTGTAGATGAAATGCCAGTGACCAAGCACTTTGAGGCTGTTTATATATTGCTAGGCCTTTTTGCATTTAGATAGCCTCCAGTGCTAGAACAATCTTTGTCACTGGAGTGCTTTATTCACTGTTTGGTTGGCTTTGTCCAGCCCTTTTCCGATGGCCGCAAATCATCTCGCAGGCCGGCAAAGTTCACTGCAGGGGGGAAAAAGGGCCCCTTTTCAAAAGCTCCCATTTGTGTTTTCCTTTCTTTCTCCTCCCCTATCGTACACCCCTCCCTTTTTTTTTCTTCTGACTTTCCACAGCCTCACAAATCACAAAAAATGGCAGCTTTGGGTCAGGTCATGTAAAACAAGCATACATCTTCTTTGTCCAGGAAAAGCTCGGAAAAAGCAGTGCACGGCTGCATTTGTACGATAATTACCCTTGAAATTGCCTGAGGGTGTCTGCTTTGGAAATAGTGGCTGGTGTTGTCAGTTGTACTTCTGCACAAGCTTTGAAGTATGTGGAAAAATGACAGCACTTGACCTGCTGGGCCGGCATGGACCAGAAGGGAGGTGTTTATTTTGCGTTTATTTTTGAACATTTCCTCATTAAATCATCACTTTTCTCACCCTTGTGTCTGGAACCAAGGGTCAGGTTTAGTTTACTTTCCGCTGTTTTCATCACAGGTCTTGTACTGTGTGTACAACAAGCTAGGACCTGCTACAGGCCAGCTGGGTGTATCCATTACATCTAAGTATTCACATGTACATGATCTTCTTTACTGAAGTCCATGCATTAACCTTTATTTTACCACACACTTTATTTTGCTGCCCTGTCAGTTTTAATTGAGTCTTACACATGTTTACAGTAAATATTTATAGTGATAACATTGGTCATTTTCCTACAGTTTATCACCTATTGCTAGAAACACCTCCAGGTAGCTCACAAGCTACAAGATCTCATTTCAATGCATGAAAGTCTATGGATCAGGAATCTTTACAGTTAAAATTACTTTGAACTACCAAAAAATAATCAAAATTAAAACATCTTTTGTTACAATGAGCCATCCAGTTTTCAAGTACAAATATATCAGAATGATATAATCTCTTACTTATTTTTAATGGAACTTTGCTAGAAAGCAAAACTAGCAGCAGGTTACATCATTATCACTCTGACCAATGCACTTATTTCACTTTCCACCACCCCTCTCTGCTTTTCATTGCAGCAATCTTCGAACAACCAATGCATGTTTGTAGCTCGCAAGCAATAAATCACTTTGATAGCAATCCACATCTCCTAGCATCACCTCAGTGTGGTATTATGTACAAGGCATTTGCACCGTGGTTTATAAAACCCTCTTTCCCCAGCTTGTGATAACATAACCTGTGTGCATGCATGTATAATATTTTTCAGCTACAGCCATTTATTGTAAAACTCCCAGGGGTACCTGAATTTTGTTAGCCAGAATCATGCATTCTTAGTCCTTTATTTTTCATACCAATTGTGGAAGAATTATTTACAGTACCAGTCTGTATACCTAGCAATGGTTCTTCTGAGTTGTAAATACCCATATTGATATTTTTCAGATAAACTGTTTGTCATTTTCCTGATAGCATTAACTGTTTTTGCTCACAATTTCAAGACAATTATTCTTTTGCTCATATTGCTCCATCCTACTCAATGGGCTCACAGTACTATTACTGTAATAAAGTATGGAAGGTTCAGATGGAGGTTGAATGTCTTGCTGTAGATTGTGTAGTGGACTGAAAGTGGTTTTCCTCTAGAGTACCTGCAGCTTTGCCCTCAAAGCACAAACCTATCCCACTAGAACCTAGTAGCCAGCAGGCATCGCCCACACACACTGTGACTTTCTAATTTCAAATTCCAGACCACAAAACAGACTGCCCACACACCAGACCCAGAAACAACTGGCCTACAGTACTTCTATGGGCCAAAGGACCTTGGCAGAGAGCCACAGATTACAAAAAAAAAAGTGTTTGTGAAAGAAATGGGTCCATTTGTGCCTTTTTATAAAGTCCGCACTGGCATCTACACCCACCTCTTCAATGGATTGTTTTAATGATTTGCTTCATGGAGATGAAAGGGCCTTTGATAGAAATTACATAAACATCTCTCCGCCTCACATGTCTCTCTCTCGCTCTCTCTTTCTCTCATTAAACAGACTAGTCTCTTCAGCGTTTGTGGAAGTGGAAGAGGCAGACAGCTGTTGAATTCACGTTTATTCTCCACCAGCCTTCAAAGCAGGGTTAAGTCTTCTAGTGTGACACCAGAGAATAAGGGTTTGTATTTGGATTTTGGGGATTGTGAAGCACCCTTTGAGGTAACTGCAGGGTTTGTTTTTATTCAATAACATCATCATTAACCATGTTTCCATTAAAATGCCATACCTCTTTCTTTAGAACTTGACGTTTCCATAAAAAATGCATTTTGTTGTACAGGTGGTTTACATAAAACTGGGCCTTTTTGCACAAAATAGATGAATGTATAGATGTCACATCCAGAAAAAGGCCAAACCTCAACTATACATGTATTAGACAAATACACCATGGTTATGGGTATGGATAAGTGGTGGCTCGATATAGACAGACAATATGAACTGATAAAAATGGGATATATGTTTGCCAAATGGGATAGCCATTTAGCAACCCAACTATTTGTCAGATTGTTAACAAATATTTTAATAGTACAAAATCATATTTTACCATTTATTTATGACATAAGTTCCTGTACAAAAACTCCAAACAAAAGCGTTTTTAAAACAAGGTTATTGCTTACTTGCAAAAGACTACATGTGCTTCTGAACAGCCAGGTGAGGGCACTGAAGCATCACGATCCCTTACATTCTCATTTTTGAGAATTACGTTATCAACATGGAATGCAATGGCAAATTTAAGACATTTTGTCCATTTAGATCAAACTTCAAATACCAATACCTAATTCTCATCATTTTTCTGAGCAGAACTAGGGAAGCTCCAATAAAAAAAGTGCCAATAATATTGAAGAGGTAAATTATGTTCTTACCAAGCGTTATCAAAATTTCAGATATTTCAAAATATATTGTGTACATGCATCAAATTTTGTTCCCTTGCCAAACAGTTAAGGGCATACAAATGAATGCAGAGAGAAATTTTTGTGGTGGCTGTCAAGTGTTTGATTCATAACGGGCACTAATTGGGGGGTCCAGGCACATGTAATGGCTCTACATAGGAGTGGCTCGTTTACTGAATTGTAAATTGTTGTCTAAATCATTGCTATATAAAATTATAAATGCTAAATACATAAAACGTAAACCATATAATTACTTTGGGAAAGGACAACTGTTGAAGTAACAATGTATCCACTCATCTCAGAAATCTAATGATTGCGGCACACTTTATACATTGCAACAGGTTAAAAAATTCCACAGAACAATGATTGCTCAATGTACGATAAGTGATTGCTTAATAATTGTTTCTGAATTTGTAGTTTGATGGACAACAAAAACAAGTTCAACACTGAGTTAAAAAAGAAACTTGGTTCAAGTGATACATTTACAACAATATTTCTACCTGTAAGTATACTAAGTACCACAGTAGAAGCATTTAAAGTAGCTGTAGCAGCAGATAAGAGATAACAAATGTGTCAAGAGAAAACATCCTTGGAACAAGAAAACTATCATAGTAACATTGTGAGTTTAACAGAAAGTTTGTCATTTTCAAGTAAACAGAATTTCATGAATAAGAAGTCACTATAGACTGTTTTATGTAGTTCACAGTTTTGTAAGTATACATCCTATAATCTATAAAACAGAAGCAGAATGGTGGGTGCTGGGAATAGTGAAGGTTATGGCAGTAAAGTTTGTTGCATCTATCTTAAAAATTTAGTGAAGATGTTTACAACTGGAATGAAAAGTAGGAAAAATAAACAAGCTGTCGTACTGAGAGCGACTTCAACAATAAAGAAGCCCTACTGTTTCTAAGCTTATCTGCGATTCATTGTAAAGGCCACAGATTGAATTGGGAGAGCTGTGCCATACTGCGTTCAGTTAAGGTGTATTCAAACGCAATTCTTCTCTACTCCAATTGAGGAACCTGGGTCAAACCCTGACAGCCCATAACTTTCACATTTTATCCAACTAAAGCACTAACAACTAGCAAGGTACTTATTGGCTGAAATAGGTATGTCAGCAACACGTTTTGTATAAAGGTTTGCATGGGGATAAACACTTATATTCAGTTAGATCAGAGACTAGAGATTAGTTTGCTTAAACAGTAAAGAATTTTATCTTTTCTATCTTTTATTCGTATTCAGATGAGAGATTGAAAACAGCTGTGGAGCAGTGTCTTGTTTGTTTTTCTTCACTATGGAAACACTATACTGGTGATGGGAGACTGAGGTTTCATGACACCAAAAATGGGGTAGAACCACTATGTTTTTACAGTAAGTTACTGAAAGAGCAGTACTGTAAGAGGATGCTTATTATGAATGCTTATTATGCAATTAGTTGACAACTGTCAAAAAGAATATTACAGACTTAAGATCTTAGTACAAATTATGGAGGGACTTCACTTTAAAGTTTTATTATCAGTGTAAAGAGTGATTATTTTCAGAACTAGTTGGTTGCAATTTGCCACTGGCAGTAGCATTGGTGGTCATTGTGGTGATAGAGGGCAAAGAATAAGAGGAGAAAGAATGAAAGGTCATTGAAGGATGTATGCATTTCTGGATGATGGAACAAGTGACAGTCTGGTGAGGTAATGAGTTTGCTAAATATTCTGGTTTCTCTACATGAGAGGAGTGTTGTCTATTAACTAAGCTGTTTTTGATTTCCAATATATTCTGACGTTTCCAAAACAGGGGCGTTTTCTGCAGTCTCAGTGGTGATTAAAAACGGGGCATTTCCCAAATAATCTGATATTTGTGGAAGAGTATTTTCTAAATGTTCTGGGGTAGTAGAAAAAGGGGCACTTTCTACATAATCAGTTGTTTTTGAAAGTGGAGCATTGTCTACATACTCAGCGGTCATTGAAAGAGGGATGTTTTCTATGTAATCTGTCATTTTTGAAAGTGGGGCATTTTGTACAAATTTGTGTGGAAGTTTGTCCTCCATCAATTCACTACCTCCTACAAGAAAATTGTTTTCCTCTTGTTCAGTGTGGATTGGAAGTTCCAGTTTTCCCATTTGGATACTGCTGCTTTCTGTAGGGATTTCCATGACTGAAAAATCCTCAAGTTTTAGCACAACTTCGGTACCTACATTCTGTGGAGAGATGAATGCATAACGCAGTCATTTATTTTACATTACTTGGAGCTGACTGAGTGAGTCCTACCACATCTGTCAACGTTGGACTTTGATATATCTAAAGATACCATTAATATCTGGGAAAGGAAATGTTAACAAATTATTCAGGCCTGATGTCAACATGTAGCATATCACCAGAAATCAATTGTTATTTTAGCAACCATTACATAAAATTATTCCAAAATTTGTAACTTAATGCAAAGTGATAAAATGTAATACACTCCTTGAACTGGGAGAAATTAAGACCAAAGTACTTTTACCTCATGCTTGTATTCCAAAAGCCACTTTCCAATAGGACTGACTGAAGGATTTGGAATGATGGGAAAGAAGTACTCCCTGTAACTATATAGAAAACAAGCATTTCAGCTAAACTTCAGGTAAAGACAACATTGAAGTTACATTATATTCCATCTTGCATTGATATTGAGGGAAGGAAAAACTTCCTGACCTATTTGCTAATAAATACAATTAGATATGGGTGTTTTCTCATTCAGCAAGATACCACATATGGCTACAGGAAGATTACAACAATTTTAATAATTCACAGTACTGTACTAATGAAAATCTTGTTGGTATGTACATTAATACTTACACAGTTGTTGATAAAATGAAGAAAAGGGCCATCAGGAGAATGACAAGGAGTATCATAATGACTGCGCTTATTATTTCCCCTTTGTCTGGAAAAGTGGAGTACTCCAGTCATTCACAAATTCAGATTTCCCAATGACTGTTGGCTATAAACTAGCTGCCACAATTACAAGCAGGCATTCTATTACCAAGTAAAGGTCTTATGTAGGTCTACAATGTTTGCTTTTGTGCTTATCTTGGCAAAGGGTACATAGCTCAACAGTAGTGTCTAATATTATAATTCCATTGTAATTCTAGGGTCTCACAATGTAGTAATAGTTGTAGCAATAATTCCCATTATTCATATATTCTTTTACCTTCAGCATATCAGTACAGAGAGGAAAACATACTAACCCAACAACAGTGTTGTGAAAAGAAATTTCTGGCTTGTATAATTGCCAATGACTGTCTCCCCAAAAACACAAACTGAATAGTCTGTGTTTGGTGTCAGTCTGGTGAATGCATACTGCTCAATATCTGACCTGACTTCAACAGCTGTGGAAAAAGACATGAATTATCATTGATGAAGTGGTGTTCTTCCTACAAACACTTTTCAATGAATAAAAGCCAGGAGCCATAGAGCCCATGCTTTTCAAAAGTGCATGAAACACAAGAGCATTAGCAGTGACTGTATGTCAGTCTGTTTCAGGGAAACAAACCATACGTAAGACTTAATAAGGGCATAAAGCTAAAAATATGGAAAGAGAACATTCTTACTTTTAATCTCTCTGCCACTTGTTAGGATCACTCTGTATCTGAGGAAACTATTTCCATTCCATTTTCTCTGCCACTCCCACTGGATTTCTGCCGTGTATTTTGTGAGCTTTAGTATACGCAATTTTCCTGTGTCTCCAGGCACTAGGAAAATATTAACAAATCAATAATCAGACCAATACTTTGGGGCCAGCAATTGGACTGTAGTTTGTTCTACACTTGTTCTTACCCTCATGTTCCAGACTGGCTAGGACTGACTTTGGAGGACCACAGAAACGCCCATAAATTGGATAAACAGTAACGTTGTAACGTTTTAGAGGTTGAATGTCACCTGGTGGAGAAGGGGTTAAAATCGAAACACTCACCACAAAAAACTGAAAATTGCATGCAGTGACTACTCCATAAATATGTGTGTTGAATTTAAATAAGTGGTTAAAATTAATCTGTGATATTTTAAATCATATGGGAAAAACATATTGTTATAATTTCAAAATGACTCTTATTGATCTAGCTGCAGTAATGATCATGTGTACATTTTGGCATTTGCATAATTAAAGTTTGATTATAAAGTTTGAATATATTTGGTTTTAGAACAAAAACAAAATTGCTTGCATTCTTTACATTTTACTTTTCATAAAAGTTATCTAGGTAATGGCCTTACCTCGCAAGACCGTTCTGTAGGTGGAATGACTGACCCACTGCCAACGGCTGCTTCTGGAATCCCCTTCAGGAGCCCACTGAATAGCAAACTCACTGACTGAAAGGGGTCCATCCCCAGCCTCCCACACAACCCACAATGAATTGCCTTTTAGACTCGCCCAGACCCCCTCAACAGGTGGGAGGTCTAAAAAGAGTAAATTAATACAAAACAGGACAGAATATGAAATTCAGTTAATAATATCAAGAGGAGTGCTTTTAACCAAAAACTCCCACATTAATCTGCCTTTTTGACTCACAAATACCAGTGACTCACAAATACCAGACTCTTCCCACAAATATGTGAGCTTAAATATGGTGGCTCAGATACAACTCTGCATGATAATGTTTCTTGTTTCCCTTTATGACTGTGATAACCATGGATGAAACGGACATCTGAAAAGGAAATTGCACAATTTTGCAATGCACGAGACTGACAAGGATCTCAACTGTTCAGACCATGGAGATGAATATCTTCCACACCATCTTGCGTTCTTATGGCTGTTAACTGGAAAATACCCCCTTCCTATTCAGAACAGATACGCTTGTCAACATTGACAAGATCTTCAATGCTGTGCAAAATTGAAGTAAGCTTGACATTAGTAACTTGGGCCATTTAAAATGGCAAAATTCATTGAAATAAAATTATGAATAACTTCAGAGGATTCTAGACATTGTTGGAAATATTTAACAAGTAACTTGTTTTCCTCTATACAAATCAATGTTTGCCTTTCCATGTATATGATCTTAGAGTATTTTTGTCTCTTTAATGACAGAGTAGAGATAGACATGTTAGACAAACATTTAAAGTACTGAGTTACATATGCTCAACTTTACAATTAGAAATAGAGGTCACTAACTATAATTTTAACGCAATGTTCGTCAACTTTATTTATACAGTAAAATTAACTTTTTCTGTGCCTACTACTCCATCTATGCTTTCACAGTTTCTTGTTGAAAATGTATTATAGGGAATGGGGGATTTTTAAGTTTATAAATAATGAATGTGCAAGACGTCAGAACAGAACCCTGCTTCCTTCCTTCCTTCACAACAGTGCGGCACTTCCATATCACCGTACGCTTACACCTGTATTCAGAGCACAACATCCTGCTACATCGAAACCTCATGCTGTCAAGCGAGCATGAAAGTCACTCTTTCATAAAACTGAAAGTAGATAACATCATAAAAAGACATCTGTCTTATTCATAGCAGGGATCAAGCTCTATAGGTTGTTTTTATTAATTTGTGAAACATTTTTTTAACTAGGCTTATCCCACTGATATTGAAACCTCTTTTTACAAGAGAGACTTGAGAGAGGTTTATGTGCAACAGTTTAATTTGGTGTTCTGTATCTAAAACTCTTCATGTCCCTCAACCAATTTCATTCCAAAATAAAATTGTAAAAAACCACACTCACCCTGAAGATCATTAGTAATCTTATGATAGGTATATGGAGATCCCCCAGCGCCGTTGTACGCCATCACCCTCACATCATACTCTTCATCTATTAGTGCCAGCCATATCCCCATATCAGTGGTATTAACTGTCCGCCCCAGAGACGGCTGGTTAGGGGGAACATAGTGCACTTGGTATCCAAGAATATTTCCATGAGTATCACTGACATCTAAGGCCTGGAACACACAACATGAGATTTTTGTTACTAAACAAGTCCAATATACCTTTGGAACTGAAAAACAGAAATGCATATCTACCACAGTTATGACTTTTGTGGTCTTTCCAGCTGTTGATAGTGATCTATAGCATAATGAAGTTTTAATGCAAACCTTTAATATTTACCAATTTACATGCTGCTTGAAGGCCGTATTAAGCCTAAAGTGAATGTTGAATTTTAATACTGTATTAATCCACTTCAGCACAATCTCTTATGGCATTCATCGCTTTTACCCGATGATCTTAAATCATTCTCTTCTTCTGGGCACAGCTACAAGATCAAAGGCTTACATTCCCAGGCATTAAAAGAAAAATTACAGAAATACATCTGTATCAGACCAACAATACACAATACTAAATGACAACCCTCAAGTGAATGCATTAAGCATATTACCTTCCACATAAGCCAGAGAGTTCTTTTCCCTTCTGAGTTTAGTGGTTCAATGTGTTGACATACATTCAGTGGCTTGGATGGTGCTGAATACATTGTGGAAAAGGACAAAATACATTATAAATGTGTTTTTAAACATTTCATTATGTTTCTTGATGATAACTAGTGCCCCATAATTATAAACAGTGACATTTTTGTGGGCGAATGAAAATAGAATAAATCAATTGACCCTTTTTGGAGGGATTTTCATAAAGGGAATACGACTGTGCTTTCCAACTATGGTAAGACAAAATATTAAAAAAGGCTGTTGTCATTAACATGCACAGTCATTCATAAAAATATCAGCAGTTACAGGATGAAATGTTTGATGAGTGGGTTTTTCAAGTGACAGAACATTCAGTATATCCCGGTTTACTCCTCAACTTCAACTTCCCCCATAGTTTATTGGCTGAACAGACAAAGCTAGGTCATTCCATATCTAAAAGGTTTTATTAATCAACACAAATAAATCCCTAATGACCTGGCAACCTGCTGTGGGAGATACTAGACAATCAGCAGTAATTGAGACGTCTGAGACGTAGGTTGGCCAACCTCTGTCACAGAGAGCTATAGGCTGTGCTAAGATACTTGGTTGACCGGTAAACAAAGCCGATGACAGTGTTAACTTACTTCACTGGGTTTCTTGGATCTCAGTTGGTTGATGTTTGAAGGTAAAAACAAAAACAGCACACCCAATAGCTCTCCAGGACCTCCAGGAGGATTGTCTAACTCTGGATAAGAGCATGTAACAGCCTAAAAGTATTCCATAAAATCATGAAATCGATACAAAAAGCACCTGACCTGAAGTCAAAGGTGACAAGCCCATATTCCATGCAGGTTAGCAGGCTATTGCTAATACTACTGCAACTAATTGCAGGTCCTTGTTTCTTAGCAATATGTGCATTCAGACAAGCATGAAATACGTTATACTGACTGGAGGAAAGCTGATGGGGCGTAGCCTGCGATGAAAACTACATTAGGTCACACCATTTTCCTCTGTGTCTTAGTAAGGGTGCCCTGAATTGGGTCATGTTTCATTTTGATTTGAAAGTGTGGGAACTGAGTGTTATTACTGACAGAGATACACAAACATTGATCAGTGAAAATGATAAGCCTGGAGGGATACCCCTTGCCCTTTTGCTCACCAGTCTCTGGTGTGCTGCCTAATCGCTCAGTGCTCCAGTCACTCCAGTGTTTCTGCCCACAGCCTCCAGTACAGGAAACCGCTACACGATAGCTGCTGAATGGCTGTAGGTCCTCAATTGTGTAAACACCCCTTTGATCCACTATTGAATTGTCCATGACCTTGTGAAAACCATATATACTTGAGTGTCACACATTAACAAAGTATCATATTGTTATTAAGTATTACTTTGACATTTTTCTTAATATGCTGTATTGGTCATGCCTGAACTTCAGAAATGTTCAAGCTACATACTCCCAGCCTTAATTTTATATCCAAATTAAAGATGTGTGGATTTCAAAGTTGATAGAGTTACAATACCTGTGTCCATTGGGCAGCAGTGGTAACTTTGTAACGGATTTTACATTGCATTGTTGCATTAAAATTCAATTTGTCTGTTGTCCACTTCACATGTAATGAGTTTTTTGTCATTGATGATATTGATGTTATATTTGGCCGAGATGGTCTTTCTAGGAAGAGAGAAAACCAAAAAAATGAATGCATTAGATTATGCTGAGAGTTGGCCTTCCATTCATAAATTAACATTCAGCCTGTATAAAGAATTAAACATATACTTAAAAAGTATGTGGGAAAGTATAGATATAGTATTGTAGGAGACTGATGTGGTTGGTTTATTATACATAATTCTAAGCACAATATGTCCAGGATTCTAGTACCTGCTGCACATAGATCCAATACATAGGGGTCTGACAGTGCCAAAGTCGTCTTCTTGTTGCTCCTGGCTCTCACAGTTACATTAAATACAGCAGCCAGATTGAAGATGGAAGGACAGTCATACATTGTCCTTACACTTAAAACACAGGAATGAATACACAGTGTGAATTGATAATCCACAAAGATTATCACTGTGATAAATTACAAAACCGCATCACTAAAAAATATACATTACTCACTGAAATACTGAAAATTTTTCAGCAACTTACATTTCTACAGGCATACAAATATGAATATTATTTTAATGAGTAGGTCATGTTACTATATGTGGCATGTTGAAATTAGTTATCAATCAACTGTGGGCTCTGAAGGATGTGTTAGAGAAGAATAGTTAGTATAGTATAGTTAGCAAATCATAAATAAAACCGTAATTGTACTCACCTGCTGAAAAATAAAGTGTACTCTATGTCACCATTGTAGTTATTTAAGGAGTTCCAGCTGCATGTTATGGATTCATCATTACGTTGGTAAAAACATGAAATGTTCTTCACTTCACCTGACAACATAGTTACAAAAACTTAACGTAATATCAGCTTAACATTTTCTCAAACTTTGAGAAATCCTAATGGACCTTGACTTTACAAAAAATATTGTCATTTGTCAAAATGAAAAGATATGTACTGTATATGTTTTTGAGTTCCCTTTGTCACTGAAACCTTAGCTAGGTTTTTACCTGTAAATTCTCACCAACATCCACTCTGCTAAGTGTTGCTGCATTGTTCAAGAGAATTCCATTTCTCTGGAATTCATGAAAATAACTTAAAATGATACTTACGTTTTCTTACCATCCCCCTTTGTAAGAAAACCTATGCACTAAAATGTCACAATATTAAAATGTTTTTTTTATATACAGGGCAAGATGAATCAGTGTATCGGTTCCATACCTTGGATCACAGATGATTCAGGTATACAGTCGCTGCTGTCTGTGACACACAAGTGATCGTTATCTTTACAAGGCTTCAGTTCACCACTCTGCACCGTCACTTCTGTGAAAATGAAGCTGTATTAATACAGAAAGCATTTACATTTCCTTTCATATTAAGTAAAATTTTACATGATTTGGCATGAGATAAATCAAAAAATACCCCATCGCCCATACTTTGCTGGAACATTCGCAGTGGCAGGCAGATGCGCTTTGAGTTTTTACCATATTAGTGGCACTTTTCCCTTTAGTATCAAACAGCAAATGTGACTGCTGTTCACTGTATTTGAATATACATCTACCTAGTCTACTTTTACTTCTGAAAGACAGAAGGAACAAGCTGGATTGTACAGTAGGTGTTAACGAGCCAGAGCTACAAGTAAAATGAAACCCCTTTTCTACCCAGTTTGGGAATTGCAAACTGTGTATTGCCAAATTGTTCTCTTGTAACATTAATGCCTAAATATCAGCTGCACGAGGTATTTAAGTGTAGCTTAAGTGAACTCACTCTTTTCAAAGACAAAGGAAGCATTTGAAAGTCAGGGTTTTCCCAATTGTAAAAATCAGATACTCAACTGGAGTAAAACCTAGGGTGACAAAAATGTTCAAACACTATAATAGCTCCCATTGTCCACTGTGCTAACTTGTATTGTGTTGGCACCTGGGATACAATTGGTGGGCATTAGTTGGTAGATTCAGTTAGCAGCTTATAGCCAGCTACAGCAACAGCAGAAAGTTAGTAGGTAATTGATAATGGACTTACTCTGACGGCTGTGTCGGTTTGATGCTCTGTCCTCACTTAATGTGTGATGTCCACCTTTAACAATGAAACGTTGGTAAGAGAAATTTCAATGAAATGGGCACCTAATCAAATCACTTATCACAACCTGCATTACTACCCAACTGAAAATGTACCCATTGTTCAGTATCAACAACAATCTTATATCTACATTCACATTTTAGTAACAAATAAATAGAGTACTTGTAAACACATTCTCAGACACCAATAATCAAAGATCATGCATGAAAACAAAACAGTAAGTTACAGTAAGTAAATAAATATGTTTACACAACACCTGCTCATGTTATCATTGAACATTTGTATTAATTACAGTATTGATTCCCATATTTGTCCGATTAATATTTTACATTTTAGACATTTCATAGTCAAAATACATTTAAACGATATACGAACCTTGAAATGTTATCATCATTAAGACAGACAGCCACAAAATGCAAACAACGTCCATGTTGTATGCTGAAAAATGTACCATTTTGGTACACTTACATCTCTGTATGTCTTGGCATGTCTTCATGCCATTGAGAAGAGTACCATAGCTGAACTGCTTCAGAAAATGTCCAGCTGTGTAAATGGATGGCATGTAAAAACACTCGATACGCATGTGCATTAAATGCCTAAAATATAAAAAGAGAACCACATTAGTTGCAAAGATTGACAGTGAGATATACAACTGCAGGCTTGCAAAAGTCGCAATATCAGTTGTAGGGAAACCCCACTAACCCAAAAAAAATAAATAAATAAAGCCCCTAGTGTCAAATCATACCTTTTAAGTCAGGAAATGTTTTGTTCAACAAAATTCCTGGTCTGTGAATTCTTCATTCTAGTTTATGTTATACATTACATAGATACATCTATATGTGTATACACACACATGCATATATACATTCATGCAATATATAGTTCACAGTCTGAAATCAGCCAAATTCCTGCATACTCCTTAAGATTTGGTAATTTTTTTTGTTTAGTTACTATTATTTGTCTGATAAAATAATCATTACTTTGTAAAGTTTATAGAATCAATATATTCTGTGTGTTGTCATTGTGGGGTACTTTCAAGTTAGGTGCTTTTTGTGGTTACTCCATCATTGATACACATAAAACCATGACATTTTCACCACTGGGACAATGGTAATATAATCTACACACCCTTTTATCTGATGTTAGCGGGCTCATTAATCTGGTAGCTATTGACACAGTGAAATTCTAAAATTTAAAAATACATCCATACACCTCTTGATGAAAAGCCACTTCACGACTTCAGAGATAAAATGCAAATATTTGAATGAGTCAATAACTTACAGCAAGTCCAAGTGAAAGTTTGTATAAAACAGAATGACTTTTGAAGCCATTGAAGCTAATGCTAGCTAGCTAGATAAGTGGCTTCAGGTTTTCTCCAACTTGATGGCCTCAAAATGTGAGCATATTACATAAAAAAAATTGCCAAGTCAAACAGTCTACAGATTCATATCCTAGCAAAGATGCAGGCTTATCAGGAACACATTGAAAGTTTCCGTTCAACAACAAACATGGATGCTCACCAACTGCTCAGTATCAAGGTGTGTTTCAAAGATTCCAAAATTGAGGCTACAAATGGTGACATGCATACACAATGTTTTCCAAGGGAAAAAGACAACTTTACAGTACTTACTACTGTGGCAAGGAAGGGAATCCTGTTGATATGGCATTGCGAGATATTGGTCAGGCAGAGTTAAGGTGGTCAGGAGGATCTCAGAGCGAATACAGAGCACAACTGATAGCGTACGTGCATTTTACTGACCGCTTTTGTGGTTTCTCAAAAAGGCGTCTGCTCTATGACTCAGTTTCTAGGAAGGTTGCATCATTCCCTTTCCTGAGTTTTTGTAGTTTATGAAAAATACTTGAATAATGAAGGTCTTTCAGGTTGCAAAACAGTACGAGTGCTGTATTTACGCATGGTATTTGAAGAAAGTATGATATTGGCACAGGACATATTGACTTAAGTGTACCACATGAGAATATTTCAAATATTGTATGTATAAGCAATGTTACAAATTATAGGTTTTATTCTGAACTTTTAAAGTGCAACAAAACCATGCATCCTCAACTACTTTACAATGAAATGAGGTGCTGAAATGTACTATTTTATCAGAAACTTAGTCAGCAAAGAGGAGGCCGAAATACAAGCAGCTCAAAAATTCTAAAACCTGTCGATGGAAATAAATTGCTACAAACAATTTCATTTAGTAACAGATGCAGTGTTTATTTGTCAATTTCAGCACATTTTCCACTAAAACGTTACTTAACACCGAAATAACAAACACCAACTTTTTGTCAAAGTAACAAAACCTGAACTTTAGGTTGCAATGGTGATACACACATCTTCACACACAGCTGCAGGACTATTCATAGAAAAGAACTGAAATAGTGAAGAAGGTTATTTCCTGTTACACACAAAGTGATTTTTTTTTTTTTTTAAATTTTATCCTGATTTTTCCCCTTTTTTCCCCCAACCCAAAGTTCAACCAAACTCGTTGGCCTCACCACAGCACTCGCCCTGACAGCTGTGGGAGAAGTCATGCACGTGACTCCTCCGATTAACATGACAACGCTCTTGCTTCTTTTCCAACCTCACGCTGCCTATGCTGTCGGAGGAGGATGTAGTCAGCGTACAGTCGGGTCATGCCGCTGCAGGCACCCAAGCATGACAGGGAGAGCGCTATTGTGATGAGGCCAACGGGAGTTAGGCCGACCGACCCCGTATCGAACCCCGGCGTGGCTGGCCAATTGTTGCCTCGCCAATAGGACTTCTGTCATGGCCGGGAAAGGTGAAGCCGGGAATCAAACTCCGACCTCAGGACCCATAGGCAGCAATTTAGTATGCAGGTCCAAATCTAAGCAAAGGCATACCCAATAATCTAACAAACTGACAAGTCCTGGAGCTTCCTTGGCAGAAATACAATTCTACCTTAAAAACTGACTTCTGATACAACTGAATAGACATTTTAAAAATTTTCAAAAACAAACATTTCAATCAATATACTTGCTCAAGTAACATTTGCTCCTTGTCTAACTTCAGAGAAACAGCATGCATTGTTTGAAAACGCCTCAAACCAAGAGTGTGGGGATACAGTGAGAGGTCAATCCCAGCGTTCCCTGCCTTCGATTTCCATCTCAAACGCAGGCTGCTGCATGTCCTTCTGGAAGAAGCCCCCCCGCTGCAGGACAAAAGGGAGCTATCAGTCCCAATCACAGCAGCCTGACTGAACTCTATGAATGTAAGGCCAGTTCACATCAAGTCAACGACCATCACGGTTTTAACATGTTTTCAGAAGAAATTCACTCTTGCAGTTCTAGAGTGAATTTAATAGTTTATTCCATCTTCCAATGGTTGCAGTTAGGTCCAAAATTCAACATGTAAAATCATGACCCCTGGTTTACAAAGGAGATGGATTCCACAAACTAATTACTGTCTGTATGGAAACACTGTTTCATTATAAATGTCATTATAATGTGGACTGTAGCTTTTTAAATGCACCAGTATCAGCTTCCACAGTCTTACCATGTAAATATAAACGCCATTTCAAAGAAATGTGCACACATTTCCAAAACAATCACCTACTTTGCGAGTATCTGTGGAGGCAAACATCTTTCCCCGTGGGTTGAAGCCAGAGGTACCATGAGCACTGAAAGCTACTTCCTCCAGCCAAGCAGGAACTTCCTGTTGGGCCTTTAACAGAAACAGCAGCAGTGGGGGAAAAAGGTGTTACTTTACACGTCTTTATGGAAGAGGTCATGAATGAATAAATGAATGAATAAAATTATATCTGAATAAATTTATGCCCACCCCTGAGAGGACTTTCACAAGAGAGCGGGCCAGTGGGGTGTCGACCTCAGGGTCAAAGAACGACACGGCCTTCCCAGTGTTTCCACAGCGGCCCGTCCTCCCGATCCGGTGCACGTACTCGTCGATGCTTGAGGGGAGGTCATAGTTCACCACGTGCTGGACATGCTCGATGTCCAGTCCTCGGGCGGCCACAGACGTTGCCACAAGAACGGGACACTTCCCAGAGCGGAAGTCACTCAGGGCCTGCTCCCGCTCCCGCTGCTCCCGGTCACTGTGGAAATTAAAGGCATGCATGCACTTATATTACATTATCATCATTTAGCTGACGCTTTTATCCAAAGCGACTTAGTTGATTATGCTAGCCAAGGGCCAATCTCCCCTGGGAGCAATGTGGGGTTAAGGGCCTTGCTCAAGGGCCCAAAAGCAATGGTGTTCGTGCTGTGGCTGGACTGGGGCTTGAACCACCAACCTCAGGGGTCCCAGTCTACACTAACCACTAGACTACAGGCTGCCCACTTCAATCAGATACGTTGCGTCATTGGACCCTCCATTCCAAGGTCCCCACCTTAATCATGTTTTCCAAGCAGCTAGAGATATTAGTAGATTCTACAGATGTTAAACTGATCCAGTGTGAGTTTTATCATTTGCTAACACATTGGAATACTGACCCATGAATACTTGTGGTAGATACATCCTCCTGACAGAGAAATGTGGCAATGAAATCCGCCTTCCTCTTAGTCTCTACAAACACCATTGTGCGTTCTGTACCTGTATCAGTTTGGAAAGGATAAGACTTGTTTGTAACGTAAATTTACATCTGTGTCAGGCATACACAGTTGGCAAATGTCAACAGTGTGCATGTATTTTGTTTTAGTATAACAACATTTTAACAATACAACAGGAACTGGGACACAAATATGCTGTGTTGCAGTGACTTATGTACCGGTTTTTAGCAGTAGTTCCACCAGTTGGTCCCGCTTACAGTACTGGGTAACCTGAAGAACAGTCTGCTCCACATCACTGCAAGCTCCGCCAACCTGTCCCACAGCCAGGAAGAGGTAGTCTGTTTTCAGGAAGTCTGCAGCCAACCTGAAACAGATGAGAACTGGATTATGACTCACATTTATAGCAAACAGAAATAATGCAACAGTGGGACTTAAATATTTGTAGACATTAAGGTCTCTAGAATGTCCTCAAGAGCTGGGTCCACGGAAAACTTTAGAACCAATAAAAAGTGGGTTCCAGATTAGTACGGTTGACATAATGATCTCAGGTTACCAGAATACATGCAGTGAACATGACGAAAGTAAAGACCACACACACCTCTGGATTCATGCAGTGAACATGACGAAAGTAAAGACCCGACACACCTCTGGATGTCCTCAGGGTAGGTGGCGCTGAACATAAGCGTCTGGCGTTCCTCTTTAGACGGCATGCCTGGGGACCCCACAAGCCTGCGTATGTCCGGCTCAAAGCCCATGTCCAGCATGCGGTCCGCCTCGTCCAGGACCAGATACTGGAGTTTACTCAAGCCAACCTGAGAGATCCCACGAGAGAGGCTGAGCAACTCAGAGTTTGAGTCATCCCAAAGATGGAGGGTCACTTTTCTGGGCATCGCAGGATAAAGTTGGTAAATGCATTTACTGTATTTTATTAAACATAAAATATTGTAGTGAGGGGGAGTGAAGTTTAAATGAAACAAAAACTGAGAGAAGCAACCATATAGTATCAGTGTCTCAATTTGGACCAATGACTGCATTGACTGTGGAAAGATAACTATTTTTCCAACAATTGTCAGCCAAGTGTAGATCCACCCTCAATTCACAAAACTTAATTTAAACCATCACGAGTATCACCCCATTTCTTCTAGCAACTGAAAGATTTTTACCTCCAATGCTTAATGTTACCTTTCCTCGTCCAATGATGTCCAACAGTCTGCCAGGTGTTCCACACAGCACGTTGCATCCTTTCATTACCTCACGGATGGTGTAACCTGTGCTTATTCCCCCGTACACCACCACCGGACGCACGCACGTTCTGAAACACAGATCAGCTTTTCACGAATAGCCAGCAGATATAGATGATTCACATGAATGCTACAATGTTGTGCTGACATAGACAGCCCTACCTTCACTTTCTAAAATGGGAAGGGTCCTTCCTTCAGGCACACCATTATATTATGGCATCATTGGGCCATGTGTTGTTTAAAACACTTCGAAGCCATGGGATCCATTAGTTTTCATGGTCCAACTGCAGTTTTAACCTCAGTTACCACTAGAGGTTCACTCAAGAGGAAGTTAAGCGATGAAGCCCACCAATGTACTACATGTGCTTTGAGTTTGGGGAACTTACCCAAAGGCAAACTTCCTGGCCTCCAGGTATATCTGGTTGATTAGTTCCCTGGTTGGGGCCACGATGATGGCCTTGGGCTCCTGGACCTCGCAGAAACGGCTGGCAGCCACTCCATCGGCCATCAGCTGCTGCAGGATGGGCAGCAGGAAGGCAGCCTGGAGCACAAAGGCCAGTGTTACAGGTGAGACCCGCAAAGGGTATGGCCACACATCTGTGACTTCATTTGGTTACCAAAATTAAAGCCCCCCCACCCCCACCCCCACCTTCACCTTACTACCATACAACTACATAAAACCATTCCACCATGTTTTATAATCTCTAGTTCTATTTCACGCGAAAACTTCCCAAAACAATGCCCCTGGCCAAAAGTGGGGGCACGGTTCCCCTCTTCACTGACCGTTTTTCCTGATCCAGTCTGTGCACATGCCATCAGGTCCCGTCCTGCAGAGATGATGGGGATGCCATATTTCTGGACCGGGGTGGGTTTCATGTAGCCGGACTTGCTCACATTCTTATTTAGTGTCTCACAGAGGTTGGCCTCTTCAAACGTCTACAGCCGAGGGAGTAAAGCACCATTTTAGTGGACTACAGATTTATGACACTGGGAAAGAGCAGTTATGGCTGTAGCTTTCCTTCTGAGCTGTGCTGAACGTTTGTTTCCTCTTTTTTCCACATTTCCATTATGTACACCTCGAATAAACAGTATTGACACTACTTTTGTATTAATGTTTTAAGTACAGTTTTACTCACACCAAGTACACAAGTGTATTTTTTCAGGTGCAGGAAACTCATGCAACTGTTACGATGCAATTTGATTTTTTTCTGAAAGCATGATGTCCGTCACTTATGCACCCAAATATAAAGTAGACACAGCCACAGATAAGCGTCCCAGGCTAAACTACTCACCGTAATGGCCTGGGGAGGGTTGCTACCACTGACATCCACCAAGATTTCATCATACTTATCAAAGTTGATCCCAGTCTGGTAGTGAGCAAAAATTGAATTTTCCTCCTCGGGAGGTGGAGGAGGGACATAATTGACTTTAGGACCTAAAAGAGACACACAGGAAGAGGGAGAGAGACAACACTCATATTACTACACAGTATTACGATAATTTATGTAGTATGACATAACCCATTTGCAGTTTTGGACACATTAAAAAGGTGCCCGTTCTATTGAATCTAACCCAAACACAAACACAAAATGCTGAGTGCACCTTAAAGTACACAAGTCGCTACCACATGACCTAGCACAGTGTTTAGAATCACTTGAATTTCTCCAATTCTTATTGTCATCATTTAGACAAGTTTCACACTTTTCATTCAAGCACATTGTGGCAATACACAGATTTCTTAATTATTATCTGTCCACAAAATAGTATGAAATGTGTAAATATTATTTCATACGTGAAAGTTATTAAGGCACATTAACGTGATGCTTGAAGCAAAATTGGCCTACCCATATTTGCCTCCTCCTTTTCACCATCCTCATCAAAGGATGGACCTGTGAGGTTAACAAAAGTAGATCTTGAGTAACATTCAGCATGTTTTAGTTCTAGATTTTACAGATTTACACAGGTACTCCACATAGCATCAAGTCATGGAAAAATATGACCAACTATTATTCATTGTCATCAAATACTATCAATTTTCGTTATTTATTAAAAGGCACAAGTTATACTGAACCTCTGGGGAACACCTCTTCATCCCTTGCTCTGTAACCTGAAAGAGAGAAAAGCAGACACCAGCATTATAAGTTTGAGGGAATTCAATCAAAACCATATTCTGTTCATTTCATAATTTGACCAGGATGGGAGCTAAGCAATCAAACTCTAGTCGGAACTGTAGTCAGAACAAATGGAATTGACTGCTGCATTCTACATTTTCCGCTGATAATCTGTGCAATATGAAATCCTAGAATTCAATTTCAAATGGAAACAAACTGCTCAAAATGGCCACAACACTGAACCGAAATGTCCCCCTTGAATTGCTTTCCAAAAGGACAGTGGCCTCTGGACAGATCTGGAATACTTTCAGTGTGTTCTGTTGTGACCGTATTCTCTGTTATGCCTGTATGTTCTCCTAAGAATGAATGGCAAGAAAAGTGAAGGTGAAATCTTATATATAAAAATGTTTTATTTATTTAGAGCTGGAGGGTTTGCGGGAAGGAATAAAAACTGTCAATGAGAAAAGTTAGTTTGTGAGCAGAACAGGACATGAATCATTTCAAGAGAAATGTGTGGATGTGACATTTTAATTACATCACCAACCGATAATTCTGTAATCTAAAGTCAAAAAGATTCAGCTGCTTTCAAAACATGTGACTAAACAATCTTCTCATACCATGCAGAGCAGCATTTTACATTGTAGTCTGTAATTCATTTTCCTGGCCAAAGAACATTTGTTACCTCCACCACCACGTCCTCCACCTCCTCTTCTTCCTCCACGCTGTTCATAACCATCTAAATCAAAGAAATGGCTTTTCAGTTTCTCTGGGCCTTTTGATTTATATGTTCGTTTTGTCTATGACTGTGTACTTCAGGCCTCCCTGGCACCCATTACAGCATGCTGTAATATTGTTTTAATGGGTGCCACCTGGTGGCTTAATTGCAACACTACAACAGTTGTGACATCCTGAATCATTTTCCGTATGCTTTTCCATTATGCTGCATCAGGACATATGGATGCTGTGGTCTCTCTTTAGTTCTAATGTCCCGTTGATTGTGTGGTGTGCGCAACAGTTACAGGCTATTGGACGGATGGACTAGAAGAGTACATGTGCTTCAGCACTGTGTGGGCAAGAGTGGAATCAAGCAGTCAATTTTAAAATAACTCACAAGGACAAAGCCTGGGCACCCCTTGCAGTAAAATATGAACCACAGAGCCTGTCATACCTACCCTGGCTAAATCCCCCTCGTCCTCCACATCCACCTCTTCCTCCTCCAAAACTACCACCAAACCCTGAAATTCAGAAACAAAAAAATTCCCCATTTAGAACAATCCAAGAACATCAAAATGCACTTCCATCATGCCCTATGAAAAGCTTTGACAGGCTTACTAGCGGTTAAGCTGAAATAATATGTAACATAAACATTTAAACAGGCACTACCTGAGCGCTAGTTGAGCAAAACTCCCCAATGCCATAATGCTGTACATTACCCATACAAGTAAATGAGCACGAATCGAGAAAAGATATTTCAATGAAGAGAAATCTACACCCCCTTCCACAACTCACTCATACTCTGAAATGCATAAAATTGGCCCTCTCCTATCTGGTAATCAAATCTGCTTGATCTGAACAATTCATCAGCATGACAAAAGGAGTCTAACAGTCAGGCAGGCTGCCATGATCTCACATACTCCCAGAATGTGGCCAGGAAAGCAGACAGCTAAAACCAGACATCTCTGAACTGAGAAGGTAGTGATAAGGCAATCCAAAAGTGATGCAGATCTTGCACATCTTCTTTCATCTCCTCATCGCTGGCATATCTACAAGTGATGCTCAAACATCTGCCAATCAGATGCGAGTTTGCCAGCCAATCTAATTCACCAGTTCAAGGCCAAGGTTCTCAAATGGGCACTGTCACACAAGCATTTTTAATTTGATTATGACTTCATTTGTGAACCCTGAAAAAACAGCCTGGGTGACTTTTCCCCAACTAGATGCCACACGCCAAGAGCACTACGAAAAAACCCATGACACAGTACTCTGTATTCAATGCCCTGAACCTTGGAGGCAACACAAGAGCTGTCAGTTAGTCTTGTTCATAGGAAACAGAGCCAGAGAATTAAAATAAACCTGCCACTTCAACCAAAAAAAAAAAAAAAAAAAGAGAAGTACTTCATTTCTAAATGGTCATTTAAAAGGTAACAAAACAAATCCATACCGCTACTGCTGTCATCATGATTCCCTGCAGAAGACAGAAGCTGTCATTACCATGTGCACAAACCAAAAAGTTATGCCAAAATTTACAATACTGTATCAATCGGAAAATAAGAGCAACGAAATCCAAATATCTTTCATTTTGAACTCACAAAACTGTACAAACACACAATGTGAACGGACATCAAAAACAAAATACAACTGGCCTGACGAAAATGAGCTGAATCCTCTTCCTCCTCCCCTTGAACCTCTGCCACCTATTGGACAACATGTAGGAACAGGAAGTGCCTCAGTCCTCCTGATGAGTTTGGCATTCTCTCTGACCCAGTACATTTGCTGGGAAAGCATGCTCTTAATTGCCGCCTTGAGCTTGGTAGTCGGACTATTATCAATTAACTGATGACAGCTCCTCTGCTCAAAAGAAGTAAATCACCCATGACCTTCAAAACTGATCACCGTTCTCAATATACTTTTGTTTGTTAAGCTCCATTAATTATGAAAATAATTACAGTATGGTGTAATTAAAGTAATTACAGTACATGCATTCCAATTCCAAAGTCTGCAGCTCTCTCTCAAAAAGCCCAGTAAATGGACACAGCTCTCATTTATATTATCATTTCCTTCTTAGTCATTCCCATGTATATGCCACTCCTGACTTTAAAGATGAGGCACAAATGCAAAAAAGAGCGTAACACTGGACTGAAGAAAGGAAAATAAAGCTGGCCTAATCTGAAGCAGTGTCACAAACCATGACACAGCCTTCAAGGATTTCCATGTATGAATTACCCTGAACAAAACAGGAAAAGTGAGTTCCATCCAATCATGCATGTGTGAAAATGATAAAGAAGATATCCCTCTCTATAACAATTCTCAATAACACTAGGGGTACAAGTAAAGCCTAATGTATAAGAAAAAGTAACAGAAGTGTTACACAGAAAACTCATTGTTAAAATGCACTTACCTCTTACTCCGGCTCTTCCCCTGAAGCCAGTTCCCCCAGTGTTCCAGGAGCTCCCATCATTCTCTGGAAAGCAGTGTATCGAACTGTTTTCACATTCTTCCTAACGCTCACCCTACATAAGGCAGACTAGCCCCAAGAGTACTGTTCATTAGAAATGCTACTAAACTTCATTAATGTTTTGGGTATTTACACATGACGGAAACGACTACATATAAAAAAAAAAATGAATGCAATTCATAAACTTGTTGACACCATTAACAGAGAACAGCATTTGGTTACTCAAAACATATTCACATACCTTCAGAGTTTCCATTGTCATCATTTTCTATTGTGGAGAAAAAGACCAAAGATCACAGTCAACTTTGCTTCTATCACTGCATGAAACATGAAGTTATAATTATATCATTTGCATTTTATTCCCCTTATATTGTACAGTGAGGGCTGAAGTGAAATGCCATAGTATCAGCCACATACACCAGACAACACAGGCATAGTTATGAAACTGCAGAGTGAGGCTACAAAGCATGAGTGGATCATTTGATATTCAATAACCGCCGGTAAACTGATCTCATCACATTGACTAAAATAAACTGACAGATGACATTTTTGCCTATGAAATAATATCAATAATACCTGAGCTCTTGAATCCACCACCCATTGAACCTCGTCCTTAGGTGTCAAACACAGCAGCACCATAGAGGATTAAGAAGGACAGCAACATCCATCATGAACTCACAGATAGACAAATGAAGTATTTTATTTGAGTTAAGTTTAAGACAAAAAAAAAAAAAAAAATGAGAGCACTGTAGACGCTCACCTCTACCCCGGCCATATCCTCCAAACCCCCCTCCCCCACTGTTCCAGGACCTTCCTTCATTGTCTAAACACAAAAATGAAATGGGTAAACACCATTCACCAGAATGCTGACACACTGAAAGAGTGACTGGAGGTTGAGCCGCCAAGGTCACTGTCATCGATCCAGGCTTCTTGAATTGCAAATCCTTAAAAAGATTCTTCTAAATGTTCAACAGCACTGCCCACCACCAAGAGGAGGAAAAAATAATATAGCAATGCCATGACAAGGAGTACTACAAAAGTAATTGTACTAACCTCTGCTTCCATCATTTCCTGCAAAACCCCCTCTGCCACTGTTCCAGGAACTGCCTCCATTACCTAAACACAAATATGACATTTTATTCGCTCAGATAAACAGCATTCTCCAAACTGCTGACAGATTAAATAAGTTCATGAGGTTGCCTGAAGGAGGTCAATGTCATTGATGAAGGCCTGGATCAAAGTAAGGACCTGCGATTCTGCAAATCTACAATAAACACTGGACAGCAATGTCTATTACTCTATGAGTGAGAGAAATGAAATATCGACACTGTGATACTGAAAACTAAACTGCGAAAGAAATTAGCTATATTTAAAAGTGTAAAAGTAGTAGACCGAATTGTATTTGACCACCATAAGGCACGGTAAGGCACACAAGTTTATTTTGCAGGGAAATTCGTAACAGCATATCTGATTAGTGGCCACATTAATATTCTGGGCTTCTGCACTTGATTGAAATTACAAATAATAAGACTTAAGGGCATTCTATTTACGCTGTCAACTGAGATCAGCAGTTTGCCTACCAAAAACATACCTTCAAAGTTTCCACTGTCATCATTTCCTATTGTGAAAAAAAGATAAGAGTCAACCAAAGCTCACAATAAGCTTCAGTTCCAGTCTTCACAGTCAGCAATAATATCAAACAATCAAACTGATAAGGGAAAACAGATTGTGTGTACAAAAAACAGTAAATAACATTACACAGTTGAACATAAGATTATGAAAGCACTGAAATATAATTTTGTCATTTTCACTTTTCTTTTAAGTAAGACATCTAGCAAACATCTTTAGGACTGCCAAATAAATGAAAAAGCAAACCTGACATTATACTAAAATAACTCCTAAGATACGGTGAGGGGTCACTGACATCACATAAGTGTAATGGTAATTTTAGTCAGATTGTGACATTTTGAAGAAATGTAAATTTTCTACACTTTAATCAAGATCTTATTCAGTCGCACTGGATTGGGTGACAGAATTACTCTGAGGTAAGTGAAAATGATGTTACCAAATTGGACATTACTGTTCAAGACTTTAGCCTGCTATTCAATTAGTGTATATATACCACATAGTTACAGAAACCGATGCAAGGAAACAGCTGTGCATTAATTACAATACTGTTCACTGAAACACAAAGTAAATTATACTCTACGAATCACAGAGTCATGGCTAACACAACATTTGGTGATCTGCTTACCCAAACATACTTTTAACCTTGGCTCCAAAGGGTTGATTATTTTTCAGTTCAATCAAATTCTTAAAATTTCAATACTTTGACATCAATATTAAAGTTGATAATATCTCAGAGGTTGGACTGTACGACCAGCCTGCAGAATACCAGAATACATGGAACTCCATACAACAGATACCTGTGCTCCTGTATCCGCCTCCCCTTGACCCTCGGCCTGTGGTGTAAGACACAGCAGCATCGGAAAATATTACGATAAACAGCAACATACATCATGATCACATAGATGAAAGACAATGCAAAGATATTCAGTATTATACTTTCCAAAACACAAAAATGCTAGGTTTGTCTCATGTCTCAGAAGTGAACTGTGCCATGACTCAGAAATTTCACCACAACAACAGGATTCAGTGAATGAAATAATGTCCTTGACTAGAGTTAAAACAAAATTGCATGTACAGAATATGTGGAAACTGTAAATATTTTACAAACTGACCTCTGCCTCCTCCAAACCCCTCTCCACCACTGTTCCAGGAGCTACCTCCATTATCTAAACACAAAAATGGCATTTTTTTCCATTCATTTAACTACCAATAGGACAAATAAGTAAAACGAGGCTGAGCCTAGGAGATCAATATCACAAAGAGCCAGAACTTCAGATGTTTGGAAAGACTCAACTCTTCTATGAATGCTGGACAATACTGCCTGCCATGTACAAACGGGGCAACAGCTATGCTGAGAAGTATAGACTAAACAATAAATTAGCTAAATTTCAAATTGTAGTTACCTTTATACCCATCTTTTACTCCAAACGTCCCTCCCCTGTCATTCCATGAGCTGCCTCCATTATCTAGACACAACAATTCAATTAAATTTAAATTTGTTCACAAATATGCAGGTGAGAGAAATGAGAAAGCCTGACTTCAGAACTAAACAAAAGACTAAACAGATGCTAAGCATTTAATATGCAAGAAAAATAACTTGTAAAATGTATTCACCTTGAACCCCATCTTTTCCTCCAAATTCCCCTACACCACTGTTCCAGAGGCTGCCTCCATTATCAAAACACAATAAATACCATTCCTCAATACATGGAAACAAGACCTTTCACCAAATACATAAATAAATACCAAATCCAAATAAAGCACGTTTGAACCAACAAGTCATCTATCCAGACTGCATTCAATGTTATTTCAAACTCTTTAAATAAACGAAATTTTGGACAGTACCATCAGTAGGTCTGCAATGAAACCTTCAAATATTTCATCCAGATTAGATATCTTTAGCCGCACAAAAAGTAACAAAGGGTTGAATCAAGGAAAAACACATCGATTTTAACACTTACAAAATACAGGTAAAAACTATCCAAATTTGGAAACATTCTCATCTCTATACGGTTTCCTCCAAAACTCCCTACCCCATTGTTCCAGGTGCTGCCTTCATTATCTAAACAAAGTAAGGTATTCTGGAATTCTTAAATAGTAGAGTACTATTAATTATATTAAAAAGTACTTTGTGATAGTTATATATATTCAGATTAATTTCTGTGACAGTGCTGTACTTCTTAACCTACCATATAATACTGTGTTACAGTATTAATACATTGCAAAACTAGCAACATCCAGTCACACTCCACTAAACTAAGCTGCATTTTTTCCAGAGTGGGTACAGCAATAAAATGCAACCATTATGACTTCCAATACTTTTATGTTGCTGGTCTCCATCGTCCCAACTGCTTCCAACTGCTGAAAGAGGTAAATATAAACCATTAGCATTGCCCCTCTCCTACAGTCTGTAAACAAGGACATTATACTATTAAAATTTAATGTTAATAAGTTAAATGAGAATTTATTTAAATTCTATCAACTTTACGTGCCGTTATAAAACACATGATGTACAGTACTCACCACTGTATGTGGTAATGCTGCCTCCTGCATCAGCCTTCAAAAAAAAATTGAAAAAGGAAAGCTCTACAAAATGGCATAAACTCAAAGCACAGCAGCCATTAGTGTGTACAGTGTTCTGGAAAAGCCAGCTACATTAATCCTGAGAGTCACAGGCTGTTTCAATGTTTTTTGGGGGAGCTCTTCACCATGAGACCATAAAACTGTTTGGAAAATACTTTATAGGAGCCAACCTTGTGCTTCATGACAAAATGCCTTAAGTCAAACTCATGTGACTCACAATCATTTTTAAATACTATAACTGTTTACACACAGTTCATATTTCCACCTGTTGTCATTACTCTAATTACCAAGGACTTTTACATTGAAATAAACCTCCCACTCACTCACTCACTGCACCAGATGTCTATGGAATGCTCTCTACAGCTTGAACCCTGGCAATAGTCTGTTGTTAAGATAACCAAAGAAGGGAAGGAGGAGAGGGCTTTTTGATGAGTGGAACACAGCCAGCTAAAAATCACAATTCAGAGGCTACAATAATCATTGGAGATTAAGGTTTTGGGTACTCTTTGAATGCAAACAGGGTAGCATACCGATATCTACTCCTCAGACCCACTGACTCAAGGAGACTCAATGAGATTTCTGCAGTCAGATATGATGACTTACCAGCTCGTTTTCCCAATTTTCCATGGCTTCACTCTATGTGGGCAATACAGAATTACAAACAGTTTTCAGATTTCACATGCACTACAATCAGGAAAAATTACAATGGTAGGGTTTGTGAAATGTTGCTAATCTCAGAAATGAACTTGTGTTTAACAGAAAAGGTGCTTCAGAGATTTACAGATAAATTCTTTAACCACTTATTGCAGATGCAAACCATTCCCTTTCTGTATTCTGATGTTTTTATTGCCATGTTGTTATTTTAGAAGAGGAATGATGACACAGACAGATTGTCTAGTCAAGAATGCAAACAGACACCAGGACTGCCATCCCCTCAGTTTGTCCATCAATCACGAACCCCCCACCCCCACCCCCCCACCCCCAAGCCTTAGATGCCAACCTTAATAGAATAAGTATATCGCGTACATCAATTTATGCAAATTCAATGAAACTTTTATCTGCAGACTGTGATATTCATAATTTGCCATTAATGTGTGTTAGAAATGTCAACTCCATCCTGCTCTTCTTCATGGATTATCATCTGATTCCATCATTTAACGTGAAGCTCCAAAAAGTGCTGATTAATCACGACTCTTTTTATATCCGGACAAATACAATGAGGCAATTTAAGAGCTTGTTCACATAGCATGTTGAGTTAAATTATAACATCAAGATGAGGCAAAGTACTAGATTGCTATTCTGCAAAAAAAGGGGAAAATGACAACATCTGTTGCTGTTTTTTTTTTTTTTTTAAACTTGTTTTTGTTAGGATATTTTGCCCTTTTTTGTGGAGTGAAACAGAGGACAATGAAGAGCACACTGACGACCTCTCAAGAGAATGTTGATTTATTACAGTGTGCAAGGGAGAGGTACACGAACTTCAAACTAGGATGGGAAATAAATACAACTCGTCAAGCCAACGTTAACACATTTAATGCATTACATCAAAAGTGGTATTAAAATGCATGTCTGTTTAGTGAAAACAGGATTTTACACATGGAAAAATTTCTACATGCATTTGTAAAATATGGTTTGACATCATGCTTTCATTAGTACACTCAACCTTCCTTACTGAAAATGGAGATGACTTTGGGATCTTTCTATTTCTAAGGAGTTTTCTTCCCTTTTTTTAAACTTTGCAGAATTTTATCCAACAAACTATACCTTACAACTGCCTAAACAGTCACTTTGTAAACAGAGGTGTTGCATCACAATCTTCGCTGATGTTTTTGCCAAAAGCAATTCAGCATGACACTGCTGAACCACAAGCTACCCAGAATAGTAAAAATACAGAACAAAACATGATATTACACAGTTACACACAGACCACTGAAGATACAACCAAGAAAGTTCTAGAAAAATTGCTCAGAGTAATGTAAAACGCCCACCTAATATAAATTATAGGTATATCAAACAAGTGTTTCGATCATGCTGCAGCATTTTCAGAAGATGGAAGGTTTACTGTAGATTTCTTCAAACAAAAACATGGCATTACAGTAAAGACAAACACAAAGCCAAGCATGCTGTTTAAAATGTAACATCACCACCTATAAAAATGAGGTGTCACTGCTAATGAGATAGAAAATAAAGGACAGAAACTGATAATTACCAGGGGAAAGAAAGATATGGGTATATCAGTGCATTAGGCCTTACCCAAAACCACCCAACAAACCAGCACAAAGCAATAACTTACACTTTCAGCTCACTGGCTGGAACTCTCCCTTGCAGCAGTTGAAACCCAACAACTGATCCTACCCAAGAAATCCCCACTGAAGTCATTTCAATACCTTCTCCCTACAGGGACTGAGATTGCTCATCCTGATTGGACGATTCCTACCAAGCATTCTCACGGGATGGGTCTGATTTACGACAGTGACCGGCCTGTCCAAGGTCTGACAAAGGTATCTTTTGAAGGAACGCTACTTTTTACATTAGTTAAAGTAGGGCTAAATTGCATATTACTTTTTAAAATTATATTCTTTGATGCTCTTTTGAATAAGACTATCATGTGGCAGCCTCGATAGGCAGGCTTCTGATTTTATCTGGTCTGGCCTGAAAATAGAATTCTCAATTTTAGTTCAATAGCAGTTCAGATTTTTGCTGCCCTTTAAAACCCTTGCAAGCTTCCCAAGATTTCTGTCACCTGTATACGATGTAACCTTTGAATGGATAGGAAGGGTTGAGATAGCCTGGGCAAGCATGAGCCATGTCCTCATATGCTTGAGTTTGTAAGTGGAGACCAGAACAGCTTAGATGTGTTTAAATAAGAGTTCTTCAATTACCAAGGATCTAACTTTCTTTCTGGAAGAGAGCATGAGGGACATTTAATGGCAATATGATTATGAATGATAATTAGAAAATATATTAAAATTGAATATTGCTGAATATAAAATGCTGCAATATGACGCATGACTGCTCCTATATTATTGCAAACTAGTTATCCCACAAATACATTGAAACTCGTTAAAACTAACAGACTAGAACACTCTTAACACATGGCTTCCAACTACCACCAACGCAGGTCGTTAGTGAATTTAGCGGCCAAGCACGGCGAGCTATCAAACCAGCTTCAAACCAAATTAGTCAATGTAGATGGCTAGCAAATCATGAAGCATTCAAATTAGCAACCTAAGGTAAAGAAGTTAACAAGCCGAGTTTCCCATTCAGGTTGCAGAAATAGTTTCATACACATCTAACAAATGGTATTTTATGCTGTCGTCACAACAAATACTGACCCTGAACTGAACCATAACCAATAACCCAATGCGATGAACAAAATTGTAACATAATCGGAAACATGTTGTCTCAACCTAAGTACCAAGCAAGTTTTATAGCGTTTAAGACTTCTCAAAACTCGTCATATGACAACACTAAAGTTCGAGACAATTGGCTCAGCCTTTCCAATGATACAACACAAAGCACTTTACATCTACCCGTCTAGCTACAAGCTACCGAAAATTGTTGAGGTGATGAGGTGGTTGGCTATTAGCAGCTAAAACAACCTAGAACCCCAGGTTATCCAATATGTGTATAATAATGCAAAACATACTACGAATATGTATATGAAATGAAATGGCATACCAATGCATTTGCAGTACGCAAAAAAATGTTGAAAACTGATGTCACTACAACTTGTTACCTTTACCAACGCCGGTTGCCGATGTCACCTCCGAGCTTCAGCTACTAGGACAGGAAAACGCCATTTCAACGGCGGGAAGAAGGCACGTGGGAGGCCTATGCGCGTCACGAGAGCCTATAAGAAGGCTAGTGGCGCTTCCAAATCCAGCCGTTCGGTGGGTGCAGTCGGTTGAAGTTGTTTTGTCTTCCTTTGGCAGTGTAAATAGCATTGAATATTATTGTCAAACATTCTGGCTGACATTTACAGTGACTGAGTAGTACTGCAGAATAACTGAGTTTTAGGTTTTTGGTCAGTGGGCCAATAGTTAATTGCCCATATTAAGGTCAAATGACTTTGTTCCTATGAAAGGAAATCCAGTGTTTGTGCTCAACTCATATTTCCATTTACAAAATGTTTGAAGTTATGGGAAAGCTATCAGATGGGGTCCATTCTGTTCAAGTTTAGTAAAACCCCCTCCTTTCTGTCCTTTACTGTGAGCCATCTAAACAAAATATTTGATGATTTCAATGGACCAGGCTGGAACAACCTTTCCTCTCTGTCTAGTGCAATCATCAGCAATTGTAGCTGAGTGGAAATTAGGAGCAAGTAGATATTAAAGTATAGAATGGTATTATGGGACACACTAAATACTGGCAAGAATTATGTATGTCCCAAAATAAAAGAGTCACCTCATTTTCTCCACTACCACCTCCTCTCCTCCAGGACCCAGAGTTTAGCCAGTCTTTGTGTTGCCATATTACCTGTTGCCCCTGTAGTGGAATATATGATAGGTGACTTTATTGTGTTAACCTCCCACAAATTAAACACAAATGACAAATTAATAACAGATTAAAAGAATCTCACATCACGTGAGTTCAAAAGCATACCAGAAACTTTGCAGATGCACAAATGTAAGTGGCAGATAGCTAAAGTGGCAAACGTGAATGAGGAGTAGGTCTCATGTGGGTTTTAACCTGTCCACATGTTTACTAAAATCCTTATCAATTGCAAATTATTGTCTACAATACAGTATATATAATATAATATATAATTACATATAAGTGTACAGTATAAGTAAACTATGTTGTACATTATGCAATTCATTTGCAGTTTAAATAAATGTCTTTTAAAATGAAATTCCAATATTAAATTCAAGCTCAATGATCTACTTTTCAGTGGTCCATGTCAGTTTCCTTACACATCAAATTTGTGGGTAAGGGTAATGGTAAATGTCCTGAATATACATATATATAAAAAAAAGGTAGCCTGATGATTGAAAGTGAAAATAAATGTTTAATCTGCAGTCAGTCATAAAGGGAACAGACTGATCCAGAGTGGAGCTTGGTATCTGCATGAGATTAGTACAACAAGGGATATCACCTTTAGGGGGTCAAAATAAGAACATGATCAGTCTGCAGAACGAGACATTATGTCCCAGTAGTTCTGCTGCGCTGTAAATTTGGAGATTCATATGCTCCTCCTTGAATTACACCACATTTGATCTCTGTTCAAGTAAGAACAAACAACCACTGAAAAGGATAAATGACAGAAAATTAATTGAATTTACTTTTTTGCTTATATATGAATGCATGTTTTTAAGATTATGTTATTGTGCTGTCTTTCCTGAATGTAATCAAAATTGTTTGCTGCTCAGCAGCTAATTTAGTAATGATAATAATGGTACTCTAATGATGTATTTCATTCTGAATCTTTTACGTGTATCTGTTATTGCAAATCGTTTTTGCTACGCTCAACCTGCTACTAGTCTTCTTACTCACAAGGGGGCGAATGTGTGCCATACTTCATATAAATGTTTTTCAAGAGCTTCGTCACTGTGCAAGATCTGCGCAGAACAACAGATCATCAACTGAGTGGGATAGACTGTACATGGTAGATATAGCAAGGAACATTACCAGCTCCATATACTGTGAAAACAGTAGATCTGCGCAGCTATTGCTCGAAACGGATGTCAGCAGAAAACCTCCCTAACGAGTTTTCCGGACTCCGAAATCTCCGGCTTAGTGCAGTGAGCAAATGCCAGTGCGGTGACGACTGGGGGAGGAGAGCATAGAGGCGGGCGGCCATTACATAGCTGAGTTCCCTTGGAAGGTCGGAGGGAAAAGGGAGGCAGCTTGTGTGGCATTCGCCGTACACAAATTTGCGGCGCCCCCTGTGAATACACCCGCTGGACCGGTGTGTGCTTCACGAACGTTAGCTACCTAGCTAATTAGCTACAGGTATTGAAAAGCTTGGCCCGCTTATTAGCGTGATTCCTGCTCTGACTGTGGAACGTCAGTGTACTGTCCAAGGCATTCTGCAAACAACTTGGAGAAGTAACGTTAAAAATCTAGCTAACGATAGCTAGCTAGCACCTCAGATTAAACCATTTAATCACAG